>CM022705.1:19374036-19848279 GCA_012295165.1 Asparagus setaceus
AACTATTAATTCAGAGAGTGAAGAAAGGAAACACTAGCATAATGCATTATGCAGTAGACTTAAGAAAAAGAGTGCCTGTATGTATCAGTAAGCTCATTCAAATTGAGCATTTTACTCATGCTTCCTAATTTGATCAAAAAAGATCCCTCAAGCCTTCTAAAATTTGTTTGACTACTTCATGCTACAAATTCTGCTTGATTTACACAAGCGTAAATTTGATGTCCTTCTACACTTAATTAATGAAATATAATCTTCAACATACAGATGAAAGTGACTAATATTTCCTTGTATAGCATTACTAGAAGTGATTGAGAAACATCCACAATGTCTTGAGAAGTTCTTGATATTATAATTCTCGAATGCATCTAACTGTAAAATAACATACACAATTGAACATAGTCGACCGATCCTTTCTAACTTCATGAGAAAAGGACCGCTATGACTTGTAATTTCCCTCTAATACTTTCATACTACAAGTTCAATTAGTAAAACAAGATTTGATCTATACAAAGCACAAGTTTGATGTCCTTCTCCCACTAAAATAATAATAAGCATTAACCAACTTATACCCCTAAACCATTTTACTACCACTAACACCCTTGAACCCCAGATGGTGTTTGTTACTTCTCTATTAGTTTGATATGTCACATAGAAATCAAATGTGACCATAATAACTCTTTACCCTCAGGTAGAGGTCAATTTAGTTCTTAACTCAGTTAACCAGAGGGGGCAAAAAGAAAAAAGAAAAATAATTTACTGTCGAGAGATTCTCATGTGACATCTCTACCTAACATAGATGTTTGGCAAATGGCTTATATTAAGCCACAAAAAATAAGCTAGGGTACACTAGCTTACTTTTTGGTGGCTTACAACCATGGAGTTTGACCAAATAAAGACCATTCTACCCCCTTATGATTCCACAAAATCCAGCCTCATTTAATAACTCGCCACTAACCCATGTCCTTTTTGGTCATTTTGGCAACAATGATGGATTATAATTCACCCATTTGCCAAACAGTCAAACACTCTACTAAATGGATAATGATCCACCAAATTTACCCAACACTCCAGATTATAATCCACTTGATTTATAATCCATTTGTGGATTGCAATCCAAAGTTCCCAAACATGCTCTAAATGCTGTCTAGGGTTATGGGTGTAAGTGATATACCACCATAGCATAGAGGGCTAATCAGCAATTAACCCAAGTAATAAAAATATGGAAAATGATAAGTGTACTATTATCAACTCTTACACAAATGAAAGTAACTAATCATTTCATTTACGAAAAAGATCTCACTTATTGTGTGTAGATGCAGTAGTATAACTCTTGTAGCAGTCACTACTCTAAAAATATAATCTTCAACTTACAAATGAAAGTAACTAATAATTCAACATCCAAAATGTGTTCCAGAGGTGCGTGAAGTTAAACACATATCATAACCTCATTTTTCAAATTGTGGTGTCAATTAAAGTTTCTTAATTAAACTAGAGGCGAGATCTTATCACAACTATCAATCATCAACTAAAACTCCTTGATTATGGCATCTTAATGAGGAGAAAGAAACAAGAAACATTAACATAAAGTTACTTAATTCCCACATCAAAAACCTATTTCTTTAAATAAAAAAATTTTAACTTTGCTTGAGCTTCAATTGAAGAACCAAATTACCTTTACCCCCGCCAATAATCTGATGAATCGTCCGCTGGTGATCGAAGAGGCGATACCCGCAGCTAACTTGCGCTGATTGATCGAGAGATCTCCTCGATTCGACGCTCATCTCTCCATCTGAGTGATCTTGGGCGCTATTATTTTCCATTAATTTGGGGACCAAATTCAAGCGGACGTTGACTTGATTTTAGTTTTTTTATTTGTGACGAAACCCTGGGACGAAAATAATAATGAAATAAAAGTATGGATTTTTAATAGAAGGGAACTTGATTTATTTTGGATTTTTAATTGGGAGTGGAGAGAAGTTTTGAGTAATTTTGGGTGAGAATTTGGAAGGAGTCGGCGTAGCGAAATATTGGGTTTTTTGTCGTATAACACCCTAACTCTTACTTATTTGTACCCTACCCCTCAAATCTTCAATTTTTAGTTTCCAACCCCGGAATGTTTTAGTCGTTTCAGATAACATCCTCTGCTGTTAGCTTTAGTTTGATCTTTTTTGAATTAACAGATCTGGGAATTTTTTTGAATTTGAAGATTCGCAAACTAATATAAATTAAGAAGGAATCTCAGGTTTAATATAAAATTGGGAAACAACTTCGCCAAACATGGAAAAGAATAGCCTAATAGATTTGGAGATTTAAATTAGAAATACGAAGAATTAGAGAACAAACGAAAGAACACGGAAAAAAAAAAGTAGCTATTTGTTTAACTATTCCATTATATTCGATTTCTAATTCACTTTTAGCAGTTATATAAATCCTCCATATAGTATAGAAATTGGTAAACTATCCTTAGATGCACATAAACATGTGTACAAAGTGCCAAATGTTAAATCTCTAATTAAAAATATCATTTATCCCTCTATCCTATTAGAAAATGACATGTGTACAACTAATTCCATCTTTCAAACAATGCTTATCAAATTAAAAGTATTCATGTTCATAATTAGAAAATTTTACCCATAAAAATTAGAAAACTCTAATAATCAAATCATTATTAATTCTAATCAAGTCATAACAATTTATAATTAAAAATTCAAAAAATTGTCATAGAGCCCTTCTTAATTTTTTAAGAGTGAATTCATAAATCTGCTCATATTTTTTGGATTTAGCACTAAATCCCCAAAATATTTGAAACTCATAGAAAACCCCAAAATGTTTAATTGTTTTGCACTTAACCTCTATAAATAGGGTTATCTTATATTTTTTTGACAAAATTAACCCTCAAGACCATTATATACCCCTCAACTCATTTGTATTTGCATGTTAACCCATAAACTAATAAATAATTATTAAAAATATAAAATTACAAATAGCTTCCTAAAAACCTAAAATCAAAAACAATAATTAGAAAATTTTGAAGGATACAAACAATTTCCTTTGAATTACTAAAATTATAGAAAACTCGAACAAATTGATATCACAAACAAATAAATTTAAAATTATATATAACCCTAGAAATCTGAAATAAAAACAAAACTCTAAATATGTAAATATGCAAAACACTTTAAAATTTTAAAATTACATGACCCCAAAAAATTTATAAATTACAAAAACTCCTAGAAAAAATGAAAAACTACAAACATCTCTGGAAAACTCTAAAATTACAACGACTCCCATAAATCGAAAAGTTACAAACACAAAAATATAGAATTATAAAACCCATAAAAATAACAAATGACAAATAGCATAATGAAAAATTTGAAATTTTAAATAGCTAAAAAATAAATAACACAAATAGCCCATTTAAATATAAAAATACAAAGAAAAAAAAAACCTAAAATTTTAAAAGTTACAAGCAACCTCCAAAAATCTAAATATACAAACACTTTAAAATTTTAAAATTATAAACAACCATAAAAATCTAAATATTACAAACAAACCTCTCAAAATTTTAAAAATTGAACATCCATTATTAGGAGTTTTAACCATAAGTTATTGGGGATTAAGTGACAAAACATAAAACTTATTGGAATTTTCTCCAAAATGTATTGGGGGTATTTTGGTCATTTAACTGTACATAAACTAATGATGTTAATTTTGAGGGTTTTGCCAAAATATATTAGGGCTTATTTAAAGTTTCAAAGATATTGGAGATTTAGTTCAAAACAACAAAACTGATATGGGATTTAAATGATTTTTGTATTTTAGTTTTGAATTTTTTCTATACATAACCACCAAATTGTATGCATTTTTAAATTTACTTGCAAGTCATGATAATTGTAAATTTTCCTCCAAATTATTTTAATTCCTCAAATTTATCCCTCATAACTTTTAATAAAAATAAAAATAAAATTCCACACAATGCGAGCATTGAGCTTACTGTAATATTTAGTGCTTGATCCATAAGTGAATAGATTTTAACGGATATATTTTCAATTCATTTGCTTATTTAAAATTGAACACTTGTAAGTTGTATTATTGCATAATTTTTTTATCCTTACATCTCTGCAATAGCTGACTGTTAATTTTGTAGACATAAACAGTCTCAAATTGGTTTTAACCAAAAGCTCAAACAATATTTTATGCGTCATAATTATAAAAGAAATAATTTTCGATTATGAATTTAGATGCTTTTAAGAACCCAATTATTTAGAAGAGGAAAATATAAATTACCAAATAAAATTTTTTCTTCGTAATTATATAATTTAATACTCATAAACGCTAACATTAACAAAATAATGGTAAAGTTTAACCTTTGATGCATATTCGTCAATATTCAAAATATGTTCATGTTCAAAATTTGAAGATTTTAAACGAATACACATAACAACAACTCAATATTCAAATGATTCGATTTGTCCTGGTCCTGTTCGTTACAGTGCAGTATGCAAGGCAAAATCGTAGAGCTGGAAAAATCATATTAGAAAAAAAAAGTTACATAGGTCTCGGTCTCACCTTCGATTTTAAGTTGTTATTAAAATTATAAACTAGTACAATACAGTGAAGTCATTGAAAACAGATCAATAAGTCAACGTGAATATAAGTTCATATAAAACCAACTTAAAATTGATGTTGAGTTACATATTAAACTTCTAATTCCTCATGATTTTAGACCCTCTATTTATTTATTTGGCCTCCGATACCTAGTGCCGTGTACAATGGCGAGGCTCACTAGATATTTATCTTTGAGTCAATTCTTCATTCAATTAACTCCATAACGATATGCGCATGTTTACATGATTGCATAGTAAAACAAGAGGATTATTATCTATAAGACAGGTAATTTTAGAACATGGCAAATTCCCTTGGTAGGTGAAGAATTTTAGACAAATAGAAATATATCACCTTAAACAGAATATTTTCTATTTTCATTGTTTTAGGTGTTATTTAATTCTATAGATGGGGATGGGGATGGTCAATGACTAATGATGAGTATTCCACTAATGTGACACGCAAGTAACATCATTGACAATAAAACTCCGACGAATAAGCCATATCCAATGTATCGAAGCCCCCGGTTCCAACTTCTACAGAAGCCCACTGTAATTTAAAGCTCAATTTTCAAAAAACCCCATAAACTACTGTTCAATTGCACAAATTATCATAAATTCTAAGAATTTGAGAGATTCTTCCTAAAATTTGTAGAGTTTCACAAGACCCTGTTGAATTTTCAAAAAAGTCGAGCACAATCTTTTAAAGATAATTCTCCCCCAGTAAAACTGTAAAAATTAAATTTTCTTCTCTATCCCGACTTCTTTAACAGGCTGTTTGAGAGCTCACTAAGGGAAGTGAAGGAACGGTAGAGAAGGGAAAGAAAATTGTTAATCCCCCCCCCCCCTTTTACGCCCATTTGGGATGTAGGATTTTAGCCTAAAATTTTCCTACCTTCCCTTCTCTATCCTCCCAAAACTCCCAAATATTAAACTCAAATTTCTCTTCCCCTTCATCCATCCAAACACATAAAAATTCTAGAATAATTTTTTATTATAGTCCGTGGATCTTTTCAAAACTACACGAATCTCTATGGAGAGCAAATTCTATCGAATGGCTCCACCAAGATATAACATTATTCTCAGTTCTTAGTTTCTCACTACGATAAGATTTTCACTATTTTGAGTCTCAAATGAGCTGAGCGGTTTTCTCAAAATTATAAGGTTCATGATGTTGTTGTGCTAATCACCAAAGTTTGAGGGATTTTCTGAAATTTACAATTCTGAGCCTGTCGATGGCATTTCCGAAATTTACTCTCATTTGGGGGCAGGAATCAACCGCCTGCAGCTCTCTATAAAAAAAAACCGCCTACTCGCATCTCAAAACCCCTCGACACTCTCATCATCATCATCATCATCCTCAGATCGCCATGGCGCTCAGAACCCTAGCCTCGAAGAAAACCCTAGGGTTAGGGTTTCGCCACGCCCGAGGCCTCCAGACCTTCTCCCTCCCCGACCTCCCCTACGACTACGGCGCCCTCCAGCCCGCCATCAGCGGCGAGATCATGCGGACCCACCACCAGAAGCACCACCAGGCCTACGTCGCCAACTACAACAAGGCGCTGGAGCAGCTTAACGAGGCCATGGAGAAGGGGGACTCCTCCAAGGTCGCCCATCTGCAGAGCGCCATCAAGTTCAACGGCGGAGGTTAGGGTTCTTGATTTGATTCGATCTTAATAAAATAGTATCTAGAGGGTATAATAAAAACGCGAGTTTAACTTTGAGATCATACAAAGGTCAGGGATGGAAAACAAATTTGTTGCTGCCCGTCTACTTGACATGTGTAGTTAGAAATGTGAGTATTTTGCTTCTGCAGTTGGGAATTTGGAACATGTCCGAAATATATATATTTATATTTTGAGTAGGAACTCGAATTATATATATTTATATTTTGAATATACATAACATGAAATGAACATATGTGGTCATCTCTGGCTGGGGATTATGTTTGAGACCCTAGGTACCGGGTCATAAGTTAGATAGTTTATTACAGTTGAAACTTTAAAATAATTTGTTTGTCTGTTTTAATATCTGTGGTATGGACAATGTTTCTTAGGTATCTCGTGTGAAGCTTGATTCAATCTCATCGTTCTTTCATGTCCGCACATCCAGACACTATATGTTTTATTTTCAAATGTCCTAAACAGCTATTGTCTAAAGAAAATGTTAAATGTGTACAATTTGGAGTATTGCATCAAAGACAAATGATTGTTTTATTGATTATTTAGTAAAGTTAGGTTCTTTCAATGAGTAGAAAGCAGTGCATGTTAGGTCAATATACATATATTCAAATGATATACACATAGCCATATCGTTATATGATTATATCTATATCTGTACAACTTCTGTGTTGAACACAAGACTTGGTGACTGTGTCAACAAATCATACTAAATTAGTTAACAGTTACCAGCATCAGCCTTTCTGCATTGTCACACTTCATTTTACTGCAAGCTTACATTGATACCTTCGTTGGTCATTATTACCATATTCTGGAAGAACCTCAAGCCTGTTACCGTAAGTCAGTTCTCTTGTTCATTTTGACTAACTTTTTGAATGTCTTTTACATAGTCTAACCAAGAGTTTTGCTTTTATGATTGGCAGGAGGGAGGTGCGACCCCTCATGGTGCTCTTGGTTGGGCAATTGACACAGATTTTGGTTCAATTGAGGCTCTGATACAAAAATGAATGCAGAAGGAGCTGCTTTACAGGGTTCTGGTTGGGTGGTAAGTTTTCTTTGAGTCATGTTATGTAGTTCTTTTATCTGTTTAGGCTAATAAGACATTGTTCCTAGTGGATGTTATTGAAAGACCTATGTCTTTATGCTAACAGTGGCTAGCTCTGGATAAGGAGATGAAGACAGTTAAGATTGAAACCACTGAATCAGGTAATGTGTATTACATATGTGAACTAAATGATTTGAAAGACAAATATCTTCTTCTATATCTGTTTAAACTTTCAACTCAAGTAGTTTTTCAGAAAAGGAGGAAAGATTGAAATATAATGCAAGTATATTTCTTATTGTTGGATTAGCCTACTTTCCTTCAAAAATAATGGTAAAGTTTAACCTTTGATGCATATTCGTCAATATTCAAAATATGTTCATGTTCAAAATTTGAAGATTTTAAACGAATACACATAACAACAACTCAATATTCAAATGATTCGATTTGTCCTGGTCCTGTTCGTTACAGTGCAGTATGCAAGGCAAAATCGTAGAGCTAGGAAAAATCATATTAGAAAAAAAAAAGTTACATAGGTCTCACGGTCTCACCTTCGATTTTAAGTTGTTATTAAAATTATAAACTAGTACAATACAGTGAAGTCATTGAAAAACAGATCAATAAGTCAACGTGAATATAAGGATTCATATAAAAACCAACTTAAAAATTGATGTTGAGTTACATATTAAACTTCTAATTCCTCATGATTTTAGACCCTCTATTTATTTATTTATTTGGCCTCCGATACCTAGTGCCGTGTACAATGGCGAGGCTCACTAGATATTTATCTTTGAGTCAATTCTTCATTCCAATTAACTCCATAACGATATGCGCATGTTTACATGATTGCATAGTAAAACAAAGAGGATTATTATCTATAAGACAGGTAATTTTAGAACACATGGCAAATTCCCTTGGTAGGTGAAGAATTTTAGACAAATAGAGAAATATATCACCTTTAAACAGAATATTTTCTATTTTCATTGTTTTAGGTGTTATTTAATTCTATAGATGGGGATGGGGATGGTCAATGACTAATGATGAGTATTCCATTAATGTGACACGCGAGTAACATCATTGACAATAAAACTCCGACGAATAAACCATATCCAATGGATCGAAGCCCCCGGTTCCAACTTCTACAGAAGCCCACTGTAATTTAAAGCTCAATTTTCAAAAAACCCCATAAACTACTGTTCAATTGCACAAATTATCATAAATTCTAAGAATTTGAGAGATTCTTCCTAAAATTTGTAGAGTTTCACAAGACCCTGTTGAATTTTCAAAAAAGTCGAGCACAATCTTTTAAAGATAATTCTCCCCCAGAAAGCTGTAAAAATTAAATTTTCTTCTCTATCCCGACTTTTAACAGTCGTTTGAGAGCTCACTAAGGAAGGAACGGTAGAGAAGGGAAAGAAAATTGTTAATCCCCCTTTATCTATTTGGGATATAGGATTTTAGCCTAAAATTTTCCTACCTTCCCCTTCTCTATCCTCCCAATAAAACTCCCAAACAATATTAAACTCAAATTTCTCTTCCCCTTCCCTTCTCTGCCCTCCATCCAAACACAGCATAAAATTCTAGAATAATTTTTTATTATAGTCCAGTGGATATTTTCAAAACTACACGAATCTCTATGGAGCACAAATTCTATCGAATGGCTCGCACAAGATATAACATTCTCAGCCCGCCTTAGTTTCTCACTTCTGATAAGATTTTCACTATTTTGAGTCTCAAATGAGCTGAGAGCGGTTTTCTCAAAATTATAAGGTTCATGATGTTGTTGTGCTAATCACCAAAGTTTGAGGGATTTTTCTGAAATTTACAATTCTGAGCCTGTCGATGGCATTTCCGAAATTTACCTCTCATTTGGGGGGCAAGGAATCAACCGCCTGCAGCTGTCTATAAAAAAACCGCCCACTCGCATCTCAAAACCCCTCGACACTCTCAAATCTACGATCATCATCATCATCCTCCTCAGATCGCCATGGCGCTCAGAGCCCTCGCCGCGAAGAAAACCCTAGGGTTAGGGTTTCGCCACGCCCGAGGCCTCCAGACCTTCTCCCTCCCCGACCTCCCCTACGACTACGACGCCCTCCAGCCCGCCATCAGCGGCGAGATCATGCGGGTCCACCACCAGAAGCACCACCAGGCCTACGTCGCCAACTACAACAAGGCGCTGGAGCAGCTTAACGAGGCCATGGAGAAGGGCGACCTCCAAGGTCGCCCATCTGCAGAGCGCCATCAAGTTCAACGGCGGAGGTTAGGGTTCTTGATTTGATTCGATCTTAATAAAATAGTATCTAGAGGGTATAATAAAACGCGAAGTTTAACCCTTTTGAGATCATACAAAGGTCAGGGATGGAAAACAAATTTGTTGCTGCCCGTCTACTTGACATGTGTAGTTAGAAATGTGAGTATTTTGCTTCTGCAGTTGGGAATTTGGAACATGTCCGAAATATATATATTTATATTTTGAGTAGGAACTCCGAATTATATATATTTATATTTTGAATATACATAACATCGAAATGAACATATATGTGGTCATCTCTTGGCTGGGGATTATGTTTTGAGACCCTAGGTACCGGGTCATAAGTTAGATAGTTTATTACAGTTGAAACTTTAAAATAATTTGTTTGTCTGTTTTAATATCTGTGGTATTGGACAATGTTTCTTAGGTATCTCGGTGTGAAGCTTGATTCAATCTCATCTTCGTTCTTTCACATGTCCGGCACATCCAGACACTATATGTTTTATTTTCAAATGTCCTAAACAGCTATTGTCTAAAGAAAATGTTAAATGTGTACAATTTGGAGTATGTTGTGCATCAAAGACAAATGATTGTTTTATTGATTATTTAGTAAAGTTAGGTTCTTTCCAATGAGTAGAAAGCAGTGCATGTTAGGTCAATATACATATATTCAAATGAAACATACACATAGCCATATCGTTATATGATTATATCTATACTCTGTACAACTTCTATGTCGAACACGAGACTTGGTGACCGTGTCAACAAATCATACAAATTAGTTGACAGTTACCAGCATCAGCCTTTCTGCATTGTCACACTTCATTTTTACTGCAAGCTTACATTGATACCTTCGTTCAGGTCATATTAATCACTCCATATTCTGGAAGAACCTCAAGCCTGTTACCGTAAGTCAGTTCTCTTGTTCATTTTAACTAACTTTTTTGAATGCGTCTTTTACATAGTCTAACCAAGAGTTTTGCTTTTGTGATCGGCAGGAGGGAGGTGGCGACCCTCCTCATGGTGCTCTTGGTTGGGCAATTGACACAGATTTTGGTTCAATTGAGGCTCTGATACAAAAAATGAATGCAGAAGGAGCTGCTTTACAGGGTTCTGGTTGGGTGGTAAGTTTTCTTTGACATGTTATGTAGTTCTTTTTATCTGTTTAGGCTAATAAGACATCGTTCCTGGTGGGTGTTATTGAAAGACCTATGTCTTTATGATGCTAACAGTGGCTAGCTCTGGATAAGGAGATGAAGAAAGTTAAGATTGAAACCACTGCGAATCAGGTAATGTGTATTACATATGTGAACTAAATGATTTGAAAGACAAATATCTTCTTCTATATCTGTTTAAACTTTCAACTCAAGTAGTTTTCAGAAAAGAAAAGAGAAGGAAAGATTGAAATATAATGCAAGTATATTTCTTATTGTTGGATTAGCCTACTTTCCTTCTAAAATGAGGACATTTCCTCTTCTTTCATTTCTATGTCCATTTGGATCTTTGATCCAACGGGTAGGAAACAAATACGGCATGATGCATCCAACAAGTAGTTATATGAATCATTTGATACCTCCCTACTTTTCTGTTAGATGTGAGCATCCAATGGACCATATCTTTTGTTCTGTTGCCTTGCTTGGAACCTAAAACTTTTGGAAAATATCTTTGGATTCTCATGCTTCTGTATTGCTTGATATTTCTTATGACATTGATTTCCTGCTAGTCAAATTCTGCAGTCTGCATACTTTAAGACTTCAGTATTAGCTTGTGAATTGTTTTTAATTGGAACACCTTATTTTTATTTTAAGAGTAGTATTTTTGGCTGTTCATATTCTCCAAGTCTATGCTCTGTTGTCAATCTCAGATTTGCTTTGTTTTATTTTTTAATGCTCGTCCATTTCGAGTTTGTTTCTGCCATGCACACATGTGTCACTTCTGCTAATGCGAGTGACCTCTTCTGTAGGATCCACTGGTAACTAAAGGTGCAAGTTTAGTTCCTTTGCTCGGGATTGACGTGTGGGAACATGCATACTATCTGCAGGTTAGATGTTGCGCCATTGTGTTAAATTTTTCTTCACCTGATAGCAATAGTACTTCAGATTTGTTATGCTTTATCTCAGTTCCAGTTCCTTTTATATAATATAAACTTCTGAAGGAAGAAAATACAGCTATAAATATGTTGGAATAAGAGAATGTTGAGTACTCCTGTATGAGTCTATTTCTGTAGATGGCGGTATCATTAAGATGATTGTATGGATAACAAGATGAATGAACCGCTTATAGCTTACTATATGTTAATTGACAATTTTTCTGAAAAGATCATTTTTGTGAAATAAGGTACTGGACTCTTGATACCACATTATTCGCCGCCTCTGTTTGCTGTGCTATCTTACCCTTTATTAAAATTGCCTTCATCAACCACAAGCTGTAAAAATTAAATTTTCTTCTCTATCCGACTTCTTTACGAGTCGTTTGAGAGCTCACTAAGGGAAGTGAAGGAGCGGTAGAAAGGAAAGAAAATTGTTAATCCCCTTTATAAGCCATTTGGGATATAGGATTTTAGCCTAAAATTTTCCTACCTTCCCTTCTCTATCCTCCCAAATCAAAAATATTAAACTCAAATTTCTCTTCCCCTTCCCTTCTCTACCCTCCATCCAAACACAGCATAAAATTCTAGAATAATATTTTTTTTATAGTCCAGTGGATATTTTCAAAACTACACGAATCTCTATGGAGCACAAATTCTATCAGAATGGCTCTGCACAGTATATAACATTCTCAGTTCTGCCTTAGTTTCTCACTTCTGATAAGATTTTCACTATTTTGAGTCTCAAATGAGCTGAGAGCGGTTTTCTCAAAATTATAAGGTTCATGATGTTGTTGTGCTAATCACCAAAGTTTGAGGGATTTTTCTGAAATTTACAATTCTGAGCCTGTCGATGGCATTTCCGAAATTTACCTCTCATTTGGGGGGCAAGGAATCAACCGCCTGCAGCTGTCTATAAAAAAAAACCGCCCACTCGCATCTCAAAACCCCTCGACACTCTCATCATCATCATCATCATCCTCAGATCGCCATGGCGCTCAGAACCCTAGCCGCGAAGAAAACCCTAGGGTTAGGGTTTCGCCACGCCCGAGGCCTCCAGACCTTCTCCCTCCCTCCCCCTACGACTACGGCCCTCCAGCCCGCCATCAGCGGCGAGATCATGCGGGTCCACCACCAGAAGCACCACCAGGCCTACGTCGCCAACTACAACAAGGCGCTGGAGCAGCTTAACGAGGCCATGGAGAAGGGCGACTCCTCCAAGGTCGCCCATCTGCAGAGCGCCATCAAGTTCAACGGCGGAGGTTAGGGTTCTTGATTTGATTCGATCTTAATAAAATAGTATCTAGAGGGTATAATAAAAACGCGAAGTTTAACCCTTTTGAGATCATACAAAGGTCAGGGATGGAAAACAAATTTGTTGCTGCCCGTCTACTTGACATGTGTAGTTAGAAATGTGAGTATTTTGCTTCTGCAGTTGGGAATTTGGAACATGTCCGAAATATATATATTTATATTTTGAGTAGGAACTCCGAATTATATATATTTATATTTTGAATATACATAACATCGAAATGAACATATATGTGGTCATCTCTTGGCTGGGGATTATGTTTTGAGACCCTAGGTACCGGGTCATAAGTTAGATAGTTTATTACAGTTGAAACTTTAAAAATAATTTGTTTGTCTGTTTTAATATCTGTGGTATTGGACAATGTTTCTTAGGTATCTCGGTGTGAAGCTTGATTCAATCTCATCTTCGTTCTTTCACATGTCCGGCACATCCAGACACTATATGTTTTATTTTCAAATGTCCTAAACAGCTATTGTCTAAAGAAAATGTTAAATGTGTACAATTTGGAGTATGTTGTGCATCAAAGACAAATGATTGTTTTATTGATTATTTAGTAAAGTTAGGTTCTTTCCAATGAGTAGAAAGCAGTGCATGTTAGGTCAATATACATATATTCAAATGAAATATACACATAGCCATATCGTTATATGATTATATCTATACTCTGTACAACTTCTGTGTTGAACACAAGACTTGGTGACTGTGTCAACAAATCATACAAATTAGTTAACAGTTACCAGCATCAGCCTTTCTGCATTGTCACACTTCATTTTTACTGCAAGCTTACATTGATACCTTCGTTCAGGTCATATTAATCACTCCATATTCTGGAAGAACCTCAAGCCTGTTACCGTAAGTCAGTTCTCTTGTTCATTTTGACTAACTTTTTTGAATGCGTCTTTTACATAGTCTAACCAAGAGTTTTGCTTTTTATGATTGGCAGGAGGGAGGTGGCGACCCTCCTCATGGTGCTCTTGGTTGGGCAATTGACACAGATTTTGGTTCAATTGAGGCTCTGATACAAAAAATGAATGCAGAAGGAGCTGCTTTACAGGGTTCTGGTTGGGTGGTAAGTTTTCTTTAAGTCATGTTATGTAGTTCTTTTTATCTGTTTAGGCTAATAAGACATTGTTCCTGGTGGATGTTATTGAAAAGCCTATGTCTTTATTATGCTAACAGTGGCTAGCTCTGGATAAGGAGATGAAGACAGTTAAGATTGAAACCACTGCGAATCAGGTAATGTGTATTACATATGTGAACTAAATGATTTGAAAGACAAATATCTTCTTCTATATCTGTTTAAACTTTCAACTCAAGTAGTTTTTAAGAAAAAGAAAAGGAGAAGGGATTGAAATATAATGCAAGTATATTTCTTATTGTTGGATTAGCCTACTTTCCTTCTAAAATGAGGACATTTCCTCTTCTTTCATTTCTATGTCCATTTGGATCTTTGATCCAACGGGTAGGAAACAAATACGGGCATGATGCATCCAACAAGTAGTTATATGAATCATTTGATACCTCCCTGCTTTTTGCTATTAGATGTGAGCATCCAATGGACCATATCTTTTTGTTCTGTTGCCTTGCTTGGAACCTAAAACTTTTGGAAAATATCTTTGGATTCTCATGCTTCTGTATTGCTTGATATTTCTTATGACATTGATTTCCTGCTAGTCAAATTCTGCAGTCTGCATACTTTAAGACTTCAGTATTAGCTTGTGAATTGTTTTTAATTGGAACACCTTATTTTTATTTTAAGAGTAGTATTTTTGGCTGTTCATATTCTCCAAGTCTATGCTCTGTTGTCAATCTCAGATTTGCTTTGTTTTATTTTTTAATTATTTGCTCGTCGATTTCGAGTTTGTTTCTGGCATGCACACATATGTCACTTCTGCTAATGTGAGTGACCTCTTCTGTAGGATCCACTGGTAACTAAAGGTGCAAGCTTAGTTCCTTTGCTCGGGATTGATGTGTGGGAACATGCATACTATCTGCAGGTTAGATGTTGTGCCTTTGTGTTAAATTTTCTTCACCTGATAGCGATAGTGTTTCAGATTTGTTATGCTTTATCTCAGTTCCAGTTCCTTTTATATAATATGCTCAGAGCCCTCGCCGCGAAGAAAACCCTAGGGTTAGGGTTTCGCCACGCCCGAGGCCTCCAGACCTTCTCCCTCCCCGACCTCCCCTACGACTACGACGCCCTCCAGCCCGCCATCAGCGGCGAGATCATGCGGGTCCACCACCAGAAGCACCACCAGGCCTACGTCGCCAACTACAACAAGGCGCTGGAGCAGCTTAACGAGGCCATGGAGAAGGGCGACTCCTCCAAGGTCGCCCATCTGCAGAGCGCCATCAAGTTCAACGGCGGAGGTTAGGGTTCTTGATTTGATTCGATCTTAATAAAATAGTATCTAGAGGGTATAATAAAAACGCGAAGTTTAACCCTTTTGAGATCATACAAAGGTCAGGGATGGAAAACAAATTTGTTGCTGCCCGTCTACTTGACATGTGTAGTTAGAAATGTGAGTATTTTGCTTCTGCAGTTGGGAATTTGGAACATGTCCGAAATATATATATTTATATTTTGAGTAGGAACTCCGAATTATATATATTTATATTTTGAATATACATAACATCGAAATGAACATATATGTGGTCATCTCTTGGCTGGGGATTATGTTTTGAGACCCTAGGTACCGGGTCATAAGTTAGATAGTTTATTACAGTTGAAACTTTAAAATAATTTGTTTGTCTGTTTTAATATCTGTGGTATTGGACAATGTTTCTTAGGTATCTCGGTGTGAAGCTTGATTCAATCTCATCTTCGTTCTTTCACATGTCCGGCACATCCAGACACTATATGTTTTATTTTCAAATGTCCTAAACAGCTATTGTCTAAAGAAAATGTTAAATGTGTACAATTTGGAGTATGTTGTGCATCAAAGACAAATGATTGTTTTATTGATTATTTAGTAAAGTTAGGTTCTTTCCAATGAGTAGAAAGCAGTGCATGTTAGGTCAATATACATATATTCAAATGAAATATACACATAGCCATATCGTTATATGATTATATCTATACTCTGTACAACTTCTGTGTTGAACACAAGACTTGGTGACTGTGTCAACAAATCATACAAATTAGTTAACAGTTACCAGCATCAGCCTTTCTGCATTGTCACACTTCATTTTTACTGCAAGCTTACATTGATACCTTCGTTCAGGTCATATTAATCACTCCATATTCTGGAAGAACCTCAAGCCTGTTACCGTAAGTCAGTTCTCTTGTTCATTTTAACTAACTTTTTGAATGCGTCTTTTACATAGTCTAACCAAGAGTTTTGCTTTTATGATTGGCAGGAGGGAGGTGGCGACCCTCCTCATGGTGCTCTTGGTTGGGCAATTGACACAGATTTTGGTTCAATTGAGGCTCTGATACAAAAAATGAATGCAGAAGGAGCTGCTTTACAGGGTTCTGGTTGGGTGGTAAGTTTTCTTTAAGTCATGTTATGTAGTTCTTTTATCTGTTTAGGCTAATAAGACATTGTTCCTGGTGGATGTTATTGAAAAGCCTATGTCTTTATTATGCTAACAGTGGCTAGCTCTGGATAAGGAGATGAAGACAGTTAAGATTGAAACCACTGCTAATCAGGTAATGTGTATTACATATGTGAACTAAATGATTTGAAAGACAAATATCTTCTTCTATATCTGTTTAAACTTTCAACTCAAGTAGTTTTCAGAAAAGAAAAGGAGAAGGAAAGATTGAAATATAATGCAAGTATATTTCTTATTGTTGGATTAGCCTACTTTCCTTCTAAAATGAGGACATTTCCTCTTCTTTCATTTCTATGGCCATTTGGATCTTTGATCCGACGGGTAGGAAACTAATACGGGCATGATGCATCCAACAAGTAGTTATATGAATCATTTGATACCTCCCTACTTTTTGCTGTTAGATGTGAGCATCCAATGGACCATATCTTTTTGTTCTGTTGCCTTGCTTGGAACCTAAAACTTTTGGGAAATATCTTTGGATTCTCATGCTTCTGTATTGCTTGATATTTCTTATGACATTGATTTACTGCTAGTCAAATTCTGCGGTCTGCATACTTTAAGACTTCCAGTATTAGCTTGTGAATTGTTTTTTTAATTGGAACACCTTATTTTTTATTTTAAGAGTAGTATTTTTTGGCTGTTCATATTCTCCAAGTCTATGCTCTGTTGTCAATCTCAGATTTGCTTTGTTTTATTTTTTTTAATTATTTGCTCGTCGATTTCGAGTTTGTTTCTGGCATGCACACATATGTCACTTCTGCTAATGTGAGTGACCTCTTCTGTAGGATCCACTGGTAACTAAAGGTGCAAGCTTAGTTCCTTTGCTCGGGATTGATGTGTGGGAACATGCATACTATCTGCAGGTTAGATGTTGTGCCTTTGTGTTAAATTTTTCTTCACCTGATAGCGATAGTGTTTCAGATTTGTTATGCTTTATCTCAGTTCCAGTTCCTTTTATATAATATGAACTTCTGAAGAAAAGAAAATACAGCTATAAATATGTTGGAATAAGAGAATGTTGAGTACTCCTGTATGACTCTGTTTCCGTAGATGGCGGTATCATTAAGATGATTATATGGATAACAAGATGAATGAACCGCTTATAGCTTACTATATGTTAATTGACAATTTTTCTGAAAAGATCATTTTTGTGAAATAAGGTACTGGACTCTTGATACCACATTATTCGCCGCCTCTGTTTGCTGTGCTATCTTACCCTTTTATTAAAATTGCCTTCATCAACCACAAGCTTCATGATGCCCCCTGTTTGATTTTCACCAAGTCCAAAAAGACACCTTTTCCCAATTTAATAGTCAATCCTGGACATCAAGTCTTAGGATATTATATTGATATTCATTATAGTTTATTGCTTTACCAATTTAATAATGCCATTTGTTGGTTTTGAGGTATGTTAATGCTTTTATTATACTGTTAACTGCGCTGAGTGCTGACTTCTCTACAGTAATGTTGTTAACATTTTCATGACAGTATTTTTACAGTTTCACATCCCTATATGTTATCAGATATTGGAATTGCTTTCACTATAGCATTATTATTTACATGATATTATTTTAACTCTCATGCTAATATATAGCTGATGAGACCTGCAACCTGCAACTACTATGGGTGAAAGCTATAACATACACAGTATTGAACACAGAACTACAAGTTAGAGAATGTGATAAACTATATGCAAAGCACAAAGTGTGGGAAGATCAAGTTTGTTTGTTCTTTTAAGTTGATTGCCATAAGCTACCTTCCCAGGTTGATTTTCTTTTTTTCAAGTAGCTATTAGACTATTCTCAGTTATCAATGCATAGAGAGTAAATATAATAGGACATAACCATTAACAAGATGGTGGTTGACGTGCAAATCACTTTGCGTGCTTGAGTCTGTTGTTGCTTTCTGTATGGCATTTCTATACTCTCATGATCTGTAATAGTAAAAATGGGTATGAGGTGCTCCTAAATGAGCTACTAGGAGATGACTGGTAGTGAGGTCCAACTTCATCCCACTTGTCTCTGCTAAATGAGTTATCAACTCATACTTTGTAAGGGTTAATTGTGGATAGACCCCGATACTATCGCCAATTGAATTTACTGTCCCTGTAGTTCTATTGTTGCAGATAAGACGCCCTGAGTGATTTTTAAAAAAAACCGTTTTCAAAGGGTCTATCTGCAAAAATATATTTTCATTCATGGGGTCTATCTGCAAAAATAGAACTTGTTTAGGGGGTCTATCTGCATCAATAGAGCTATAGGGATAGTAAGTTGAATTTGACGATGTACAAGGGGTCTATCCGCAATTAACCCTACTTAGTATCCCTTTATTGCTAAACTTGTGTGCTTGGTAGGCTAACTTGTATTTCCGTGTGTATGCAGTACAAACAGATGAGGCCAGACTACCTGAAGAACATATGGAAGGTTATGAACTGGAAGTATGCCAGCGAAGTGTATGAAAATGAAATTGCGTGAAGGTAGTTCTCATTTCATCTGCTTTCTGTGTTTCACCATGAGGGCACTTTTGCCTCCAATAAGGTTTGCCTTGGCTGCAACCGAGGCTACTGCACATCTCCGAACCAATGCCTCTTCGGCAATCTTGTAACTGTTAAAACTTTTTGTCATAAATAAAGTCCTCTTTGGCAATCTTGTATCAGTTGAAACTTTTTGTTTTAATACAGTGTCAAATTAAATGGTATCTGTATGCCTCTTCGGCGTTAAAACTTTTGTTATAAATACAGTGTCAAATTAAATGGTATCTGAGATACTTTTAACGTTTTGTCTGTGCTAATGGGAGATGTCTGGTTTTAGACTGTTGTATGCAGTAGAGAACAGTATATACCACTTAAATGCTTCCATTTATTAAGTTTGCCCCTGTAAAAAATTATTGTCAGAAGTAGGAGGAAATTTGCGACGCTGCTTCTGATCTTGTAGTAGGAGATTGCTGTTAACTTTCAGGTGCATGGAAAAGGTTTTCATTGTATTAGCGAGCGTGAGATGCATGCAAACACTTCCCTAAGATGGCATGTAATAGGGAAATTGTTAGGTACGCTAATACATATTTCCAGATATTGACTATAGATACTTTTAACAGTTAAGTTACAAAAAGCTAATACTTTTAAGTGAACAAATGGCTTTTTGATAAACAGAAGAAGATGAAAAATAACATCTCCTAGTTTATGTTATGATTGGTTTATAATCAGAAAGTTAAGATTAACGGTAACGCAAGTATTCTTTAGTCCAAAGTAAGAAAATAATAATCATAGTCCTGCACTTATCTTCAGTAAACTCAGTCATGCAGGATACATTACAGATTCATCAAATTTCACCGAAGATGCTTGCTCATGGATGATTTTTCTACATCTTTATCTGAGCTCCATCAGATGGTGCTGGATAATTGATATTTCTTGAAAACATACACTCTTTGATACTAAATAAATATATGTTACAAGGGAACAATAGAGCAAGAAATATAATGTGTAAGCTTACCTCATAAACATTCGAAGTAATTTTTCTCAGAATGTTTACATGCTTTAAATACATTATAGCAACTTGTCCAATACATTAGTTATCTTTATCTGTAGCAGCTTTCCTCAAGCACCAGCTCACCGATAGCATTGCAAAAGGCAAAACTGATTTTTAACACTCTAACAAGTGTACAATCTCATCCTGCAACCTCGACAGAACCCAATATGAGAAGCCAAACGCATAGATCCCTCTTATCAAAGGCATCTCCAACTAGTTCTTTTTCCTCATTCGCAAGGGCTCCGCAGAAACCAGTCAATGCTAGCAAACATCCATGAGTCTTTCTCGAGTTTCTGCCTCAGTGACAAAAATGTCTTTGGCTCCCAGACTTCTTCACCGATCCAGTCTTCCATTGGTAACAAGAACTTCTTTAAGAAGAGGGCACAGCTATCTTGTTGGATGAGTTTGGCTGGCACAGCTCTGTTGCAATTCGTATGCAATCAGCCATTTGGCAATTAGTCTTGATTGCATTGGGTTCAATATGGGACCTGCTGACTGCAAACCCTTCCTGAAACCAAAGTACGAGAATGCATAATGACACGGATACCAGGACAATAATTTTGCAAGTGTTGTTCAATTAATTGACATGTAATACAATAAGCAAGTAATACACACGTGCGCGCACACACAAAGGTTTCTCAGCTAAGTACAGTATTTGCTGCTAGGAAAGTGAGCTTCAGATTACTGAACCAACTTTGAATTGAGAAGGTTCCGCTTAGATTGATAAAATCGACAAATTGTTGACAATCTAATGTCAACTCTAGACATCGGTGCAGACTCCAAACAAAGAGATTAGTAAGTAGAGAACCTACTTTATTGGTCATGCAATTTAAGGTCGTGTACAGAAATCCTATCTAAAAGGGGGAAATGATGGGATATTCACTATGAAATTGCATTCATCTTTGAGAGCATATGAGAAAAGACTTTACTTTCAAAAACATCAAACTTTGCAGACAATTGCAAAATGATCATCTCAATTACATAAAATGAAATGAACCCTGATGTAAGATCATAACTGAATCACAATATTTGATGCGCACTCGCAACTAATTTTCAGATACTCTTGCTCAACCAAACAAGAAACCTCAATCATGCATTGTTTTAATTTCAAACCAACAGGCAATTCCAAACTGATGTCCCATTTTAAGAAATGGCATTTGAAAATTTTGAAACTTTTTTTATTATTATAACGGAACAAGTTTGGTTTAGAATTACCTTTTGCAAAGAACTGATAAACATGCTGATTGGAGGAGAGTTTATCTTTGCTCGTTTGGTAATCTGGAAAGTACGATTTAAACGTATATTATCAACAAGATACATGATACTGTATGGTTTAAAGAAGGTGAAGGTTTTCTTTTTATTCTAACAAAAGGAGCACATTGAAAGATAGCAATAAACAAACCTCGTCAAGTTTGATGTAGCCAAAAGACAACCGAGGATCGCTTTCACCAATCATTTGCTTTAGAAGCTTCTCTAAATCAATACCTTTCTCCTTGGTGTGTGCCCATCTCCATTCTCCAGCTAAATTCAACATTTCAGTCATGAAAGAAGCATCATGAAGAGGACCAGTCCACAAGGGACCTGACACAACCAGAGATTGTGGAACCTAGGAAGAGAAGAAAAACACAAATACTCATCAGTTAACATTAAAGTTGCAATCTTCTTTCATGTGATGGGCTAAGAGGCTTCAGTTGAACTACTCAGAGATCAATAACAAAAGGAAACTCACAAGCCAAGTAAAAGGCAAAGTTAGAGAGCTTGATGTTCCTCCAATTTGTGCCTTTCATGATTACAAACTTAAAAAGGTTCGGTTGAATGGAAGCATAAAGATATTGTTGGTTAAGCTGGCATTCACCAAGCAGAGCACTAACGAGTTAAGTTAGACTTTTGAGAGTTGAGGAATGCAAACTGGTTTCTAGTTTTCTGCACTTCCAGTTAGAATTTATGTTTGTTGTATTGATGAATTATTGATATATGCTTTTAAATTTTTAAGGAACATATAAGAATCTGAAACACAAAATAATAAGGTGCTTGAGTGACATAATCTGAATGTAATATATGTGATAACCACCATATAAATAAAAGATACAATTGAACTGGAATTGCAGTTTGCAGAGGATGGCAATGATTTGGAGAGGGGAACGTCTCTCCATTGATAGTAGGAGACTGGCATCCTCTAGAAGGTTGGCTTGTGGCTTCTAGCATGCTAAAATGTCTGGGAACATATCATTGTTTCTACTCCCTTCCCTTGCCTCCTCTCAAAGTTAAATTAAAAGACACTTTATAATTCTCGCCCATGAATTAATATTAGGGTAAATTTCACAACCCCCCCCCACCCCACCAAAAAAAAAACCCCCCGAGCGAAAAGTTGGGCTTGTCTGAAAATGGGTTCAGGAAAAAAATGCAAAAGTTTTGGGGGTTAAGTGAAAATTTCAAACTTCTTGAGGGTATTCTAAAACCGGAACTTCTTATTATAAAAAGGGAACTTCTTGAGGGTTTTGTCTATAGAACAGAAACTCATAACTTTTATGGACAATGGCACACATTTTTAAGTAAAATAGGGTACAATCATCAGAAGTTTTGGTCTGCATACCGCTTCATCGCTGCATGGACAACACATCTGCCCAAGCCTTCCCCAAGATATGGCTTGAGAATTTCCACATTTACGGCAGTAGCCTATAAAACCATAATGGCTGGACAAATACAAGAAATGATGTCATACTATGCTTAAATAAGAAAACAATGGGCATAACAAATATATTTCTCACCTATTCTCATCGAGCTTTCCACCACGATTCACTCGAAGCATTACTCTAAATATTGGACCATGATATGAATAATAAGAGAAAAGCGGTGTGACGTGAAAACCCAAGGCAACTGCTTCTCGTAAAGCGCCACCTATAAGGATTCGTAAACCAAGCTCATTCGAATATGGCATAGGGCGAACATATGCTCCATAGGAAGCTAAAGAACTATAAGAGAAAATTTGGTCATGAAGATGATGGGAGATAACAAGCAACCAAAACTGATCATATATCTTACAATAGATTAAGACCAAACAATTGTGAGACAGGCATAAAACAGAAAGATCACAGCAGAGAACTCTTTTAGCAGTTTCTTTGATTTTTGCCAAATTACAGAATGCATTTTACAATATGCCTTTTATCCTACTAATCCTGAAAGTTTCAGATCAATAATAAATAAAATATAAGATTGTCTTCTTTATTATCTACAAATCTGCACTTATTCACTCAACTTTTTCAAACTTGGCAGAGCGACGTGGCACTGTATTAAACCTGATTATGAAATAAGTTAGATATGAAATCCATTGAATCTATTGAGAACTAAATCTGCCTTTACCTGCTTCAAAAACTCATAATATAATAGCTTCTGCTAGATAGGGAGGAAGGAAAGGAGCATCAGTTAAGTACTCCAGCTGTCCAACACGTTTAGATAATGGACTAGTATTTACATAATGATTATAGCCCTTCCTCAATCCCCATGACCATTAATTGTGCATATGTCAATGAATCCTAACACCTAAAACAATTAGTTTAGCACATGTCAACTAATTTGAACAAAAAAGAGGAAAACCTAAAAACTCGTATTATTGATGTATCTCATTTCATTATTGAAAGTTTTTGCTTACAAGGGTTGGTAATTGTATATGTTGTGGTGTGATATTACTGAAGTACTCCCATCTTACAACTATAAAATGTTGAATCTCATAATATA
Source organism: Asparagus setaceus (assembly GCA_012295165.1). Classification (NCBI taxonomy): domain Eukaryota; kingdom Viridiplantae; phylum Streptophyta; class Magnoliopsida; order Asparagales; family Asparagaceae; genus Asparagus; species Asparagus setaceus. Next base: position 19,397,831 of record CM022705.1, read on the forward strand.
TGGACTAAATTGTGCATAAATTCTCCAGTAACTTGCCTCTATTTATAACTATCAGCCAACTAGTTAAATTAGTAACTAATTCTCCAATTAGTTGGCCGCAAAGAATTTTCTCATTCTTTTAAAAAAGAGAGGTAAAGTGGAGAATGCTTATAGGAGCACCTGTCTTCACTGCTCTCTTTCTACAATACAACTTATAGATCAAATATAACTGCTCATCTGTTTGTAAGAAAAGAAAAAGGGAAAAATACACTTGATTTTTTTATAAAGATCTGTTCACTAATACGGACCACATCCAACGAAAACATTTCAGGAGACAATGCTAGCTGAAAGCATGAGACTTTATACTAGTTAATCTTCAACATAATGCAGACACATTCATTCAGCCTAATTCACCCACTTGGTAGGAGTTAATTTATCTGAAATCACATCCAGAATATTCAGAAATTTGAAAAAGTAAGTATTGCAAGTTAACCACTACAAATTTCCCTTAAATATACCTAATAAATAATTTTAATTACCTTGTAAGACACCAACAATTGAGCAAAGAATCAATCTTTTATCAAGTAAACTTTATCAGAAACCATTACTTACTGGAATGGCCAATACCCATCTCTATGAATTGCATACACCTAATAAAATTTTTAATCACCTACTAAGACACCAACAATTGAGCAAAGAATCAATCTTTTATCAAGTAAACTTTATCAGAAACCATTACTTACTGAAATGGCCGATGCCCGCCGGACGAAAACCCATCAGTGCTCGTGAGGTACAGCAAACCCCCATCCCTAACAACCCTAATCGCCGACCCGATAAACCCCGAATCACTCCCAAACGAATCCACATCAACCAAATCGAAATACTCCCTATTCAAATAGCTCTCCACCATAACCCTATTCGCGTCATTATGCGTCACGATCCACCGCCGCTCCCCGTCCTCCCTAACCCTAGAAACCCTGGAAAGGTTATCGACGATGATCGGCCTGTTCCCCTCGGAGGCGTCGTTAGCGTGGACGAAGTCGGCGTCGGATTGGAGGAGGTAGCGGAGGGATCGGACGCCGCAGCCGCACATGGCGTCGAGGACGCGGAGGCTAGGGTTAGGGTTAGGGTTTTGGGGAGAGGCTAGGGTTAGGGTTTTGTTCTTGCGGTGGATGGAGGCGGAGAGGACGGCAAGGTCGCGGGCGATGGAGCTCTCGTGGCGGAAGAAGGAGTCGCCGGTGTTGAAGTCGATGCCGCGCTCGGATTGGATGGAGTTGGTTAGGGTTAGGGTTAGGGTTTTGGGGGGTTTAGGGTTAGGGTTTTTGGAGGGGAGAGAGAGGGGGGTGAGGGAGAGGGATAAAGAGAGAGAGGTCATGGCGGGAGATTGAATTAGGGGCGTCTGAGGGTTTAGGAAACTACTATTTACAGGGATAAGGATTTTTTTTTGCAATTAAGTACCTGGTGAATGTTTTAATTGTAGATAGGCTTGTATGAGAATATTCGGGGTGTTCTAACGTTTGCATAAAGGTACCAAAAAGTGGAGTGAGAACCAGGGTTAAGGAAGAAGGATTAAAGATATTGTTGGTTAAGCTGGCATTCACCAAGCAGAGCACTAACGAAGTTAAGTTAAACTTCTGAGAGTTGAGGAATGCAAACTGGTTTCTATTTCTGCACTTCCAGTTAGAATTTATGTTTGTTATACTGATGAATTATTGATATATGCTTTTAAAATTTTAAGGAACATATAAGACTCTGAAAAACAAAATAACAAGGTGCTTGAGTGACATAATCTGATTGTAATATATGTCATAACCACCATATAAATAAAAGATACAATTGAACTGGAATTGCAGTTTGCAGAGGATGGTCAATGATTTGGAGAGGGGAACGTCTCTCCATTGATAGTAGGAGACTGGCATCCTCTAGAAGGTTGGCTTGTGGCTTCTAGCCTGCCAAAATGTCTGGGAGCATATCATTGTTTCTACTCCCTTCCCACGCTTCCTCTCAAAGTTAAAGTAAAAGACACTTTATAATTCTTGCCCATGAATCAATATTAGGGTAAATTTCACAACCCCCCCCCCCCCACCCCCCCGAGCAAAAAGTTGGGGTTATCTGAAAAATGGGTTCAGGAAAAAAAATGCAAAAGTTTTGGGGGTTAAGTGAAATTTTCAAACTTCTTGAGGGTTTTGTCTATAGAACAGAAACTCATAACTTTTATGGACATTGGCACACATTTTTAAGTAAAATAGGGAACAATCATCAGAAGTTTTGGTCTGCATACCGCGTCATCGCTGCATGGACAACACATCTGCCCAAGCCTTCCCCAAGATATAGCTTGAGAATTTCCACATTTACGGCAGTAGCCTATAAAACCATAATGGCTGGACAAATACAAGAAATGATGTCATATTATGCTTAAATAAGAAAACAATGAGCATAACAAATATATTTCTCACCTAGTCTCATCGAGCTTTCCACCACGATTCACTCGCAGCATTACTCTAAATATTGGACCATGATATGAATAATAAGAGAAAAGTGGTGTGACGTGAAAACCCAAGGCAACTGCTTCTCGTAAAGCCCCACCTATAAGGATTCGTAAACCAAGCTCATTCGAATATGGCATAGGGCGAACATATGCTCCATAGGAAGCTAAAGAACTATAAGAGAAAATTTGGTCATGGTGATGATGGGACATAATAAGCAACCCAAACTGATCATATATCTTACAATAGATAAAGACCAAACAATTGTGAAACAGGCATAAAACAGAAAGATCACAGCAGAGAACTCTTTTAGCAGTTTCTTTGATTTTTGCCAAATTACAGAATGGATTGCACTAATCCTGAAAGTTTCAGATCAATAATACATAAAATACAAGATTATCTTCTTTATTATCTACAAATATGCACTTATTCACGCAACTTTTTCAAACTTGGCAGAGCGACATGGCACTGTATTAAACCGGATTATGAAATAAGTTAGATATGAAATCCATTGAATCTATTGAGAACTAAATCTGCCTTTACCTGCTTCAAAAACTCATAATATAATAGCTTCTGCTAGATAGGGAGGAAGGAAAGGAGCATCAGTTAAGTACTCCAGCTGTCCAACAGGTTTATATAATGAACTAGTATTTACATAATGATTATAGCCCTTCAATCCCCAAGACCATTAATTGTGCATATGTCAATGAATCCTAACACCTAAAACAATTAGTTTAGCACATGCCAACTAATTTGAACAAAAAAGAGGGAAAACCTAAAAAAAAAACTCGTATTATTGATGTATCTCATTTCATTATTGAAAGTTTTTGCTTACAAGGGTTGGTAATTGTATATGTTGTGGTGTGATATTACTGAAGTACTCCCATCTTACAACTATAAAATGTTGAATCTCATAATATATGGACTAAATTGTGCATAAATTCTCCAGTAACTTGCCTCTATTTACAACTATCAGCCAACTAGTTAAACTAGTAACTAATTCTCCAATTAGTTGGCGCAAAGAATTTCTCATTCTTTTAAAAAAGAGAGGTAAAGTGGAGAATGCTTATAGGAGCACCTGTCTTCACTGCTCTCTTTCTACAATACAATTTATAGATCAAATATAAGTGCTCATCTGTTTGTAAGAAAAGAAAAAGGGGAAAAATACAGTGGTTTTTTTAAAGATCTGTTCACTAATGCGTGATAGTGAGAAAACATTTGGCTAAAAATGCAACCGCATCCAACATAAACATTTCAGTAGAAAATGCTAGCTGAAAGCACGAGACTAATATTAGTTAAATCTTCAACATAATGCAGACACATTCATTCAGCCTAATTCACCCATTTACACAGCAACAAACACTTCATAGGAGCTAATTTATCTGAAATCACCTTCAGGATATTAAGTGATTTGAAAAAGCTAGTATTGCAAGTTAACCACTACAGATTTCCCTTAAATTTCCCTTCACCCATCTCTATGAATTGCATACACCTAATAAAATTTTTAATACACCAACAATTGAGCAAAGAATCAATCTTTTATCAAGTTAACTTTTATCAGAAACCATTACTTACTGAAATGGCCGGTGCCCGCCAGAGGAAAACCCATCAGTGCTCGTGAGATACAGCAAACCCCCATCCCTAACAACCCTAATCGCCGACCCGATAAACCCCGAATCACTCCCAAACGAATCCACATCCACCAAATCGAAATACTCCCTATTCAAATAGCTCTCCACCATAACCCTATTCGCGTCGTTATGCGTCACGATCCACCGCCGCTCCCCGTCCTCCCCAACCCTAGAAACCCTGGCAAGGTTATCGACGATGGTCGGCCTGTTCCCCTCGGAGGCGTCGTTGGCGTGGACGAAGTCGGCGTCGGATTGGAGGAGGTAGCGGAGGGACCGGACGCCGCAGCCGCACATGGCGTCGAGGACGCGGAGGCCAGGGTTAGGGTTAGGGTTTTGGGGGGAGGCTAGGGTTAGGGTTTTGTTCTTGCGGTGGATGGAGGCGGAGAGGGCGGCGAGGTCGCGGGCGATGGAGCTCTCGTGGCGGAAGAAGGAGTCGCCGGTGTTGAAGTCGATGCCGCGCTCGGATTGGATGGAGTTGGTTAAGGTTAGGGTTAGGGTTTTGGGGGGTTTAGGGTTAGGGTTTTTGGAGGGGAGAGAGAGGGGAGAGAGGGAGAGGGAGAAAGAGAGAGGGGTCATGGCGGGAGAGCGAAGGGAAGCGTGAGGGTTTAGGGGAACTTATTATTTACAGGGATAAGGATTTGTTTGCAAATAAGTACTTGGAGAATGACTTAATTGTAGATAGGCTTCTCCTCCTATGCACCTATTAGGCCTCACCGGATTACTGTTAAATAAATCCTAATTCTATCCTAAACGGATTCGGATTCTACTCCAATTATATTTTTAAATAGAATTTGATGGAGTAATACGTGTTCCAAATTAGCTTGTAAATATCACATGGAAATATTCTAGATGTTCTAACGTTTGCATAACAGGGTACCAAAAGTGCGGAGTGAGGCATCGTTTCGCAAAGGGTTAAGGAAGAAGGATTAAAGAGAATGATTAATGTAGTTAGCCCATTTGATAACTCAAAGGACTAAATTATCAACCCGTTAAATAAGTTTTATTTTAACTCTTGTGATCAGTTTTAGTGTTTGGGAATAACAATGATTTTTACTATTTTCTTTATAAATATAGGGGTTAACTCTTAACCTTTCCAAAAAGAAGTATTAGTAAACCCTCATTTTGACGGGTTAACTCATTTTAATCCCTCTAAATGGGTTAGCTTAACCCTTATGTATTTTTTTGTGTTTGGCAAATTATGGAGGGCTAACTCACTTTAATCTTTATATAAATTTGTGTTTGGCGGATTAAGAAAGGCTTAAGTCTTATTAACCCCTCACTTAACCTGTTGCTAAACGGCACCTCAAGGTAGGGGTGGGCGTGGGTCGCCTAACAAGCGAGCCTACCTAGCCCGCCATGGGTCACGACCTACTTACTCGTAGTGGCTCCGTCTCACTCTACCATGATATACACGGTCGTGGTCGGCCGGCCCAGCCTGCACTGGGACTAGAGAAATAGGCCCGACCCACCTTGAGCCGACCCATCATCAACCCGGCCTGGCTCGACCTGACCCTTAATTTGATGAATTTGACGAAGTTGAAGAATTTGAAGAATATAACTTGGAGGAATTCAGCGCCTTCAACATTAATGGCTAACTTTTTTTTTCCTTTTTTCCTCTTATATTTGTAATTTAAATTTAAACTAAAGGAAAGTTATTAACTTCCCGTGGATGTAGGTCTTCCTTCGAAGTCCGAACCACGTATATATTTGTGTTTGCGATGTTTTTCTGTGTGATGTTTATCTTTGTACAATGTGTGTGTGTATATATCATTTTAAATAAAGAGCAAAATAGGAAAAAATAATTTAAATATACTTAATAGATACAAATACAAAGTTAATATAGTTTATAAATTAAAAATTAAAAAAAAAGTTAAAAAACCCACGGGCCGACCCATGACCCGTGGGTTGTGGCCAGCCCAATCCGCGGGTTGTGGACTGTGCCGGTCCAATCTCGCACCGGATCAAAGAAATAGACGCGGCCACTCTAACTCCGGACGGGCGTGCCCGGCTTTGAACCCTGTAATGGTTCATGAGCCTAAACCACACCACCCCTACCTCAATGTATATAAATGCCTCCCAAAAACAAATGAAGGTATGTGAGTGCAAAATAAAAGAAGTTCAAGAGCTAATTAGCATTTTTTTCACATTAACTAATTCATGCGGTAAGTAATAACACAATAATAACAAATCATGATTGAAAATGTAATAGAAACAAAAAGAAAGCATTTCCGACATTTTTTGTTCCACTTCAATATTTGAAAAATAATAATTTCTAGAAATAAACCATTTTGTTACCATGCTCGATGACTTGATCCAACTTGTCATCTTTGCAATTCTCATCTGATTATCCCAGTAGTAATGCACTAATAATTCCAGCACCAAACACATTTTCAACAAAACTCCCGTTGTTACGCAACATCAGCTTCTATATTTTCAGGTAATTCACATTTAAACATGAAGAGTACATACTTCCAGTTAAAAGCCAAATTGTACTCTTTTCAGTTTATACTATCTTCAGATGCTACAATATAACTAATAAACGTGAAACATAACACAATGGAATTAACTGATAATATAACCGTAAAGCAGCCATACAAGAACTCAAAACAAGAATTTGCTATGAAAACCCCTTTGTTTCCCCATAATTGAACAGTGCAAACAACTATACTTCTCTTAGTATTACATCGATCAATTGATGATAAGAGTATCACAAACTATATAACCTTATCAGCATATTTATCGTTATTAGCAGACAAGAAATTTGGTAAGTTACTGGATACCTAAAATTACACAGGAAGTTAATCTTGATGCCTGAAACGAAATAGCTTCTTCTTTATCAAACTGATCCTTGAGAGATCAGAGAATCCATCATTGTCTCGATGTCTAGTTCAAGTGTTGACATCCATGAGAAATATCTTGGGTCCTCGAGAAAACGTCATTCAACCTTTGCCACTACTCCACCAGGGATATTGCTCTCTACAACAGTCTCTCTCACAAACCTGGAAACCAAAATTTACATCTTTGGATATGAAACTTTTAAATGAAAAAGCTTTATATTATCCAGTAAAAATCACAGCAAAGACAAAGTCCTAAAAAGCATTTGATGTGGTGGAGGAAATCTACCTCAGCAACCTATTTTTTAAGTATGTTGTGCATGAATATATAGAGAATCATGTTGCATGTGATGGATAGTAGCTTTAACCTCAGCAATTAGTTTTTAAGTATCATGAGCATGAAGAAATGGAGGAATCATGATAAAATTCAAACCCAGTCTCACACAACCATGTCCTAGTAACAAGCGGAAGAGGAAAGAATGGAGTTTATAAAAATCTATTTTCTAAAAGAAATTTACAAATATATTAAAACAATGGCCTGCTGCAAGTTCAAAAAGAAGAAGACAAGGGCGCATGAATCAGAATCAAATATAAAGATGATTTCTATAATTTCGGTTTATTCGGTTTACCCAGATCACAAAGTAATATAACAAGACCAGGTTATATGACTGTAATATGGATTATAAGAATTAAATAAAATAAAAGATAAATCAATACCTTGCTAGCTTGTCTTGAGATGATTGCAATACGTATATTGCAAGAACAAAGGAGAGAGCAAGGCCTACTCCAAACATGTAAGAAGCACAATAGCAGAAAATATAATTAGAACCGTAGAACGTAAGATATGTTAAATTCATTCTTTGGGTTTCAAATGAACTTAAGAAAATAGAAGCCTATTCAGGGACCAGTCCAACTAACTAACTAGATCAATTCATGGCAATAATTGATTGGTTGTTTTTAGTAAGCCATTTGCTTAAGGAACAAAATGGTTTTACCTGATCCAAACAATACATAAAATCCTCCAGCAACATCTATCTCTGACCGCTCCTCCCTGGCAAGGATTGAATTTTAAACACGAAGGCACATACCGATATAAATAGTAATAGCTACTACCAGTAATTTTATGTCATCAATGAAAGTCTTAAAATTTCCCGGTTAGCATGGTCTATGGTGGCAAAAACAGCAGACAATTAGTAAGTAATAGGAGTGTATACATTTAGAAGCACATTGTAAATGTATAATGGATAACAGCTAGTCAAATAGGGAGCACAACTAACCAACTGATGTATGGGGAAAAAGAACCCACATGGGCCCTACACAAACATCCTGACGTTTAGTACATGAGATGATAGGATTATTATTAATAGAATAAGACGTAAGCTTAAACAAACATCTAAGGAATAAAATGGATATTGTAGTTGTTAATTTAATCGAGCAAATGGGAGCTAAATGAAAGAAACAGATTCAAGTAGTCAACAACAAAAGTCTCGCTGATGGAATTTGGTTTTTGTTGATGTTACTGTAGCTACAGTTAGTTTCATAGTGTAAGTGTGCTTAGTAATATTATGTGATTGGTGTGGTTATAACATAAATGAAATAAGTAAAAGTGCCAAGGGAATTAAACGAGCAGGTAGAGAGGAGAAAGATGGGGAAGAACTCAACAGGAAATAAAATGAGGAGAAATAAGAAGTGGGAAGTGAAGGAAGGATAGGACGGTGAAGAAGGGTATCACCAATATATAGAGAAAAAGGACAGCAGCAGAAGAAGAAAGGTAAAGAGGAGAAATTATCCATCAAGGAAAAGCAGATATACCTGAAAGGGCATAAAAAGAGGGAAAACAATAAGAAAAAGAACACCAGATGATCCCACTGGAAAGGAGCATAAATGTTGCGATGAAAATCCTCGCCATGCTAAGGAAACTAGGTACATGGGTGATGGGGACTCGGACTTACCATTTGCATCGTTTGGAGAATGATGGACAGGAGATATGGCAGATGGGTTTTGTTAGTAAGTAATTGTTCCAAAAACATTTTGGCGGCTGATGGTTCAGTGTTCACTTAAAAAATCAAACTAGATCCCCGCAGGGGGTTAAAGCTGTCTTCATGCCCTGAGCCACTTTAAGTCCCTGATACAGACTGAAGCAGTTCTGCCACTGAAGCTAATCCATCATTTCTATCTTGAGTTCAGGATGCAAAATACTTTAGCAGCCTTTTAATGGTTCCCCTTGCATATTGTGTCACATTATTTAAATAACCGATATAGATTATCAAAGCTTCTCAAGTAAAGAGGAATATACTTACCATGTGTATCTGACAAGCACATACTTTGGCCAATGCTCCGGATTCCAGAAGTTCTTGCGTATGTCTGGATGAACCTCAATATCTGCTCAAAGAAACAAAATCTCAATCTTTCTCCTTTGTAACTAGAAATATGAAACATAACCAGTTCAACTGACAAGGTCAAGGTAACAGGCAGATGCAAAATGACGTATATCACTTGCCAAATAAATCGATTAAAAAATATTTTGATATAATTTTGCTACCGAGTCTTCTAACATGGGCAGAACATAAAAGACAACAACTAAATAGAAGTGAACTATGAACAAGCGCTGCCATAAATGCATCAACACGGCAGAGCAACTAAGTACTCTCCTACCACATAAAAGGTCCATCATATACGATTACCACCCAGGTTCAAATGCTATAGGAGGAACAGCCATGCACCAGAGATGTCCCATATTAGCTGAATGTGTGACAGTACTACTGTGGTCAATCAAAATAAATTCTTCCAAATAGAGCCCTCACGTAATAATTTGAAATAATATTTCCACATTAATTTCACCATTTTCACCGACTGGATGCATCAACTTTTGATCCATACCTCGGGCTTTCCCTCTTAAGTAAGCTAATTATCTTTCTTTCTCACGCTCCCCTGTGCCTATGGACAACTACACTTTTTGTTTTGGCTATACATTGAATCTCATTTGCATATTTATTTGCTCTTTAAGTCATCCTTTGACTCCCTCTCTCCCCGGTAATTTGTTCTTTCTTCAGCTGAAAAAAAGCCAGACCTCTGTTCTTAAATCTTGTACTTTAACGATTCATACAAAGTTTCCTTGCTAATACAACATTTACTCTCCATCCCCAGCAACCATTTAATGCAATTCATCAGTCTTCTTGCATTATAAATTTGGTTAAAATTTCATGTTCCCACTTCCTGAGATATTATCTTCAGACAGTGTTATTCCTAATAAGCTCCACCAGATACTGCAATACCATTCTTTTAGTCTTGCATCTTACATATATTGGCTATTTGTGTTATCATGTTTTTCCTTACTAATCATTGACCACTTGTCCTAATTTTTCTAACACAGACTTATCATAACTAAATGTAGCCCATGCATATTCCTTTTTTTTTTTTTCTGTTGTCCCCTAAAAGGTCATAATGGAAATAATTAGAAGTCAAGACTCAAGTCTGCAAAGAGCATAGTGCAAACTACAAGCATATCGCTTCTAGTTATAGGGATATGTATGAATGGGTTCCCGTATACTGTCCTGGAAGAAAACCCCACTTATGTTGTTTACCAGAACACTTTAGAGAACAAAAACATGTCATATGACATCTGTATAACAACAAAATCATCACTGTAAACTTAATCTTCGAGGTACATCGGACAGTTCGATGTCCAATATGAACACACAACTAACCACAATTTACTTAAGCAAGCTGGTATGAAGAACAAAAAATGGCCCAGAGTCACATAGATGAAGGCATTTGGTAAACAAGTAAAGAAGGGCAGTAGAAGTTACACACAATGGTGAGGCATATCCACAACTTTAGCTGTAACGCCATGTAAATCATTTCCACTGTACCTCTGCAGGATATAAGGACAATGTTACTTCATCCATGACATCAAAGAAAAATAAATAAATTCCCTATTAAGATTAATATATTCAGTTTGGAAATCATATCTGACAGTTAATGTTATCTTTTTTTCTGCTAGGATTGAGGGAAAACAGTCAACTAGCTCATTCTGGTATCCATTTATGAGGCAAAATGAACACTAAACAAAGGGCAAACTGTTACCAAATGCACATCAATCATCGGAACTTCACTGCTCTTGCGGTTGATAACAAGAAGCCATGGAATAAAAAATTTCTCATGGCCAACTTGAAATGATCTGCAAATTTTATATCGATTTATCAGGGCAACATTCAGAATAGGATACAAGAAAAATAGAAAAATAGGAGATTATTGATCAATTGGAGCTCAAGCATCCAAAAGTCACCAGACTCGTCGCCACAGATCTACAAATTATTAAAAAGGATACTGATACTATTATGCATGCTGTGTCTTGTTAACAAATTATACTCTGCAGGGCGAAGAAAGTATCCAAATAGGTAGTCTTAGGATCTCCGTACTCTGTGCATGTATGGATGATGCAAATGTATACAGTACTTAGCATATCAGTGCACACCTAAAGCACAGAAACCTGCCAGCCACCCTGGCCAGTTACATGCTAAACATCATGTTCATACTATCATGAGAACTTGATAACTTCCTTCCCCATATATGGTTATTTAAAGGGAATAAAGTTACTAACTCTAATGTCTTTCTCAATCTTTTTGTTATAAAGGTGGAATATGCACGTATACATAAAAGCTATAACCATGATCCCTCAACACATGTTTCAAATGTGGTATATCCACAGGAAAGCACTCAGCATTTAGACGGAAAATGGTACTAGCTATTTGACGAAGAATGTGTTGTTAAATTACGACTTGACCCATAGAATAGCTAATGTTGAACTTTTAGTCATTAGTATGATGGAATGCCACTCTGACAATTCCCTCTCCAACTTCATTTTCTGAATTAAATATACACAAGTTTGGTTGAACATAAAAATCTAAATGCCTAACTGTTTAGGGTAGAGAACATCTCTTGATGTGACTCATGAAGACAGATTAAGACCATGACTTGTGTTCCATCAATTCTTCTCATTCTTTCATCTTTTGTTGTCCGATTCATCCACCTTCTTCTCAAAAGCCTCTCTTTCCTTCCCCTTCCCCACTCTAAAACCCTCTCTTTCTTCTCTCTCCCTCCACCAATCTTCTGTTCCTCTCCTCCGTTACCATAATTTCATGTTGTTCATAGCCTAACCCAACCGACTACCCATATCTATCCCCCATAAGAATATGACCCTCTCACCAATTTTGCCTCCTCGTCCATGTCTATAAAATGTCCATGTATACCTACCATCTCTATCCTACGATGCATCTCTATGTTGCACGAATACTTTGACAAGGACATAAACCTGTATTGGCCCCCTACTTTCTCCACAACATAATCCAACTACTTACATGTGATATATTTTAATAAAAGAGAGGTATCCAATCCATATCAAATCCATATATGATGCTTGATATCATGGTACTTGATGTATATATATCAAATACTTATTCTTCACATTTAAAACTTACAATATCTCCTGGACATATCAAAAATATTTGAAATACAATTGAGACACGGAAGCTAAAAAAAAGAAATGCATGCATTATGAGTTGGATTTCACAATTCTATTTGATCTTGAAATGCACTGCATTCCTATTTTGTGTACCTTCTTGATAAGAAATTCTCAAGGAGTATGATATTTCATCCTACTAGGTCATATAACTTGAGAAGTTTCTTATAACATCTGGCAAGTGGTGTCCTTAAATTGTTTAAATATGCTATACTTTTTTACTAACACATTACATGTACAATCTATTTCTTTACATGTCTAAAATTTAATAGTATCCTAGGATTTCACATATGCGCGCATACTCCCCTCATGCTCCACTTGTATATAGCATCTGTATTGATGCATCCTAAATCTATATCCACTTTCTGCACACGTCTTCAACCTCTCATTTGTTCTTGCCCATTTTCACTTTCTTCACTAATAAATCTACCATCTACCCTCTCAAAGAGAAAAAATGATCCACAAACATTTTCCTCCTAAAACACCTCCTCAACTCATTATTTTCTCTACATGTCAACCCACTTATCTCTACTGTCTTCCCCGTCCAATTGAACATCCACCACTCCGCCCGAGTCCACACTCTCTCCATCCATCACCACCATTGTGAGACCTTATCCCCTCCATCACATCCTTCCTCCTGCCTCGTGAACTTGAACAAAGTAACCAATAATAAAACACTAGACAGATAATTCATAAATTCCCCTCTTTACTTACTCAATTCGAACATTCCAAGCTAGAGAATTTAGAACTAACTTACATTTTATAAGGATCAGCTCCTGTGAACCCAGTCGGCTTCGCAATCGGAATCAACACCTACACATCCAATCAAAATTCACAACTAAAACCCTAGAAAATAAAACCCTAATTACAAAATCTGATCAATCATACCTCACGATTAACCGCAAAGATCGGGCAGTGGCGGCCGATCACATCGTGCCAGACCGTTCTCGACTGAAATCACACATTATCAATAAAAAAAATGTGACGTTTAGGAGAGAAGAACCAAAGAAAAGAAGAGAATTAGGGTTTTGAGATGTTACTCCGTGGTATTGGCCGGCTTTGCTCATGGGGATGATGTCTCCAGGCCTGTATGCGAGAGAGACGGAGAGTAGGTTTGGGATCGAGAGGATGAAGAAGAGGATTGATCGAAGAGAGGAGTTGAGAGGTGTCGCCATGGCCGAGAGAAACTGTGAGTTACTGGACTCGAGCTGAGAGAGAGAGGGGGGGTAGAACCTGAGAAAATCCGTAAAGTTAAAGATCCGACCCGTAAAGAACCTGCCTCCTAAATAAGGAAGAGTAAATTTCACTTTATGGTGTAATTTGGGGATAAACTTTATTCATTGAAAAAATGGGTGAGACTTTATTTTATGATGTTTTTTTTTTGAGAGAAACTTCATTTTATGATGTTATTATTGATTTTTGAAATTTGATTAGGATAAGTATAAGTATTTTGTCTGTTCTCATAAAGGTGAGTCTTATATGATGAATGTCTTAAAAATCCTCTCTCAACTATTTTAATTTCATAAAATGTCTCTCAAGTTTGGACATATTATAGATAATCCAACTCTACTTTGAAAATTGGAGAAACCTCCTCAACTATGAGGTGTTTTACAAAACCCTTTAATCTTTCACACTTTTCTCACCAGACCCCTCGATGTCATTTCAAGATGTAAAATAACTGAAATACCATTTTGAAAACCAACCTATACAGTTACAAAGAAACCCCAAACCGTAAAAAAATCTTGTGAAATTTACAATGTTTCCCCCTTCTTTCTACTCTCTTTCTCTTATCCTAAAATATCAAAGCATTTTTTTTATGATTGAGGTGTATTTTCGTATTAATTTAGTCACCTACTTGTCATGTGACATACAGACCTAACGTCGTTAGCTTTTAGGGCGTAAAGTAAGAAGAGCTCGTGAGGGTTTCGCGAATTTTCAAACTTAATAGGGTTATCTACAATATGCTCAAATCTGAAGGGGTTTCTCAAATTAAAATAGTTGAGGAGGTTTTCTGAGTTAGACCTCATATTTGAGGGGGGTTAAGTGAGAAAAGTTCAGAGGGTTATCTCAAAAGTTTATAGTTGGGGATACAATATGCTCAAACTTGAGGGGGTTTTCTCAAATTAAAATAGTTGAGGAAGGTTATACTGAGGCATCCTCCATAGTTGAGGGGGTTTTATAAAATTTACCCATGATTTTATGTAAAGAGGTTCTCTATATGAGTTTTTTCTTTTAATTTCTATATTTGGATACAAGTATTTTGCCTATGCTTGCACGGGCGAGTCTTACATATTGAATAAGTAATATGGAGCACGTAGTGGGAACTGAACCCTCATCATTAGCTTGGAAGAGTAGGAGTCTTTTTTTTTTTTTTTGATATTTGATCTCTAGAGGTTTCTTCTTTAATCATATAATGTGCTTCTAAATTAAATTGAAAATAATTTTTTGAACTGATGCTTCTTATTTTCTATTTTTACATATAGTCTATTTTTATGGATGTGAGCATACAAATGACTTATACCAAAGACTCATAGTATATGAATTATTGAAAATTAGATTATCCGAGTTGGGGCTTTTTCTTCAAATAGTTTGAACCTTAAAAGATATTCAAAATAAGGGGTTTGATGGATTTTATTTCAAAATTTAAAATTAGAGTTAGATAGTTTAACTATCGGTCTCCGTTACAATATTCATCTTTATTTATAATATTCTACGATAAAAATAAGAAAAAGTTAGCTTGCCAATTGAGCATGTGGATATTTTTATTTTAAAATTTTTAATTTAAAATTAGATAGTTTAATCATCAAACTCTCCTTTGTAATATCTCTTTTTAATAATATTTTCAAAAAAAAAGATATAAAAAGTTGGCTTTTGATGTATGAACCATGGAGATTTTGCTAGTGGGCAAGGTTATTTTATGTCAACATTTTATTATAAAATCTTTTGAGATTTGGTATGAACTAAAAGTATATTGAGTTAAACTCTATAACATGAAGCAATCAAATAAAATATCACAGTTAGGTGAGATATAATACCTTCATATATTGATTTAATCTAAAACAATCTTAGGCTTAAACATCAATCTTGTGATACGTGCATTAGAATCTCAACTTAACTAGAAAAAATATATGTGGATTTAAAATATCGATAAAATATCTTAACAATGCAAATATTTATTCCTAGAATAATCTGAAGAAACCATTAGAATTTCAATCTAATTAATATAAAAAATTAGATAAAGCAGGAGAATTCAAGATAATATTTTCGATAATCTATGTAAATGATTTTTTATTTTTTCAGCAGGAATATTTTTACAATAGGAAGTTTTTAATTTATAAATCTTTATATGTTATATGTTTTTATAGTGTCTTATATTCTATTAATATTTTAAAGAGAGACACGGGTGAACCAATAACACCTCTTTATAAAATCAGTAAAGACATCATATCAAATCAATAGTCAACAAAAATTAAAAAATCATCAATAATATTTTAAGAGGAAGATTAATTTATCAACTTTAAATATAATTTGTCACATGTATAATTTTGCATATATGATTTTAGAGTTAAGTTTAGTAAATTCCCTCAACTATGGTGGATGTCTTAGAAAACCCCTCTTAACTATTTTAATTTGAGAAAACCCCTAAAGTTTGGGCATATTATAGATAACTCTGTTCAACTTTAAAATTTAGAGAAAAACCTCCTCATCTATGGAGTGTCTCACAAAACCCCTAATCTTTCACATTTTCGCACCATTGACGTCATTTCAAAATAAAAATAATTAAAATACTCTTTTAAAATCAACTCATTCAATTGCAAATAAACCTTAATTGATGAAAAGAACTATTTTCAATTTACAATGCTTTTGACTTCTTTCTCTTATCCTAAAAAATCGAATAATTTTTTATAAGTGAGGGGTATTTTGGTATTTTCTCAGTCACCTACTTATCATGTGACATGCTAGACCTAACACTGTTAGCTTTCAATAGAAGAGTTCATGGGGATTTCTCAAATTTTTAAACTTGAGAGGAGTATCTACAATAGGCTCAAACTTGAGGTGGGTTTCTCAAATTAAAATACTTGAGGTGGTTTTCTAAGATGCTCATCATATTTGAGGGGCGTTAAGTAGAAAAGTTCGAAGAGTTATCTCAAATTTTCATAGTTGAGGGGGGTTATCTACAATATGCTCAAACTTGAGGGGGATTTTCCAAATTAAAATAGTTAAGAGGAGCTTTCTAAAATTAACCCATGATTTTATGTAGAGAGACTCTTTACATGAGTTTTATTCTTTAATTTCTATATTTAAATATATAATTATAAGTTTTTTTACTTTAGATAGTTATAATTTTATAAAGGATTAAAAATATTTTATTATTAGAATTTTTTAATTAAGAAAGTTTTAATTTGATGAGAATTCTTAGGTAAATATGAGACTAGGTGTGCACATGTCATGTTTTTGATAGGATAAAGGGATATGTTCATACTTATGATATGACACATGCCAACTTTTGTGTTTTTATAATATGACACATGTAAATTTTCTATGCCTTTAGAATTTCATCAATTTGTTTATGTATAAAGGAGATTTCTCTTTATATATAAAGGAGATATATGATTATGAGATTTTTTAAAATACGAATTATAAAATATTTGATTATTAAAAATTTTAATTACGGATAATTTTGATTTAATGAGGATTCTTACGTGAATATATTTCTATATTTAAATATATTTTTAAATAGCTAATTTCTCTTTATATATAAAGGAGATATATGATTATGAGATTTTTTAAAATACGAATTATAAAATACTTGATTATTAATTTTTTTAATTATGGATAATTTTGATTTAATGAGGATTCTTAGGTGAATATATTTCTATATTTAAATATATTATTATGATATATATTTTTAAATATGGATAGTTATAATCTGATAAGGATTATAAAATATTTGATCTTAGATGAATATAAGATTATGTGTCCACTTGTCATCTTTTAAAAGGATAGAGGGACACATGGGTAATTATAATATGACACGTGTCAATTTTTTATGCTTTATGATATGTCACGTGTTAATTTTTATGCATGGCACATTTAGGAGTTCCACCTATTTCTCTTTATATACAAAGGAGTGATAATTGTTTTACTTGTTCCAAAATTATCCCACTTTTATGCAAACTCATTAATGTCAAAAACCCAAAAATTTGCCTTATGCTTGACATCGGTACAATCATCCTCCACTTTGATAGTAAGTGGGATAATTTTGGAGCTTTAATTTGTTAAATGCCTACTGTATGTTAATTTTGGAGCCTTTATATATAATGAAAAATTGGTGGAGCTTCTAAAGGCACCAAACAACGCCACTAAATGAATAAAATAATGAACGTATCATATACTATTTTAATATTAAATTAGAATTCTCATATTATTGGTACATTGTATCCATAATTAGAATTATCATCAAAATAAATCTATTCATAATTAAAAAGTCTAATTATAATCAAATATTTAATAATTTTAATCAAATCATAATTATCCATAAATAAAAAATTAAATAATCATATTTTTAATTCTCTTTAATTATTCATAATAATAAAAAATCTAACAATCACATTTTAATTCTCTTTTCTTTTATATATAAAGGAGGGATCAATGGTTTACTAATAGCCTTAAATTTTAAAAATTATCATACGGATAAGTTTCATTGAACCTTCAATAAGCTTAGTTCTTTTATATATAAAGGAGGGATCAATGGTTTACCTTAGGGGTTTTCTATCAAAAGTTATAGGGGTTACATGAGAAAACTAAAAATTTATTGGATAATTTCTTTCAAAATTTATTAGGGTATTTTGATCATTTGACCACACATTAACCAACAATGTTAATTTGGGAGCTTTCTACCAAAAGTTAGAGGGGTTTAGTAAGATTTTGAAAGGTATTCGTGTTTCTTGTCAAATGCCCAATCTTATTGGGGTTTAGTGAAAATTTACCCATATTTCCATTTTATATAAATGATCGATATTAGAAATCTATTAAAGAATATGTATTATTATGTTACAACTACCTTAGCCATAAAATTAAGATAAGAACAAAAATCCTAAGTGGACAAGATAATCAAATGAAAGACATTGTAAGTAAAGAAAATCTGGATTTGCTATTCTGTGAGCGGAAGAATAAATTAAACTACATAATGGATTGAGACAAAAAAAAGAAATGGTTTAAATTCACCCTTTATATATAAATAGAAATTTATGATTTATCGGAAAACTACTACGTGTGCATCCCTAATTTGAATTTAAAATTTTAGAATAAAAACTATCCACACACTTGTTAAGTGACGTAGTGTTTTCATTTTTTTAATTTTAAATATTACAAGAAAGACGGATTTAAACCAGTTCTTCTGATATTCGGCTCAGGTTATTTATTTTTGAAGGAGCAACAGTCAAAAGAAAAATTTCAGTGCAATTTAAATTTTTAATGAAAGTAATTTCAATTTAAAACCATAACCAAAAAAGAAATTCATAGAAAACAAAAGACTTAAATATACAAATAAAAAAAACCAAATCAACCCGTGCGAGCACGAGCATAAAGCTTGTAATATATTATATTATAATGTAAGTTAGATATTATTATAATACAATATAATATAACAGGCAGCTTTTGGCTGAATTTTTCTATATTTGCAGTTCCTTGAGGTTTAGAGATCTGATATTAGTGGGAGCACCCATCTAGCAAAGATAAATTACTTTTCTTTTTTCCTTTTCCTATATTTTGATAATAAAGGGGGAGATCTTGGCCATTGAGTTTACTTTGCTGATTTGTTTTGTTGATGCTATTCATTCGACTTCTGGATAAACAAGGATTAGGAGATTGATAAACTCTTTTTTTTTTTTCAAAACTTTATCTTAACTCAATCAAGACTCATATAAACCTAGATAAACAAGGATTAGGAGATTGATAGACTTCTGTTCATTGGAGAACTCGATCTTGAACCCTATAAATAAAGCAGGGCATTGATCAGAAGACACAGCAGAGAAAAGATGAGATCGGCAACGTCTGCGGCGGGGACAAAAGCAAGCAGCGAAGTCCTGACCGCCCTCGACGCCGCCAAAACCCAATGGTACCACTTCACGGCGATCGTGGTCGCCGGCATGGGCTTCTTCACCGACGCCTACGACCTCTTCTGCATCTCCCTCGTCACCAAGCTCCTCGGCCGCATCTACTACTCCGACCCCGCCTCCCCTAACCCCGGCTCCCTCCCCCCCAACGTCTCCTCCGCCGTCAACGGCGTCGCCTTCTGCGGGACCCTCCTCGGCCAGCTCTTCTTCGGCTGGCTCGGCGACAGGTTCGGCCGCAAGAGGGTCTACGGCGCGACCCTCGCCGTCATGTGCGCCTGCTCCCTCGGCTCCGGCCTCTCCTTCGGCCACACCCCCAAATCCGTCATGGTCACCTTGTGCTTCTTCCGGTTCTGGCTGGGGTTTGGCATCGGCGGCGACTACCCTCTGTCCGCCACCATCATGGCCGAGTTCGCCAACAAGAGGACCCGCGGGTCCTTCATCGCCGCTGTGTTCGCGATGCAGGGGTTCGGCATCCTCGCCGGCGGCGTGACAGCCATCGTCGTGTCCGCCGTGTTCAGGAGCTGCTTCCCCGCCCCGCCCTACGCGGTCGACCCCGTTGGGTCCACCGTCCCGCAGGCGGACTGGGTGTGGCGCATCGTCCTCATGTTCGGGGCCGTGCCCGCCGCTCTGACGTTCTACTCGCGCAGCAAGATGCCTGAGACGGCCCGGTACACCACCCTCGTTGCCAGGGACGCCGAGCGGGCCGCCGCCGACATGTCGAAGGTGCTGCAGGTCGAGCTCGGGAGCGTAGAGCAGCAGGAGAGGAAGGAGCACATTACAAGCAACAACTCCTTCGGCCTGTTTTCGAAACAATTCCTCCGCCGCCACGGGCTCCACCTATTCGGCACGGCCTCGTGCTGGTTCCTCCTCGACATCGCCTACTACAGCCAGAACCTCTTCCAAAAGGACATCTTCTCCGCCGTGGGCTGGATCCCAAAAGCCAAAACCATGAGCGCCCTCGACGAGGTTTTCAAAATCGCCCGAGCCCAAACCCTGATCGCCCTTTGCGGGACCTTCCCCGGCTACTGGGTCACCGTCGCCCTCGTCGACATCGTCGGCAGGTTGAGGATCCAGGTCATGGGGTTCTTGGGGATGACCGTTTTCATGCTCTGCCTCGCCGTCCCCTACCACCACTGGACCACTCCGGGCAACCACATCTGGTTCATCGTCATGTACGCGTGCACCTTCTTCTTCGCCAACTTCGGGCCCAACGCCACCACGTTCATCATCCCGGCCGAGATTTTCCCCGCGAGGCTCAGGTCGACTTGCCACGGGATATCGGCGGCTGCGGGAAAGCTCGGGCGATTGTCGGGTCGTTTGGGTTCCTGTATCTGGCGCAAAATCAGGACCCGAAGCTCGCTGATAAAGGATACCCTGCAGGAATTGGGGTCAGGAACTCTCTGTTTTTGCTGGCTGCGTGTAACTGTTTCGGGCTCCTCTGTACTTTCTTTGTGCCGGAGTCGAAGGGGAGGTCGCTCGAGGAGATTAGCGGCGAGAACGAGGAAGAAGAACAAGATCAGGTTGCTGCTGATGAAGCAGTATAGGAATTTTAATTCTGTATTTTTTGAATTTTTATTATTATTATTTTTTTCTGTGGGGTGTGGAACAGAGTTGAGAAGGTGGATATAGAGTAGTTTTGAAATGGGATTTGGCGGGCAATATTTATTCCTCTGCTGGTATATAGAGTTAATTAGTCTGGTAGGTGATTGATTAGGATTTAGGAGCCTTTAAGTTCTAATTATATTATATACTTGTATTCTGGTGTACGCAATGCATGCATGACAAAAAAAAAAATACGGAGAGAGTGAGAGCATTGTGTAATTTCTTATAAGCGTGGGAAGTATTCCCTTTGATTTTGTTAAGTGTGAGGGCATTTTTGTTGATTCTTTTTAAGTGTTAGAACATTTGCGATTGATTCTTTTCATAGATAAAGGTATTTAGGAATTCTAAAAGTTGTGCCTCGCAATGACCAAAAGAGAGACTTCTCTTAAAATATATAGTACTAGTATTTTGCCCGCGCAAAGCACGGGTCAAACATCTTTAGGCATTTTGCTAACTTTTTCTTGATAGATTATATTACAACACAACTCTTTAATTATCCAGATTTTATGCTAATCTACCACTATGCAATGTACTTAAAATGTACTTAACTATAAAATTATGAACATGTATAATTTAGACTAAGCAAAGGTGAATTAACCAAAATATTTGTGGTATATAAAAATATTGATAAATCATAAAACTTAAGTGATACCGAATTCTATTGAAAATATCATAATAGAATCCTATAGAAAGAATTGACCTATATATCACATCATTATGTAATTAAGCATAAGTGAGATACAATTCTATTGGAAATATCATAGTAGAATCCATAAAGTTTACTTGAATGTAATTAAGCATAAGTGAGATACAATTCTATTGGAAATATCATAGTAGAATCCATAAAGTTTGACCAAGCAAAACAACTTTACACACCTTACGAATTCACAAATTTCCATGTCCATTTATTAACACGAACCAACTCCATTAATCTACAATCATGTCCTATTTGATCATTTTCACAACATCATAATCCACCTATTTGGCAAAATGAAAAGTTTGAAAACAAATTATAATCCATTACATTTACTTAAACACTTTGGATTATTCATAGTTAACAAACATGCTAAATGTAGAGATAATTTCACAAGTCACATAAAATAGTATATTACTAACAGTTGAAAGGATACTTTTGAGAACATATTATTTTACAACTACGAGGATACAATTGTGACATAATTGCCAATAAACCACACATAAAGCTAAAACCTAATTTACAAATTTCGAGGCTTTTATCAAGTGAGGGCTCTTTTCAAAGAAGAGAAAGAGGAAAAATAATAGATCTAAATGGAGGAATTTCACATAGAATACCGACCTGCAAAAAATCACCAAAAAGTAGCAATTAGTTAGGGGAAATAAATAGGCCAAACGACATAAAAAGTAGAGTTTTTTTTGGTATAGATCCTCCATTAGATAATCTAATTTGTCGGCTATCGGAAGAGCTTCAATGAAGTTACTCGGCATAATATCTTCACTTGTGGTGGAAAATGAAGGATTGAGGTCATTCCATGGTTAAGTAGACCATAATTTTCTTTTATTTTGTTTTTGTGTCCTTTATCATGGTTTAGTGAAATCTGAAATAGCAAGCAATATAATGAGGAATTCTGCTTAGTCAAGTAGTTAACAATTATTCATAATAATAGATATTACAGGACATATAAATATTGCATGGTGTTGTGATGCACAGTTAAATCGAAGAAAATTAGAGATAAATATACATGCAATCAATAATTAATATACCTTGAGTGGTACGAACAGGCTCAGGAACACGTATTCATCCTCCGACAACATTTATTGTGTTATTATTTAACTTCGTATTATCAACTATAACGCAAGGAGGAAATCTCTTTTTAACTTGTTGAAGGCTATTGGAAGCCAAATAGGTTGAAGGAGTTTCAGTGAGGTCACTCGACATAATATCTCGACCTTTGGTGCAAAATGAAGGACTAATGTCATAGGCTGTTAGGGTAAACAATAATTCTCTTTTCTTTTGTCTCTGTGCCCTTTTTTACAGTGTAATGAAATCTAAAATAGTGAGCAATTCTACTAAATAAAATAGTGAGTAATTATGCATGATAATAGAATGATTACAGAAGACATAGGCATAATATAGTATTGTGATGCACAGTTAAGCAAAGAGTACCAAATATGTAGGTAAGCAGTATGTAATTTACCTTGAGTGGTACAAACTTGCTCGGTTGGGTTTATCCTTCAGATTCTTACATTGGTATTTATCTATGTATTCTCCTCTTTAATGCAAGAACTTTCATATTCACATGAATTCTCCAATGATACATATGAAAGTTTATTATTAGTTGAAGGATTTTCATATATTATCTGAAATAGTACACTACAAATTAAAAGTAATCATTAACTTATGCGGTTGAAGTTGATGAGCAGTGAGCACAACTGATTTATAAGAAAAATTCATCAAATTACAACACAACTGCGGAATAAAAATCTCACCTAATGTCTGAGCACCACCCTATGTCGTTGAAGGGGATAAATCCACTGAGTTCACAAATTGTAGTTGATGGTTTTCTCGGTCATTCATTGCAGGGTTGTAGGAAGCTGAGCTCAATGTCATATAGTACAGTGCATTTTATGGTTTAGTGATGATCGCAGATCACCCAGAACATTAGGAATTTTGCACAAAGTCTCATATATAAATGTAATAAATCAAAGAAATCTCCTATAAGCTTATCACATGAAATACAATAGCTGGTAGAAATTATTTTTAATAGCCAAATTCTTCACACGACATATTCTGAAGCAATTTTTTTCTTATATATTTCTAGTATTTTACGCAACCAAAATTTTAGGCGGATTAGATGCTAACAAAGTAGTTAGACTTTTTACCCTTCGCATCAATACCATGACAGTTTTCAATAACTCGGCTTATTTTATAATTTTATAAGTTTAGAAGAGTTCTCTTTGATTTAAATTTTAAGAAGGTTTTGTTGTAAATGACTTAAGTTCATGAGGATTTTGTGAAATTTACCCGCTTGATAATTGTCATGAATAATCAAAATAAAAAATAATAAATCAAGGACTGATCTATAGATGATGAAGACCATGAGCTCCTAGATTAGGAACAATATCTAATAGATCATTTGCAGCTAAAAATAAGAAATATTTCACTCTAGCTATATTTCAACATCATAGAGAAAATTAGCATTGAGATTATATAAAAATTTAATTAGAAGAGATAAACAACATACCAAATATGTAACAAAGAGACCAAATGTCATAATTTGTAGAATATTATCTAGCCCCAAGAAGCACGGGCTCTGTACCAAAATGTGAGGATGTAAAGGAATGAGTTACATTCATTAGCGGGGGAAAATGTAAAGGAAAGTTAAAGGTTATTAAGTTATATATAAAAGTTTCTCTCTTCTAAATTTAGGACATCCCGAGTGTACTTCTTAAAGGATCACGATTGAGACCAAATCTCCTATATTCAAAGATCATGTATTTTGATCTAAAAGGTTTTGAGGCTTTTCAACTCGAGAGAACATGAAATTCAACCAAAATAGAAAAATATGGGCATACTTTTAATTGAAAGTTGAGGTGATCCATGTGAATGTTTACCTATGTAAGACCCAATGATCCGTGCGAATGTAATCACCAAGAAATAAGAATGTTAGTTTGGAAAAGGGAAATCAAAACATAATCAACTTTAGAATGTTAGTTTCAACTTTCATTTTCCAAACTCTACATGTGCTAAGTAAGCATTGTGAATCGACTACTGTGGCGAGCACTATGATCGCTCGAGAAGTTGGACTTTTCATAATCGTAGACTTCAACCCTATGTAGCTTGAAGCATAACTAAAAAACAGTCATGCTAAAGTTTGTAGGAGATAACAATAAAGAATTACTAATGGTAATAGCAACTTGAGATGAAACATAACATTAATTCACACTACAGTGACTTCTGAGGTAAAAACTAAACATGAGAACAAAGACCAACTATGGAAAATATGACCCTGTCATTTTTATGCCTCGCTCATGAATATTTAATTTCATGCAATGAATGTAGGACGAAGATTACTCGAAAACTTGACTGACGCTGAAATCTTCTATCTTCACATTCCCATTGCTCCTCACCAAAACGTTATTCGAAATAATTTTCACATCAGACATACAAAATATTTTATCAAAATTTTAAAAAAATACCTAATAGTCCCATCCCATGTTAAATACCCAGAAAAACATTCTGAGTAAAATTCATGCTATAAAGAAACTCTCAACTCCATTGAATCCAACCAAAATAGAAAGTTTAGATCAATAGAATCTTATAAATGATCATGGTTGAAATAAATAAAATCAATGAACAATATTTAGTGTTAATATGATCATCTCATATTTGCTTATTAGTTGTCCTTTCAAAAGATCAGGACAAAGAAAACATCTGACCAATTCATCAACTCCAACCTAATTCTTCAACTAAAGATATATCACAGATAAATCTCTGTTGGCTTGATGATTTGAGCTCAAAATTGGGGAATTACAACTTGGTTAAGAAGTGAATTATTTACACCTAAAATATGAACGCAACATATAAATATTAGTAAGCAGTCAGAAAACTCACTTGTGAGAGAAAATGTTTGAAACTGAATGCTTCAATGAATTCATATACAGTCACCTGTGAGGGCAAATGATGAAAACTGAATAATTCAATTAAAACTGTAAATAATAAGGCGGAAAGCTGAATGCTTCAACGAAAGTTTTTGGCTAAATCAAAATATTGGAAGCCTTAACTCAATACTGTGAAAGCAAAAGTTGAGAACTTTGATTCCTCAATGAACAGAACATGGTTTAATGGCGTATCTCAAAGAAGCATGCATATAAAATTATAAGTTGCAATGAACATATAAAAGAAAATTTTCGACTATGGATTACCAGATCATCTTTGGGTCGAAATCTTTTTCGACTTTGCTGTTGAAACAGTCTTTTCTCTTGTTTGTGTGGACCACACCAAAAAGTATAAAAGTAAGGAATACAAATATATTCATATTTCATACCAGAAAGCTAAAAAAGTAATAACCAAGATGAAAGAGCTCAGAAGTTAATTGAAAATTCCAGAACAAAAAAAACATGGGGAAAAAGGAAACAAAATGTACAATGATATTTAAAGCATACAGTAAGTCAAAAACTTCTCACCTTGTAATCATTGTTCAGTTTGGCAAGGTTAATAGCAGTAGTTCCTTCCACAACTCCAAAAATTTTCTCAAAAGATTGAGGAATCTATTAAATAAGATGGGCTACAGTTCATATATAAAAACAAAAAAGAAATAAAACTTTTATAATATAAGATACCATATGTAAAACAAAGATCCGAACCAATTGCAATGCAGCTCCTCGCATTCTACAGAGAGTAAGTGCGAGTCTCTCAACATTTTGCTTAGATAATAAGGGTGAGAGAGCATATTGATTACCATCAGTTGTTGTGGGCATACCATACACGTTGTTGTAAACGCATTAGGAGGCAACTACTTCTAAACAATAACACCATAAATGGAGATCCAACAATATATTGCAAATGAAGATAATGCAAGTTATAAATGTTATTATTTTAAGCAATTTTATCTGAAGAGAAAAAAGCAATTTTACTTAAAGGTGAATGTAGATAATAGCCCCAACTTAGTACTCATGAAAATGCAAACCCTAACTTCGGTACCTCTTGATTGTGATGGCATTGTGTTCAGAGACATGATTTTGAGTATTTTCATCAATGGGTGCATGATGGATACCGTATTTTAGAGGTAAATATCAATTATGGACATGATCATGAGTAATCAAACAAAGAACTTAAAACCAAATTCACATCAGTAGTCTTATCAACTAAAATTCCCTTTAGTAGAGATGTTGCAAATGCATTTCGAAGTTTTCCTCTTCATAAGCTACATTAGATTACATAGAATTCAAACCGATAGTTTAAATTTCATATATGTATACAACAGAAAATAGCAAATGTGCGTTAATCATAAACATTGTATTGAACCCATAACATCAAGAAAAACACACATATTAGTAATCGATCGAGAAATAATTTAAAAATAATACCATCAATTATTGCGAATTTGAAAAGGAAGCTACTATAACAATTGAGGTGTGGCCCTTAGAGTCAAAGTAAAATCTTCTATGATTTAAGAGAAAAAGTTAGCATGTATAGGCTATTAGAAAGAGGAAAATTAAAGGTTTTCGAATTTTACCATCAACAGTGATTGTCTAGCGGCCTATGAGCATTCTTGTACCACACAGAAAGTCCATTACCATAAATGTAGATCGAAGAATAATTTTAATGTCCCTAATACCTATTCAAGTTTCTTCCGATCAAATATCTCAGTTCAGAGAGGAAGAACTTGGAGATAAAATTAAAAAGAAGTCGAGAAGGAGGATTCTAATGGTTTCAAATTTTACCATCAATTTGTGGCGAAATAGAAATGGAAAGCTTTCTGTCCCTTTGTTGCTATTTTGCCTTCGATCGAGATTGAGGGATCAAGTCGCAGATTTTGGGAGAGAGAGGTTTGAATGGGTTTTGAGCAAAGAGAAAGGGATTTTAGGGAAGAGCTTACTAATAGTAATATAGGTATGCTTAGAATCAAATTGTGAAGATCCTTGAGTGATTTTCTTTCAAAAAGGACAAAAATGAAAATCAAAGAGAACATGACCTAGAAGCATAAAGTTTCTTTATTCGAAGGAAATAAAATGAAACCAACCCAGTTAGCCAAAACAAATAATAAGAATAAGAATGATATTCACATACCCTTTCCTCTAAAATGAGATTCACAAACTCCAAATCAATTCCTAAAACCACATCAATATGATTTCCGAAAATAAAGATAAAATATTAGAAATAGTTTAACAATAGTAATCATAAATGAAAACAAAAGATGACTTCAATTGCATTGGCATTCATAGATCATTTCTTTCCCATACTAAGATCATTCATTTCCCATATGTTAACAATATAATTTCTTCATCTTCTCACTTTAAATACAACCCATGTTAAATATTGCCAACAACACCATCGGCTTTTATTAAAGTCAAAGGAAGCATTGAATGTTTTAGGCTTTGACATGAATGCATATTAACATAATTCCATTAGCAAGTCTTACATCCACAATAGACCTTCATCATCATGGTGAGCAAAAGAAGTGCTAATATATAGACTGTGCATCAAAATGAAAGTATATTACTTCCTACAAATATGCATAATAATATAACATGTAGTAATGAAAGTTGCATAAGCACGTAAACAATACTTTTAAACACGTAATAGCACAATATGCAACTCATTAAACATGCTTCATTAGAGAAAAGAGAATTTTTTACCTTTACATGTTCAACTAAAATCTTTCTCAATGTTTTCTCCCTCCTCTCCTTCAACCTTTTTACCCTACTAATTGTGAGACGTCAGTCAGTATAATTATCTTAACTATATATATATATATATATATATATATATATATATATATATATATATATATATATATATATATATATATATATATATATATATATATATATATATATATATATATAAGGCATTTGAAAATAAATCAAAAAGAACAAAAGATGAGCACTCACATGGGAAAAAAGCAATGTAAACATAATAAGCTTATCGAGTCAGATCAAATCATAAAGATTTACAAATGAACTGTAACCTTCATATTAAAAGCGTCATATGCATTTATAATTCTATGCTTTATATACATAAAAGAGTAAAATACATTTCAATTACGCACACATAAGTGTTATCAATTAAATTCTATTATCGAAAAGTTGAGAATGCTATTCAAGAGGACTAATTTCTAAGAGAAATAATTCTCTCTAAAACATTTTTTATATTATTAGAAATGCATCTATCTATTATATATAAAGCTAAACTAAGTTCCAAGAGAACTACATCTTTTGCCTCTTTTTCTTGAATCGATTACATTTGCATCTAAAGCCTAGAAAGCAAGATGTAAAATAATTGTGATACACGAATACTTTAAGATAATAGCAAAATAGACCAACATCATAAAGTATCATTTACGTTGATAAATTCTCAAGCTAATTAGAAAAGTAGACATTTATAGAAATAAATAATTAGTTTTTTGAGAAGCTCTTAAAAAAAATCTTAAAAGCACTTGATGCGGAACCACAAAATTCTATCCATCATATACATTCGTCAGAGTTCGTGCCATAAAGGTTTTTCTCAAGTTTCAACAAATTGTGTTAGATGCTGCAAAACAAATTAAAAAGCCAATAAAACTAACATTTTTAAATATGTGAAATTACAACTGAAATATTCACTAAAATATCTGTGAAATTACAAAGAGGAAACTTGCGATATTTAGAATTTTGATAAATTTTAACTCTGAAGTCTCACATTAGAGTCCGCAAGCACTTAAGATTGATAAAATTTCTAAATAAAACCTCAGTGTTGAAGCAAATCAATACTCGTATAGAAAACCCAAGCTAACCTGTAGAACTCTTCACTATAGGACCTTATCATCTTCAAACTATATCTCACGATAAGAAATAATTTAAAAGCAAAGGGAATATCAATTCCTCTATGACTACTACTTACCTCTTTCTGCAAGTAGAAGTTTTCCATCTAAGATCAAGACCTGAGATAAAGGAATGAGGGGAAAAAAGAATTAAATTGTGAAGAAAACATACATATAAGAGGAATTTTCTTTTTTATCCAGTAACCTTTACTATTAGTTAGTACCAAAACCAACCAAAAATATGAAATTTTCACTAAAACTTATAAGTTACCAACTAATCACATGGGTCTGAGACAAAATCCTAAATTTGTGTTAGGGATTCGAAATCCAGATCCGCGGCTTGTTGTCGACTTCGAGAATTTGGGATCGAGGTCAGATTCGGAAGGTTGGTCAGATTCCGTGACGATCGGAGTTGAGATCGAGGTCGAATCGGAGTTGGATTCAATATCTCTCCTCACGCTAGGACGAACAAAAAGAAAACGCCGATTTCAAGGAGAGAAGAGAGAGGAGGAAGGAGGAGAATTAGGGTTTTTATTTTAGAAAAGGAATCGATTGGGCTCTACGAGAGGCAGGCCTTTGGTCATGAAAGGCCGAGGCGGTGGTGAAGGAATTGGCGGCGAGGTGACGCCGAGGCTATGAAAAGAAGTGGGCATTGGGATCATCCCGATGGCTTTCATCTTGTCAGGCCGGTCGGATCGAATCTAAGCGGAAGTTATGTGGAGAGGTTTTGAATTGATCGGACATGAGAAGGGAAAGAGGAGAGGAGAATAGAGAGAGAGAGAGAGAGAGAGAGAGAGAGAGAGGAGTAATATCTTGCTGGGTTTTTTTTTTAATGTTGAGGACAGCTGTTCCTCAAAAAAATTGAATTTCAAATTGTTGCCATGGAGATATTTGTCACCAAATAAATGGGCCCCGACCAAACGCTGTTCATTTGAGAATGAAATTCAATTGCAAAAGGTTTGTCTTTAGTTATATATATATATATATATATATATATATATATATATATATATATATATATATATATATATATATATATATATATATTAGTATATATAAAAAGCCCTAGAGTTCTTGTTTACTTTTCTTGTTTATTTTCGTATGAGATCATTGTTCATATTTTCTTGTTCACCACTTTTCACAAAAGACCTTTAACTTAATACATTTATGGAAAACACCTTTAACTTTTTAAAATTACAACCAACATCAAATTCAATGAGATTTCATATCTAAAACAAATTCAAGGAGATATAAACAACCCCAAAAATTTATAATTTACAAAAACATCCCCTAAAAAGTTTAAACTTTGCAAAAACACCCAAAACTTTTAAAATTTAACAAAAACAAGCTAAAAATTTTAATACTTACAGAAAAAGCTTGAAAATTTCAACCCTACACTAAAAATCTATATATTGCAAGCAGCCCCCTAAAATTTTAGATTCTGCAATAAACACCCAAAACTTTCAAATTTGCAACAAACACCCTCAAAATTTTAAAATTTACCCCAACATCCCGAAAACCTAAGTTTAAAAATAAACTTAATATTTCAGATCTGAAACATTACAATGAAATTTCAGAAGATACAAACAACTCCAAAACATTTAGAATTCTGAAGACACCCAAAACTATAAATACTTGTAAAAACACCATAAAAATTATAAATTTACAAAAATAAGAGTTTTAAGCAGAAACTAATAAACTGAAAATCAACATCCCCTGAAAAGTTTTAACTTTGAAAAAATAATACAAAACTTTTAAATTTAGCAAAAATAAGCTCAAAATTTTAATACTTACAAAAAGCTTAAAATTTTCAAACCTACACTGAAAATCTATAAATTACAAGTAGCCCCTAAAATTTTAGATTCTGCAAAAATACCCAAAGTTTTAAATTTGTAACAAACACCCTCAAAATTTCAAAATTTATAGAAATATATGTGAATATTTACAAATAGCCCCTAAAATCAATAGTTACCACAACTATTGCACTTTTTGTGTAACTTTACTTGGACAACTTTGCCCCTAAGTTTCCACTCACATATGAAGCAAACACATGCAACGCACGTGCCTACTTACTATATATATCTCTATATCTCTATCTCTATCTCACTGTTCACCAGTTTTCACAAAACACCTTTAAATTAACACATTTATAGAAAACACCTTTAACTCATTAAAATTACAACCAACATCAAATTCAAGGAGATTTCATATCTAAAATAAATTCAAGGAGATATAAACAACCCCAAAAAATTTATAATTTACAAAAACATCCCCCTAAAAAGTTTTAACTTTGCAAAAAACACCCCAAAACTTTTAAAATTTAAGAAAAATAAGCTCAAAATTTTAATACTTACAAAAAAAGCTTAAAATTTTCAAACCTACACTGAAAATCTATAAATTGCAAGCAGCCCCCTAAAACTTTAGATTCTGTAAAAAACACCCAAAACTTTCAAATTTGCATCAAACATCCTCAAAAATTCAAAATTTACCCCAACACCCTAAAACTAAGTTTAAAAATAAACTGAAAATTTCAAATCTGATACATTATAATGAAATTCAAGAAGATACAAACAACCCCAATAGATTTAGAATTTATAGAAAACACCCTAAAACTATAAATACTTGTAAAAACAACATAAAAATTATAAATATATAAAAATAAGAGTTTCAAACAGAAACCAATAAACTGAAAACCAACATCCATTTGAAAAGTTTTAACTTTGAAAAACACTACAAAACTTTTCAAATTTAGCAAAACAAGCTCAAAATTTAAAACTTCTGAAAAATGCTTGAAAATTTCAAACCTACACTAAAATCTATAAATTACAAGCATCAAACCTACACTGAAAATTTATAATTTACAAGTAGCCCCTAAAATTTTATATTCTGTAAAAACACCCAAAACTTTTAAATTTGCAACAAACACCCTTAAAAACTCAAAATTTATCCCAACACCCTCAAAACTAAGTTTAAAAAGTAAACTGAAGATTTCATATCCAAAACATTACAATAAAATTTAAGAAGATGCAAATAACCCCAAAGATTTAGAATTCTGAGAAAACATCCTAAACTGTAAATACTTGTAAAAACATAAAAATTATAAATATATAAAAATAAGAGTTTCAAACAGAAACCAATAAAAGTTTTAACTCGAAAAACACACCACAAAACTTTTCAAATTTAGCAAAACAAGCTCAAAATTTTTAACTTATAGAAAAATTATTAAAATTTCAAACCTACAATGAAAATATATAAATTGCAAGAAGCCCCTAAAATTTAAAGCTTCAAAATTTCAAACTTACACTGATAATCTATAAATTCCAAGTAACCCCTAAAATTTTAGATTTTATAAAAACACCAAAACTTTTAAATTTGTAATAAACACCCTCAAAAATTCAAAAGTACATTCAAAATCTTAGAATTACAAATAGCCCACTAAAAATCAGTAGAAACTTTCAAATTTGCAATAAACACCCTCAAAAATTCAAAATTAATAAGAAAATATCAATATTTACAAATAGTCCCTTAAAAATCAATAGTTACCACAACTCCTGTGCTTTTTACGTAACTTTACTTGGACAACTTTGCCCCTGAGTTTCCACTCACATATGAACAAACACATGCAATGCGTGCCTACTTACTATATATATCTCTATATCTCTATCTTTATATATCAGATTTATAGAAAACGCCTTTACCTTTTTAAAATTACAACCAACACCCTCAACCAAAATATTTAGATTTTATAAAAAACATCCCCAAAATAAGCTCAATAATTTTATACTTACAGAAAAAGCTTGAAAATTTCAAACCTACACTGAAAATCTACAAATTAAAAGCAGCCCCCTAAAAATTTAGATTCTGTAAAAAACACCCGAAACTTTTAAATTTGCAACAAACACCCTCAAAATTTTAAAATTTACTCCAACACCCTCAAAACTAAGTTTAAAAAGTAAATTGAAGATTTCATATCTGAAACATTACAATGAAATTCAAGGAGAAACAAACAACCCCAAAGATTTAGAATTCTGAGAAAACACCCTAAAACTATAAATACTTGTAAAAACAACATAAAAATTATAAATTTCTTTAAAAATTAGAGTTTCAAACAGAAACCAATAAAAGTTTTAACTTTGAAAAGCACACCACAAAGCTGCTTAAAAATTTAAAACTTCTGAAAAAACTTAAAATTTCAAACCTAAAATAAAAACTATAAATTGCTAGAGGCCCCCTAAAATTTAAAGCTTGAAAATTTTAAACCTACACCGATAATCTGTAAATTCAAAGCGACCCCCTAAAATTTTAGATTCTCATAAAAACACCAAAACTTTTAAATTTGCAACAAACACCCTCAAAATTTTAAAATTTACTCCAACACCCTCAAAACTAAGTTTAAAAAGTAAATTGAAGATTTCATATCTGAAACATTACAATGAAATTCAAGGAGAAACAAACAACCCCAAAGATTTAGAATTCTGAGAAAACACCCTAAAACTATAAATATTTTTAAAAACCATAAAATTATAAATTTCTTTAAAAATTAGAGTTTCAAACAGAAACCAATAAAAGTTTTAACTTTGAAAAGCACACCACAAAACTTTTCAAATTTAGCAAAACAAGCTCAAAAATTTTTAACTTATAGAAAAATTATTAAAATTTCAAACCTAAAATAAAAATCTATAAATTGCTAGAGGCCCCCTAAAATTTAAAGCTTGAAAATTTTAAACCTACACCGATAATCTGTAAATTCAAAGCGGCCCCCTAAAATTTTAGATTTTGTAAAAAAAACATCCGAAACTTTCACATTTGTAATAAACACCCTCAAAATTTTAAAAGTTATAAAAAATATGTGAATATTTCAAATCTACAAATAGTAGATTCAAAATCTTAGAATTACAAATAGCCCTCTAAAAATCAGTAGTTATAATAAAAAGCCGCATTATCAAGTACCCTGTCTAGTATATATATATATATATATATATATATATATATATATATATATATATATATATATATATATATATATATATATATATATATATATATATATATATATATATATATATATATATAGTAGTTGATATAGGTACATGTAAATATAGATTTTGAGGAAGGGACGACTTGCCATATTTTTTCTCCTTTTCTATCTTTTTTATTCTTCGGTGTGGAGTAAGATGATTAACATTGTTTTAACTTTTGTGCACATTGTGAAGATTGTTCTTTTGGTCTGTGATAGAAAGCGAGAAGACTGGTTATTTGACAAATTAGTATATTAGATACAACATGTGTTCTTCAGTGCTTTCTTTTAGTTGACAGTTATGTAGCTAGTGTTGGACATGAGATGCAAGCCTAGAGTGGGATAAATAGGATTGCATACTATTTTTCGAGATACCACAGAATATACATCGGAATAAAACAGATAATAAGTAAAACAATAAGCAATACAATAATCACAACCAGAATACACGAGATTTTATAGTGGTTCGGATAAACAATCCTACATCCACTCTTCCTTCTTGTGAAGGGGCTTTCTCACTATGTGAAAGTTCTCCTGAATCACAAACCCGATTCAGTAAGCTTACAAGACCGAAACCCTAATTTCTTCCAAACTAGTCGTCTAACCTAAATTCTTTACAAACCAGTATTCCTAGAGCTAGCTAGTGACCAATTCCTCAATTCAACTCTGGCTTGAGTGCTCTGTAAACCCTCAATTCACTCTGGCTTGAGTAGGCCGTAAATCCTCAATTCACCCCGGATTGAGTACGCCGTAAAAACAAGTTTGATACAAAATAATAATAATAATTAAGCCCAACTAGAAACATCTTATAGCCCTTTAATTGTGCAAATCATTCTCTTAATAATTGAAGCGAAGCTCTGAGAAGAACGGCGATGATGATGAAGTCCAAGGATAACACTCCTCGAAGGTTGATGATCGGATGATGAAGAACGACGTCGATGATGCTTTCTCTTCCTTTTTTTCTCTCTCGCAATTAGGTCAGGAATATCTTTAGAAATCATAAGGAAAGAGCCTATATACCCTCGATAATGAACGGTTAAGATTGAGTCAAAAAAAGATAAAAAATCACAAATCGGCACTCAAACATCGATGGGCAAACTTAACCATCAATATTTACTGTTCACTATCGATGGTTGTTGTTCAACTTTTAGGAAAACATCAACTTGTAACCGTAGACCATCAATTATCATTGTAGACCATCGATGATCTTTACCTACCGTAACACAGGTGAATTTTCGATCATTATTTTCTAATATTTTTGAGTGCATTATTTTTCTAGTATTATTTTCCTAATATTTTCAATACGTATCTTCTAATATTGTTTTCTAATGTTAAATATTATTTTCTAGTAATTGAAAGTTAAATATTATTTTCTAGTGTTTAGATATTAAATGTTATTTTTCCGGTATTTAAATATTAAATATTATTTTTAGTATTTAAAAATTTAATATTATTTTCTAAAAGTATTATTAATATTTTCTCAAATTTTCAGGATTCTATACGAATTCAAAATAGAGTTTTATATTTATGTTTATGATTTAGCTATATTATAAATATAATAATTTTGATAAATACTTTCAGTCATAATCTTGATTATTGATATCATTTATGATTTTATAAACTTGAGCTTGGTATCGAGCGTACAAAATACATATATATGTGTGATAATTTTATGATTATCACTCTTATTAATTATCATTATAATAATTAATTTCTTTTTATATGTTGTATAATAGCCTAACCCTTAACCCTAACCCTAGCTATATATATACATATTTTGAAAATCAAAACCAAACCCGTACTCTTTCTCTCTCTCTCCTTCTCTTTCTCTCTCTATTTTTCTCTCTCTCCTTCTCTTTCTCTCTCTCTCCCCATCGTTCCCAGTAGAGACCCACCTGGCCGTGAACCAGTATACTCCCTCACCCGTCACCGGCGCCGCCGTTCAGCCTCCCGTCCCACCCCACCCTCAACCCATGCCCATAGCGCCCGCGACCACAAACCAATAGCCGCCTGGCCGTCGTTAGCGTGGTCGTGGCTGATTTGTATGCGTTGTGAAGCCTCCTCGAGTGTCGTGCGGTCGTCGCGTTAGTGGCCGTCATGCGGCGTCGCCGTGTAGTTCATTGGTATTGTGGCTCGGTGTTGATCGTCGTGCCGCGATCAGCCCGTTCATCTCCTCGGCGTCGCCCTCGGCAACCCAGACCCGCGCTTGTCATCCGATTCATTAGCCATTCGGCTCCGCAGGTTAGCCCGTCGATCCGCCGTGCGCAGCGGCGAGCGATGGACAACAAACGGTGGTGTCGCCACCTCGTCGTTGGGTCCGCGACCTGCGTAGGCAAGATCCCACTTGCTTTTGACTTGTATTTTATATTTTTAGATTATTATGAATTATTTCGTATAAGTATAATTCAGTTCGTACCAGTTGATATCATTTGCGCAGTTAATCTTTACATTTTCGAGGAATATTCGGTAGTATAAAATTATCCGTGATGATTGGATAGGTTAAAATTGATCCATGATTAATTTCGTGCTATTTGGAAGAAAGAATGTATTTTTAGGATATTTTTAGTATTTATTATAATTATGGAAATATTTTTAAAAGAAATTATTTGGTGAAAATAATTTATTTTGAATAAAAAGTATTTTAAATTAATTGTTATGATTTAAAGAAATTATTTGGGAGAAAAAGAATTTTTAAAATATTTAAGAGGTTTTTTTAAAAGGAAAGGAAATAGAGGTGATTTATGGAAAAGAAAATAGTTATCGCTCATAAATAATATTAAAGAGAAAAGTATATTTTTAATTGAAATAGTGGATAATTAAGTTGGGAATTAGTGTAAATGATTTTTATGAGAATTTATGTTGAAAACCGCGTCATTTCATGTGGTTAACTTCTCTTATTTCGCATTTTCATGTTGTACCGTTGTTGATAGTTATTCACGTTACTGTTCATGATACATGACACCGACACGTAGAGTAATTGCACATGTGACATGTTAATTGCAGTTATACATAGTCTTGTTGTGTCCAGAACCGTAGTAGTTCATGACTTAGGGACTTGATTTGTCATGAACATGACCTAGCGACATGTGTGTGTTGACCATGCTTAGGAGGTGAACCGTGTTTGATATATCGGTATCGTTGACTTGATTTACCTGAGACCGTGGGATGGGAAAGTCTTGGTTCATGTATTCGGATGTGACCGTTTATGTATCTTCCAGACCCGTGCCAAGTGATCTTGTTTTCGCACTTGGGACTGGTTTGTTGGGCCAGTGATATTGTTTTCGCACGTGGCCAGTGAAATCATTTAGTCACCTGAGTCCTGCTTGTGTCCGGACAAGCCAGAATCGGATTGCGCGTAGTCCTCAGACCGTAGATCCGTGGAAATTGGATGCGTGTAGAGGAATATGAACCGTCAGTTATCCGAATAATATGAACTTCGACTATTGTGAGATATAGACCCGAGACCTGTTATAGGATGGCTAGACAGTTAGAATACATGAGTTGGACATGTTGATGCTTTATATGTTTCCTCCGTGTATAATTCGGGGTTAATATTTAGTTATTTACAATTCGAGACATATGGTATATACATGAGGGTTTCCTTATTTGGATTATTTCTCATTTACGCCTCGCTTTGTAGATTTCTAAATATCAATCTCATCGGTTTACATGGATGGTTAACCGTATTGTTATACTTGACTTGTTCGCATTTTCGATTACTTGCATCTCATTCGCATTATTATTATACCGCCATTATTTGTGGGATCTTGGAGTGTGTTATACCGCGGCGTACTCCATTCTCTTGGTGTACGTCAGATTTAGATGACGGACAGGTTCAGTATGGAGATGCACTTGAGCCGGAGTTTCCTCAGCAGGAGAACCTTCCAGACGATGGAGTAGAACGAGTTGAAGCTTAGTTTCCTTCTTATTTTCAGTAGTTGATGAACTTTAGACTGATTTTAGTATTTCCATTTTAGGAGACATTGTTTAGATTTCTCTAGTTCTTTAGCCACATGAATTGTTTCAGATATGTGGATTCTTTTATAGTCCTGGATGTTATTTCGTTTTGGTGATATGTACTCTTCTGTTCTGGATTATTATTTATTCTTACTGGCTGTGATTGGGATCTGTGACTGTGATATATTTTTATAATTACTTGACGCTTGGTGTATTAGATTGAGAAGAAATGTTTTTTTATTATTCGTATTTCTCCTCAACCTAATACGTCGCGGACTTGTTCACGTGCCGCTTCCGTGTATTTTGGGAAGCGGGGCGTGACAGGTTTTTGGTGGTGGCCCATGCAGGTTTCGAACCTGCGACCTTCGCGTTATCGACACGAAAACACATCCGCCCGTATCGTATGCCTCGGTGAGTTGGCGAGCTTGGACTCGGTTAGATGATCTTTGCGAGAGGATTGATTCGACCTAGTGTATCACCGGGAGCCTATATTGTTTGTGACTAAGAAGGATGGATCAAGCGGATGTGTATTGACTCTGAGATTTGAATCGTGTGATGAAGAACAAGTATCCTCTTCCCGTATCGATGATATATTTGACCAGTTGGGTGGATCGAGAGTATTTTCTAAGTTGGATCTACGAAGTGGGTATCACCAGGTGAAGGTGAAGGAACCTGATGTTCCTAAGACAGCTTTCAGGACGAGATATGGGCATTATGAATTCCTAGTGATGCCGTTTGGTGTGACCAACGCGCCGGCGACGTTCATGAGTTTGATGAATCTGATATTCTACGATGTGCTGGATAAGTTCGTGGAGGTCTTCATTGATGATATTTTAGTGTATTCGAAGACCGAGGAGGAGCATACGGAACACTTGCGGTTCGTGTTGCAGACGTTGAGAGAGCATCGGCTATTTGCCAAGTTCAGCAAGTGCCAGTTCTGGTTAGATCGCATTGCATTCTTGGGGCATGTAGTGTCGGGAGATGGTATATCTGTGGACCCGGAGAAGGTATCTGCTGTTAGAGATTGGCCAACCCCTAAGTCGGTATCGATATTAGGAGCTTCCGGGATTAGCCGATACTACCGCGCTTTATCGAGATTTCTCAAAGATCGAGAGAGCCAATGGCCGGCGAGAAAGGATGTTGATTTTGTCCGTCCGACGCTGTGGCGGCGCTTGAGGAGTTAAAGTCTCGACGACTTCAGCCCGCCTTGACGATACCGCATGTGAGCGGAACTTCGAGGTATGTGGCGCTCCGGTAGAGGTTGGGATCGTTCTCAATGAGAATGGTCACGTGGTAGCGTATGCATCTCGTCAGTTGAAGCAGCATGAGCAGAACTATCCTACCCACGACTTGGAGTTAGCAGCTGTGATCTTTGCTCTTAAGCTTTGGAGGCATTATCTGTTGGGAGAGCAGGTGAAGGTATTTACGGATCATAAGAGCTTGAAGTATATATTCACTCAGAAGGAACTCAACATGAGACAGCGCAGATGGTTAGAGCTGATGGCAGATTTCGACATCGATCTTCAGTATCATCCTGGCAAGGTCAATGTAGTGCCAGATGCTTTGAGTCGGTTGCCGGCCATCATGACCCTCACGACTCAGTGGAGACTTCAGCAGGATGTACGGGATATGAGTATTGAGGTTCTTCTTCCAGGGGTCACGGCTTCCTTGATGAATCTCCAGATTCAATCGACATTGGTCGAGCGAATCAAGGCTGCTCAGTCAGGTGACCCATTCCTTCAGAGGTGTAGAGAATTAGCAGTAGCTGGTCTTCGGCCGGAATTTGTTATCCATGAGGATGGATCCTTGCGATTAGGGAGTCGTATTTGTGTGCCGGCAGGAGATGTTCGAGAGGCGTTGTTGCAGGAAGCTCATAGTTCACAGTATTCTATTCATCCTGGAGGTACGAAGATGTACAAGGACCTGAAGCTAAACTTTTGGTGGTGTGGTATGAAGAGAGATGTGGTTCGAAGTGTGGCGAAGTGCTTGGTTTGTCAGCAGGTGAAGGCGGAGCATCAGCGCATTGCAGGTTTATTGCAGCCGTTGCCAATTCCAGAATGGAAGTGGCAACATGTCACCATGGATTTCGTCACTGGCTTACCTCGGAGCTCTAGACAGAATGATGCTGTTTGGGTGATCGTAGATCGATTAACCAAGTCAGCTCACTTTATTCCATTCCGAGTGGGACAGTCGACGGAGCATCTTGCTCAGAGATATATGGAGGTAATTGCCTATCTCTAACTCTTTGGTGAATTCTTCCTTTCCAGGATATTAGTAAATTCTTAGTATTGCAGGAGATTGTGCGATTGCACGGAGTTCCAGTGTGCATTGTCTCGGATCGTGATACCCGATTTACTTCCGAATTTTGGAAGAGTTTGCAGGCGAGTCTCGGAATGGCTTCGGTTTAAACCTGACTTATCATCAGCAAACCGATGGACAGTCGAGAGAGGACCATTCAGATTCTAGAGGACATGCTCAGAGCATGTATGTTGGACTTTCATGGATCGTGGGAGGATCACTTGCACCTGGTGGAGTTTGCTTACAACAACAGTTTCCAGGCGAGTATCGGGATGGCCCCTTT
The DNA here is from genome assembly GCA_012295165.1 of Asparagus setaceus. Classification (NCBI taxonomy): domain Eukaryota; kingdom Viridiplantae; phylum Streptophyta; class Magnoliopsida; order Asparagales; family Asparagaceae; genus Asparagus; species Asparagus setaceus. Next base: position 19,439,058 of record CM022705.1, read on the forward strand.
TGCAGCTTTGTATGGGAGGAGGTGTCGCTCTCCTTTGAGTTGGGATGACATTGGAGACCGGGAGATTTTTGGGCCGGAGCTGATTGCTAAATCAGTTGATGCTGTCAGGATCATTCAGGAGCGACTTTGCATAACGCAGGACAGATTCAAGCATTGGGCGGATGCGAAGCGTCGGCATTTGGAGTTTCAGCCAGGAGACCATGTATTCTTGAAGATTTCTCCCAACCGAGGCACCATTCGCTTTGGGAGGCGTGGGAAGTTGAGCCCGCGATATGTGGGACCCTTTGATGTCTTGGAGAGAGTTGGAGAAGTGGCGTACCGACTTGCATTACCACCGCATTGCGGAGTGCATGACGTGTTCCACGTCTCCCAGTTGAGGAGGTATGTTGGAGACCCGAGTCATGTCATAGATTTCTCAGAGATCGAGGTGCGACCTAATTTGACCTATGAGAAGCAGCCTGTGGCGATTTTGGGAGAACCATCCAGGAATAAGACCGTTGCGCTCGTTCGTGTGATGTGGCACCCAGATTCCCCTGGAGAGTCGACTTGGGAGTCAGAGTCAGAGATGCGGCAGCGATACCCTCAGTTGTTCTTGGACTCTTAGCTGGTACATTCTATTTCATGATGCATTGCTGCTACCTCATATCTTCTTCTAATTCTGGATATGTAGTTCTTTTGAATATCTCTCCACATATTTAATTGAGTCTTCCATTCCATGTCCCTATCTCTGGGTTGTTATACACCGCTCCTATTTTAATTCCGAGGACGGAATTTGTTTTAAGGGGGGTAGGATGTAACACCCGTGAATTTCAATACGTATTTTCTAATATTTTCGGTACGTATTTTTCTAGTATTATTTTTCTAGTATTTTTCGATATTAAAATATTAAATGATATTTTAGATCTTTGGATATTATATTTAATTATATATATATATATATATATATATATATATATATATATATATATATATATATATATATATATATATATATATATATATATATATATATATAGATAGATGGAGGTTATTAATATTTAGCATAATATTATTAGATTAGTCGTTACAAATTGTCATGAATACGTGTATAATATTTGACTGTATTATTATTACGTGCTTGATGATATTAGTTCACGTGTATTTTCTACCACGTGCGTATAACCCTAACCCTAACCTAACCTATATAAATACATTATTTATTTTCTTTTTTTTTGAAATCCCTCCGCCAGCCACCCCCCTTTTCTCTCTCTCTCTCTCTCTCTCTCTCTCTCTCTCTCTCTCTCTCTCTCTCGCTCAGATCCAAGTCCGCACGCCGCTCAGCACCTCCGCCTATCTCCTCCCGCCTCCACCAGCACCAACACCGCCGCTCCCTCCCCAGCCTGACCATGATCATATCCCCTCCTCCTATCATCTCATTTCCTCGATGTGCCATCATCTGCCTTCCATCCATCCCTCACCCGTCCGTCATATCATCGTCCTATTACCGTATCTCCCTCCGGACCTCCATCTCGTCATCACCATGCCAGTACTCCCGTCATCTCCTGACCGGCGCTCATCTTCTCCTCTTGCCCCGCTTAGCTTTATCACCTGCCGCTCGCACCTCCACCTGCGCGCAGCTCCTGCATGCCGTCGGGGATATGAGCTGCCGTCGTGACCCGCCGCCTCGCTCTCTCGCCGCAGTCCGGCGTCCCCAGGACGCGCGCCATTGATCCGGATCTGTTGGTCGTGCGGTCCGTCGCGTGTGAAGCGTCGTCTTGTCGTGATGCGATTCGTCGGTCGTCATACGGCCGATTTCGGCGTAGGCAGATCCCATTTGCTTTTGACTCGTATTTTACATTATTAGATTATTATGAATTATTTGGTATGAGTATAATTGATCGGTGAGTTTGATATCATTTGCATAGTTAATCTTTACATTTTCGATGAATATTCGATAGTATAAAATTATCCGTGATGATTGGATAGGTTAGAATTGATCTATGATTTATTTCGTGCTATTTGAAAGTAAGAATGTATTTTTAGGATATTTCTAGTATTTATTATAATTATGAAAATATTTTGAAAAGAAATTATTTGGTGAAAATAATTTATTTTGAATAAAGGGTATTTTAATTAATTGTTATGATTAAAAGAAATTATTTGGGAGAAAAGAATTTTTGGAATATTTTAAGAAATTTTGTTGATTTATGAAAATCAAAATAGTTATCATTCATAAATAATATTAAAGAGAAAAGAATATTTTTAGTTGAAATATTGGATAATTATGTCGAGAGTTAGTGTAAAAGGTTTTATGGGAATTTATGTTGAAACCGTCATTTCATGTGATTAACTCCTCTTATTTCACATTTTCATAATGCACCGTTGATAGTTATTCACGCTACTATTCATGATACGACACATACGTAGAGTATTTGCACATATGACATGTTAATTGCGCTATATATAGTCTTGTTGTGTTCGAACCGTAGTAGTTCATGACTTAGGGATTTGGTTGTCATGAACATGACCTAGTGACATGTGTGTGTTGACCATGCTTAGGAGGTGAACCTGTTTGATATCGCATCGTTAACTTGATTTACACGAGACCGTGGGATGGGAAAGTCTTGGTTCATGTATTGAGATGTGGCCGTTTATGTATCTTCGGACCGTGCCGTGACCTTGTTTCCGCGCAGAACGGTTTGTTGAGCCGTGAATCGTTTATGCGTGGCGGTGTACTTTTGTATTCACGAGTCTGCTTGTGTCGGACAAGCAGGAACTGATGCGTGTAGTCCTTTGACCGTTCGTTGTTCACGGTACTAGATAAGCGTAGAGGATAATGAACCGCCGGCTTATCCGATTAATATGAACCTAGACTTTAAATGAGATGTAGATCCGAGACTATGACGTAATGGTTGGTTACCCGCTACTATTGTTTGGAATCTTAGAGTTTTAGGTTGTTTATATGGTCGACTCTAGTTGTATGCATGCATCACTTCACCCTATTATATTGCCGATTTTCTCGACATCGATTTATTTGCATTATTATTATATCGCCATTGCACGGATCTTGCCGGTGTTATCGCCGACGACTATTCTTTGGTGTACGTCGATAGATGACGACGAGTTCAAGATGAAGATAGCTTTCGAAGTTGAAGGAGAATTTCGACGACGGAGTAGACGAAGTTTAGTTTCTTTGTTTTCGTAGTTGATGAACCTTAGACTTCTTCCGCATTTTCGCTTTTAGCTCGGTTGACATTTATTTTATGATTCTCTAGTCTTAGTTACATGTATTGTTGACATGTGGACTCTTTATAGTCGTGGATATTTATTTGGATATATACTCTCGTTCTCGATTATTATTTTATTCTTACGGTTGTGATTGGGATTTGTGACCGATATATTATTGACGCTGGCTAGATTGAGAAGAAATATTTTTATTATCGTATTTTCTCCTCAACCAATACGCGGCTTGTTCATGCACCGCCTCGCATTTTGGGAAGCGGGCGTGATGTGTTTTTGTGGTGGCCCATGCGGCGCCTTCAAAATACCAAAGCGGTACGTGAACAAGTCCGCGACGTATTAGGTTGAGGAGAAATACGAATAAAAAATATTCCTTCAATCTAATAATCTGCCGCCAAGTAATCATAAGAATACATCACAGTCACAGATCCCAATCACAGCCAGTAAGAATAAATAATAATCCAGAACAGAAGAGTACATATCACCAAAATGAAATAACATCCAGGACTATAAAAGAGTCCACATATCTGAAACAATTCATGTGGCTAAAGAACTAGAGAAATCTAAACAATGTCTACTAAAATGGAAATACTAAAATCAGTCTAAAGTTCATCAACTACTGAAAATAAGAAGGAAACTAAGCTTCAACTCGTTCTACTCCATCGCCCGAAGGTTCTCCCACGAGGAAACTCCTACCAAGTGCATCTCCATACTAAACCTGTCCATTATCTAAACTGACGCATACCAAGAGAATGGAGTACGCGTATAACACACTGTAAGAGCCCACAAATAATGGCGTATAATAATAATGCTAATGAGATGCAAGTAATCGAAAATGCTAACAAGTCAAGTATAACAATACGGTTAACCGCCCATGTAAACTGATGAGATTGATATTTAGAAATCTACAAACGAGACGTAGTAATGCCGAGTTTAAATAATCCAAACAAGGAAACCCTCATGTATATACCATATGTCTCAATTGTAAATAACTAAATATTAACCCCGAATTATACACGGAGGAAACATATAAAGCATCAACATGTCCAACTCATGTATTCTAACCGCCTAGCCATCCTATAACAGTCTCGAGTCTATATCTCACAATAGTCGGTTCATATTATTCTGATAACCGACGGTTCATATTCCTCTACACGCATCCATTTCCACGGATCTACTGGCCCGAGGACTACGCTAATCCGATTCTCGCTTGTCCTGACACGCGTGACTCGTGACTAAATGATTTCACCGCCACGCGCGAAAACAATATCGGGCTCAACAAACCATTCCCAAGTGCGAAAACAAGATCACTTGGCACGGGTCCGAAGATACATAAACGGTCACATCCGAATACATGAACCAAGACTTTCCCATCCCACCTCCCGTGTAAATCAAGTCAACGATACCGATATATCAAACACGGTTCACCTCCTAAGCATGGTCAACACACACATGTCGCTAGGTCATGTTCATGACAAACCAAATCCCTAAGTCATGAACTACTACGCTCAACACAACAAGACTATGTATAACTGCAATTAACATGTCATATGTGCAAATACTCTACGTGGCGGTGTCGTGTATCATGAATAGTAACGTGAATAACTATCAACAATGGTGCATTATGAAAATGTGAAATAAGAGGAGTTAATCACATGAAATGACGCGGTTTTCAACATAAATTCCCATAAAAACCTTTTACACTAACTCTCGACATAATTATCCAATATTTCAACTAAAAATATTCTTTTCTCTTTAATATTATTTATGAATGATAACTATTTTGATTTTCATAAATCAACAAAATTTCTTAAAATATTCCAAAAATTTTTCTCCCAAATAATTTCTTTTAATCATAACAATTAATTAAAATACCCTTTATTCAAAATAAATTATTTTCACCAAATAATTTCTTTTCAAAATATTTTCATAATTATAATAAATACTAGAAATATCCTAAAAATACATTCTTACTTTCAAATAGCACGAAATAAATCATAGATCAATTCTAACCTATCCAATCATCACTGATAATTTTATACTATCAATATTCATCGAAAATGTAAAGATTAACTATGCAAATGATATCAACCTGGTACGTGACCAATTATACCATAATGAAATAATTCATAATAATCTAATAATGTAAAATACGAGTCAAAAGCAAATGGGATCTTGCCTACGCCGAAATCGGCGCAGGCGACGGCCGACGAATCGCGACGATTACGCGCGACGATGCTTCACGCGCACCGGATCGCACGACGGGCCTAGATCCGGATCAATGGCTGCCTGGGGACGCCGACCGCGCAGCGAGGAGGAGAGGCAGGCGGGTGTCGGTCGCCGCGACGGTGGCGGCGCGCAGGTCAGCTGGTAAGGCGCGTGGTTGAGGAGGCAATGGCACCCGGGGAGCAGAGAAAACAAGAGGGGGGAGAGGGAAAGGCAGCGGTGGTCAAGCATGGAGGTGGATGGAAAGGGGTCGTGGTGGAAGGGAGGGAAGAGGAAGGAGGGAGGATGGATGGTGGAAATGGAGGAAGGGTGGAGGATGGACAGGAAAGAGGGATGGAAGGGGAAGGAGGAGGGGTGGAGGAAAGGGTGGAGGGTGCCGGCGGACTTGGATCTGAGCGAGACAGGAGAGAGAGAGAGAGAGAGAGAGAGAGAAGAGAAACGGGGAGAGAGAGAAAAGGGGTGGCTGGAGGAGGGATTTCAAAAAGAAAATAAATAATGTATTTATATAGGTTAGGTTAGGGTTAGGTTATACGCACGTGGTAGAAAGTACACGTGAACTAATATCATCAAGCACGTAATAATAATACAATAAATATTATACACTATTCATAACAATTTGTAATCTAACTAATCTAATAATATTATTAGCTAAATATTAATAACCTCCATCTATCTATATATATATATATATATATATATATATATATATATATATATATATATATATATATATATATATATATATATATATATATATATATATATAATTAAATATAATATCCAAAGATCTAAAATATCATTTAATATTTTAATATCGAAAAATACTAGAAAAATAATACTAGAAAAATACGTAATCAAAATATTAGAAAATTTGTATTGAAATTCACCTGTGTTACATCCTACCCCTTAAAACAAATTGGCCCTCGAATTAAAATAGGAGCGTGTATAACAACCCGTAGATAGGGACATGGAATGGAAGACTCAATTAAATATGTGGAGAGATATTCAAAAGAACTACATATCCGAATTAGAAGAAGATATGAGGTAGCAAAGCATCATGAAATAGAATGTACCAACTAAGAGTCCAAGAACAACCGAGGGTATCGCCGCGATCTCCGACTCGACTCCCAAGTCGACTCTCCGGGGAATCTGGTGCCACATCACACCTAACGAGCGAACGGTCTTATTCCTGGATGGTTCTCCCAAAATCGCCACAGTCGCTTCTCATAGGTCAAATTAGGTCGCACTCGATCTCTCGAATCTATGACATGACTCGGGTCTCCAACATACCTCCTCAATCGGGAGACGTGGAACACGCCATGCACTCCGACCAATGCGCGTGGTAATGCAAGTCGGACGCCACTTCTCCAACTCTCTCCAAGACATCAAAGGGTCCCACATATCGCGGCTCAACTTCCCACCTCCCAAAGCGAATGGTGCCTCTGGTTGGGAGAAATCTTCAAGAATACATGGTCTCCTGGCCGAACTCCAAATGCCGACGCCAGATCCTCCAATGCTTGAATCGTCTGCGCTATGCAAAGTCGCCTGAATGATCCCCGACAAAGATCAATCGATTTAGCAATCAGCTCCGCCCAAAATCTCCGGCTCCAATGTCATCCCAACTCAAAGGAGAGCACACCTCCTCCCATACAAAGTCGCAAAAGGCCATCCCGATACTCGCCTGAAACTGTTGTTGTAAGCAAACTCCACCAGTGCAAGTGATCCTCCCACGATCCATGAAAGTCCAACATACATGCTCTGAGCATGTCCTCTAGAATCTGAATGGTCCTCTCTCGACCGCCCATCGGTTTGTCGATGATAAGTCAGGTTTAAACCGAAGCCATTCCGAGACTCTGATGCAAACTCTTCCAAAATTCGAAGTAAATCGTATCACGATCCGAGACAATGCACACTGGAACTCCGTGCAATCGCACAATCTCCTGCAATACTAAGAATTTACTAATATCCTGGAAAGGAAGAATTCACCAAAGAGTTAGAGATAGGCAATTACCTCCATATATCTCTGAGCAAGATGCTCCGTCGACCGTCCCACTCGAATGGAATAAAGTGAGTCGACTTGGAATCGATCACGATCACCCAAACAAAGATCATTCGCCTAGAGCTCGAGGTAAGCCGGACGAAATCCATGTGACATGTTGCCACTTCCATTCGAATTGGCAACTACCGCAATAAACCCGCAATGCGCCGATGTTCACACTGCCGACAAACCAAGCACTTCGCCACACTTCAACCACATCTCTCTTCATACCACACCACCAAAAGTTTAGCTTCAGGTCCTTGTACATCTTCGCACTTCCGTGATGAATAGAATATCGTGAACTATGAGCTTCCCGCAACAACGCTTCTCTCTCCGCCAAGACACAAATTTACCCCTAATCGCAAGGATCCATCCTCATGGATAACAAATTCTACCAAGACCGCCATCGCTAATTTCTACACCTCTCAAGGAATGGGTCACCGATCAGCAGCCTTTGATTCGCCGACCAATGTCGATTGAATCTGAGATTCATCAAGGAAGCCGCGGACCTCGAAGAAGAACCTCAATACTCATATCCCGTACATCCCGCCAAGTCTCCACCGAAGTCGTGAGGGTCATGATGGCCGCAACCGACTCAAAGCATCCGCACTACATTGACCTTGCCAGATGATATCAAGATCGATGTCGAAATCGCCATCTCTAACCATCTCTACTGCCTCATGTTGAGTTCCTTCCAGTGAATATATACTTCAAGCTCTTATGATCCGTAAATACCTTCACCGCTCTCCCAATGATAATGCCTCCAAAGCTTAAGAGCAAAGATCACAAATGCTAACCCAAGTCGGTAGGATAGTTCTCGCATGCCGCTCAACCGACGATGCATATACGCTACCACGTGACTATTCTCATTGAGAACGATCCCAACCTCTACCGGAGCGCCACATACCTCGAAGTTCCCGCCCTCGTTCGTATCGCCGATCAATGAAGTCGGTCGAGACTTTAACCTCAAACGCCGCCACAAGCGCCGGACCATAAAATCAACATCCTTTCTCGCCGGCCATTGGCTCTCTCGATCTTTGAGAAATCTCGATAAAGCCGGTAGTATCCAACTAATCCCGTGAAGCTCCTAATATCGATACCGACTTGGGGTTGGCCAATCTCTACAGCCAGATACCTTCTCCCGTCCACAGATATACCATCTCCCACACTACATGCCCCAAGAATGCAATGCGATCTAACTAACTGCACTTGTCGAACTTGGCAAATAGCCGATGCTCTTCAACGCTCGCAACACGAACCGCAGTGTTCCGTGATGCTCCTCCTCGGTCTTCAATACACTAAAATATCATCAATGAAGACCTCCACGAACTTATCCAAAGACATCGTAGAATATCGATTCATCAAACTCATGAACGCCGCCGGCGTTGGTCACACCAAACGGCATCACTAGGAATTCATAATGCCCATATCTCGCCCCCGAAGTCGCTCTTAGGAACATCGTGTTCTTCACCTTCACCGGTGATACCCACTTCAGATCCAACTTAGAAAATACTCGATCCACCCAACGGGTCAAATATATCATCGATACGGGAAGAGGATACTTGTTCTTCATCACACGATTCAAATTCTCTCAGTAGTCAATACACATCCGCTTCGATCCATCCTTCTTAGTCACAAACAATATAGGCTCCCCGTGTCGATACACTAGGTCGAATCAATCCTCTCCGCAAAGATCATCTAACGAAGTCCAAGCTCTGCCAACTCACCGAGGCATACGATACGGCGCGGATGTGTTTTCGTGTCGATAACGCAAGGTCGCAGTTCAAACCCGCATGGGCCACCACTAAAACTCACACGCTCCCAAAATACACCTGGCCGCACGCGAACAAGTCCGCGACGTATTAGGTTGAGGAGAAATACTAATAAAAAATATTCCTTCTCAATCTAATACACCAAGCCAAGTAATTATAAAATATATCACCACGATCCCAATCACCAAGAAGAATAAATAATAATCCAAAATAGAAGAGTACATATCACCAAAATGAAATAACATCCAGACTATAAAAGAGTCCACATATCCAAACAATTCATGGCTAAAGAACTAGAGAAATCTAAACAATGTCTACTAAAATGGAAATACTAAAATCAGTCTAAAGTTCATTAACTACTGAAAATAAGAAGGAAACTAAGCTTCAACTCGCTCTACTCCATCGCCCGAAGGTTCTCCTCACGAGGAAACCCTAAGTGCATCTCCATACTAAACCTCCATTATCTAACTCGACGCATACCAAGAGAATGGAGTACGCCACGCGGTATAACACACGTAAGAGCCCACAAATAATGGCGTATAATAATAATGCGAATGAGATGCAAGTAATCGAAAATGCTAACAAGTCAAGTATAACAATACGGTTAACCGCCCATGTAAACTGATGAGATTGATATTTAGAAATCTACAAAACGAGACGTAGTACGCCGGTTTAAATAATCCAAACAAGGAAACCCTCATGTATATACCATATGTCTCAATTGTAAATAACTAAATATTAACCGAATTATACACGGAGGAAACATATAAAGCATCAACATGTCCAACTCATGTATTCTAACCGCCTAGCCATCCTATAATGGTCTCGAAGTCTATATCTCACAATAGTCGGTTCATATTATTCTGATAACCGACGGTTCATATTCCTCTACACGCATCCATTTCCACGGATCTACTGGCCCGAGGACTACGCTAATCCGATTCTCTTGCCACCAAGCGTGGACTCGGTGACTAAATGATTTCACCGCCACGCGCGAAAACAATATCATCGCCTAACAAACCAAATCCCAAGCGAAAACAAGATCACTTGGCACGGGTCCGAAGATACATAAACGGTCACATCCGAATACATGAACCAAGACTTTCCCATCCCACTCTGCCTCGTAAATCAAGTCAACGATACCGATATATCAAACACGGTTCACCTCCTAAGCATGGTCAACACACACATGTCGCTAGGTCATGTTCATGACAAACCAAGTCCCTAAGTCATGAACTACTACTGCTCGACACAACAAGACTATGTATAACAAAGAATTAACATGTCACATGTGCAATTACTTCTACGTGTTTGTCATGTATCATGAACAAGAACGGAATAACTATCAACAACGGACAACATGAAAATGCTAAATAAGAGAAGTTAACCACATGAAATGACGCTTTTCAACATAAATTCTCATAAAAATCATTTACACTAATTCCCAACTTAATTATCCACTATTTCAATTAAAAATATACTTTTCTCTTTAATATTATTTATGAACGATAACTATTTTCTTTTCCATAAATCACCTCTATTTCCTCCTTTCAAAGAAAACCTCTTAAATATTTTAAAAATTCTTTTTCTCCCAAATAATTTCTTTAAATCATAACAATTAATTTAAAATATTTTTATTCAAAATAAATTATTTTCACCAAATAATTTCTTTTAAAAATATTTTCATAATTATAATAAATACTAAAATATCCTAAAAATACATTCTTTCTTCCAAATAGCACTAAATTAATCATGGATCAATTTTAACCTATCCAATCATCACTGATAATTTTATACTACCAATATTCCTCAAAATGTAAAGATTAACCGCGAAATGATATCAATCGGTACGAACCAATTATACTTATACTAAATAATTCATAATAATCTAAAATGTAAAATACAAGTCAAAAGCAAGTGGGATCTTGCCTACGAGGTCGGGACCCGACGACGAGGTCGCGACGCCACCGCTTGTCGCCCATCGCTCGCCGCTATGCGCGGCGGATCGACGGGCTAACTCGAGCCAATGGCGATTTACTCAGATGACAAGCGCGGGTTCGGGCTGTGGGGCATGACGCCCGAGGAGATGAACGGGCTGACCGCGGCACGACGACCAACACCGGTACCACATACCGAATGAACTACACGGCGACGCCAAGCACGACGGCCGACTAACGTGCACGGACCGCACGACACTCGAGGAGGCTTCACAACGACACTCCACGCATTTATGACCCGCCAGGCGGCTATTGGGTTTGTGGTCGTGGCCGGCGGCGATGGGGTATGCGGGTTGAGGGGTAGGGGCTGGTGACGGGGAGGCTGAACGGCGGCGGTCGGCGATGGGTGGAGGGGAGGCGCTGGGCTAGCCGGCGGTGGGTTCGGCTGGGAACGAGAGAGAGAAAGAGATGGGGAGAGAGAGTACGGGAGAGAGAGAGAAAACGAGAGAGAAAGAGAAGGAGAGAGAGAAAGAGTACGGGTTTGGTTTTGATTTTCAAAATATGTATATGTATAGCTAGGTTAGGGTTAAGGGTTAGGCTATTATACAACATATAAAAGAAATTAATTATTATAATGATAATTAATAAGAGTGATAATCATAAAATTATCACACATATATATGTATTTTGTAATGCTCAGATACCAAGCTCAAGTTTATAAAATCATAAATGATATCAATAATCAAGATTATGACTGAAAGTATTTATCGAAATTATTAAATTTATAATATAGCTAAATCATAAACATAAATATAAAACTCTATTTTGATTCGTGATAGAATCCTCAAAATTTGAGAAAATATTAATAATACTTTTAGAAAATAATATTAAATTTTAAATACTAAAAATAATATTTAATATTTAAATACCAGAAAAATAACATTTAATATCTAAACACTAGAAAAATAATATTTAACTTTCAATTACTAGAAAATAATATTTAATATTAGAAAACAATATTAGAAGATATGATCAAAAATATTAGGAAAATAATACTAGAAAAATAATGCACCAAAAATATTAGAAAATACGTGATCGAAAATTCACGCTGTGTTACACTACCATTGATTATTAGATAGATCAAATCGAGAGATTTTTGAAAGCTATTATAATAGTGATTTAGATAACCGAGTCAAAAGTTATGGCCTCAGGCAAAGTTTCGACCTCTGTATGTTCAATCTTGCGCTAACTGCTTTCGATGTTGTTTAACTAAAACATTCATATCTCGAGCTATACATCTCTCAATTGAGTTTCGCTTTGTTGAGGGAGTTATCTACAATATGCTCAAACTTCAGGGGATTTTCCAAATTAAAATAGTTAAGGGAGCTTTCTAAAATTAACCCATGATTTTATGTAGAGAGGCTCTTGACATGAGTTTTTATTCTTTAATTTCTATATTTAAATATATAATTATAAGTTTTTTACTTTAGATAGTTATAATTTTATAAAGGATTAAAAATATTTTATTATTAGAATTTTTAATTAAGAAAGTTTTAATTTGATGAGAATTCTTAGGTAAATATAAGACTAGGTGTGCACATGTCATGTTTTTGATAGGAAAAGGGATATGTTCATACTTATGATATGACACATGCCAACTTTTGTTTTTATAATATGACACATGTTAATTTTCTATGCCTTTAGAATTTCATCAATTTCTGTTTATATATAAAGGAGATTGCTCTTTATATATAAAAGAGATATATGATTATGAGATTTTTTAAAATACTAATTATAAAATATTTGATTATTAAAAATTTTAATTACGGATAATTTTGATTTAATGAGGATTCTTAGGTGAATATATTTCTATATTTAAATATATTTTTAAATAGCCAATTTCTCTTTATATATAAAGGAGATATATGATTATGAGATTTTTTAAAATACTAATTATAAAATACTTGATTATTAAATTTTTAATTATGGATAATTTTGATTTAATGAGGATTCTTAGGTGAATATATTTCTATATTTAAATATATTATTATGATATATATTTTTAAATATGGATAGTTATAATCTGATAAGGATTATAAAATATTTGATCTTAGATGAATATAAGATTATGTGTCCACTTGTCATCTTTTGAAAGGATAGAGGGATACATGGGTAATTATAATGTGACACGGTCAATTTTTATGCTTTATGATATGTCACGTGTTAATTTTATGCATGGCGATTTAGAGTTCCACCTATTTCTCTTTATATACAAAGGAGTGATAATTGTTTTACTTGTTCCAAAATTATCCCACTTTTATGCAAACTCATTAATGTCAAAACCCAAATATTTGCCTTATGCTTGACATCGGTACAATCATCCTCCACTTTGATAGTAAGTGGGATAATTTTGAGCTTTCATTTGTTAAATGCCTACTGTATGTTAATTTTGGAGCCTTTATATATAATGAAAAATTGGTGGAGCTTCTAAAGGCACCAAACAACGCCAGCTAAATGAATAAAATAATGAACATATCATATACTATTTTAATATTAAATTAGAATTCTCATATTATTGGTACATTGTATCCATAATTAGAATTATCATCAAAATAAATCTATTCATAATTAAAAAGTCTAATTATAATAAAATATTTAATAATTTTAATCAAATCATAATTATCCATAAATAAAAAATTAAATAATCATATTTTTAATTCTCTTTAATTATTCATAATAATAAAAAATCTAACAATCACATTTTAATTCTCTTTTCTTTTATATATAAAGGAGGGATCAATGGTTTACTATTAGCCTTAAATTTTAAAAATTATCATATGGATAAGTTTCACGGAACCTTCAATAAGTTTAGTTCTTTATATATAAAGGAGGGATCAATGGTTTACCTTAGGGTTTTCTATCAAAAGTTATAGGGATTAAATGAGAAAACTAAAAATTTATAGGGTTTTCTTCCTAAATTTATTAGGGATAGTTTGATCATTTGACCACACATTAACTAATAATGTTAATTTGGGAGCTTTCTACCAAAAGTTAGAGGAGGTTTAGTAAGATTTTGAAAGGCATTGGGTGTTTATTGTCAAACCAATCTTATTGGGGTTTAGTGAAAATTTACCCATATTTGCATTTTATATAGATGATAGATATTAGAAGTCTAGTCAAGAATATGTATTATTATGTTACAACTGCCTTAGCTCGCAAATTAAGATAAGAACAAAATCCTAAGTGGACAGGATAATCAAGTGAAAGACATTGTAAGTAAAGAAAACTGATCTCGCTATTCTCGGAGCGAAGAATAAATTAAACTACATAAAGGATTGAGACAAAAAAATGTTAAAATGCCCCTTTATATATAAATAGAAATTTATGATTTATCAGAAAACTGCTATGTGTGCATCCCTAATTTGAAATTAAAATTGAGAATAAAACTATCCACACACTTGTTAAGTGACGAGTGTTTTCATTTTTAATTTTTAAATATTACAAAAAAAGACGGATTTAAACCATTTCTTCTGATATCCGCTCAGGTTATTTATTTTGAACAAGGAGCAACAGTGAAAATAAAAAAAATTCAGTACAATTTAAATTTTTTAATGGAAGTAATTTCAATTTAAAACCATAACCGAAAACAAAATTCATAGAAAAAAAGACTTAAATATACAAATAAAAAATCAAATCAACCCGTGCGAGCACGAGCATAAAGCTTGTAATATATTATATTATAATGTATGTTAGATATTATTATAATACAATATAATATAACATGCAGCTTTTGGCTGGATTTTTCTTTATATTTTAAATTTATTTCTTCTTCAGTTCTTGCCTATTACAATTAGTTTCTATTGTAAGTAATAATCTTTTAAGTATTCTTCTCTATATTTGCAGTTCCTGGAGGTTTAGAGATCTGATATTAGTGGGAGCACCCATCTAGCAAAGATAATTTAATTTTCTTTTTTTTCCCCCTATATTTTGATAATAAAGGCAGAGATCTCGGCCATTGAGTTTACTTTGCTGATTTGTTCTGTTGATGCTATTCATCCGACTTCTAGATAAACAAGAGTTTAGGAGATTGATAAACTTCTTCTTTTCTTTTTCTTTTTCTTTTTTTTTTATTTAAAAACTTTATCTTAACTCAATCAAGACTCATATAAACCTAGATAAACAAGGATTAGGAGATCGATAGACTTCTGTTCTTTGGAAAACTCTATCTTGAACCCTATAAATAAAGCAGGGCATTGATCAGAAGACACAGCGGAGAAAAGATGAGATCGGCAACGTCTGCGGCGGGGACAAAAGCAAGCAGCGAAGTCCTGACCGCCCTCGACGCCGCCAAAACCCAATGGTACCACTTCACGGCGATCGTGGTCGCCGGCATGGGCTTCTTCACCGACGCCTACGACCTCTTCTGCATCTCCCTCGTCACCAAGCTCCTCGGCCGCATCTACTACTCCGACCCCGCCTCCCCTAACCCCGGCTCCCTCCCCCCCAACGTCTCCTCCGCCGTCAACGGCGTCGCCTTCTGCGGGACCCTCCTCGGCCAGCTCTTCTTCGGCTGGCTCGGCGACAGGTTCGGCCGCAAGAGGGTCTGTGGCGACCCTCGCCGTCATGTGCGCCTGCTCCCTCGGCTCCGGCCTCTCCTTCGGCCACACCCCCAAATCCGTCATGGTCACCTTGTGCTTCTTCCGGTTCTGGCTGGGGTTTGGCATCGGCGGCGACTACCCTCTGTCCGCCACCATCATGGCCGAGTTCGCCAACAAGAGGACCCGCGGGTCCTTCATCGCCGCCGTGTTCGCGATGCAGGGGTTCGGCATCCTCGCCGGCGGCGTGACCGCCATCATCGTGTCCGCCGTGTTCAGGAGCTGCTTCCCCGCCCCGCTCTACGCGGTCGACCCCGTGGGGTCCACCGTCCCGCAGGCGGACTGGGTGTGGCGCATCGTCCTCATGTTCGGGGCCGTCCCCGCCGCCCTGACGTTCTACTCGCGCAGCAAGATGCCGGAGACGGCCCGGTACACCGCCCTCGTTGCCAAGGATGCCGAGCGGGCGGCCGCCGACATGTCGAAGGTGCTGCAGGTCGAGCTCGGGAGCGAAGAGCAGCAGGAGAGGAAGAAGCACATTACAAGCAAGAACTCCTTTGGCCTGTTTTCGAAACAATTCCTCCGCCGCCACGGGCTCCACCTGTTCGGCACGGCCTCGTGCTGGTTCCTCCTCGACATCGCCTACTACAGCCAGAACCTCTTCCAAAAGGACATCTTCTCCGCCGTGGGCTGGATCCCAAAAGCCAACACCATGAGCGCCCTCGACGAGGTTTTCAAGATCGCCCGAGCCCAAACCCTCATCGCCCTTTGCGGGACCTTCCCCGGCTACTGGGTCACCGTCGCCCTCGTCGACATCGTCGGCAGGTTGAGGATCCAGGTCATCGGTTTCTTGGGGATGACCGTTTTCATGCTCTGCCTCGCCGTCCCCTACCACCACTGGACCACTCCGGGCAACCACATCTGGTTCATCGTCATGTACGCGTGCACCTTCTTCTTCGCCAACTTCGGGCCCAACGCCACCACGTTCATCATCCCGGCCGAGATTTTCCCCGCGAGGCTCAGGTCGACTTGCCACGGGATATCGGCGGCTGCGGGAAAGCTTGGGGCGATTGTCGGGTCGTTTGGGTTCCTGTATCTGGCGCAAAATCAGGACCCGAAGCTCGCTGATAAAGGATACCCAGCCGGAATTGGGGTCAGGAACTCTCTGTTTTTGCTGGCTGCGTGTAACTGTTTCGGGCTCGTCTGTACTTTCTTTGTGCCGGAGTCGAAGGGGAGGTCGCTCGAGGAGATTACCGGCGAGAATGAGGAAGAAGAACAAGATCAGGTTGCTGCTGATGAAGCAGTATAGGAATTTTAATTCTGTATTTTTAGAATTATTATTATTATTATTTTTTTCTGTGGGGTGTGGAATAGAGTTGAGAAGGTGGATATAGAGTAGTTTTGAAATGGGATTTGGCGGGAAATATTTATTCCTCTGCTGGTATATAGAGTTAATTAGTCTGGTAGGTGATTGATTAGGATTTAGGAGCCTTTAAGTTCTAATTATATTATATACTTGATACGGTTGTGCATAATCGTGCATGACAAAAAAAAAATACGGAGAGAGTGAGAGCATTGTGTAATTTCTTATAAGCATGGAAGTATTCCCTTTGATTTTGTTAAGTGTGAGGGCATTTTTGTTGATTCTTTTTAAGTGTTAGAGCATTTACGATTGATTCTTTTCATATATAAAGGTATTTAGGAATTCTAAAAGTAGTGCCTCGCAATGACCAAAAGAGAGACTTCTCTTAAAATATATAGTATATAGATACATGTAAATATAGATTTTGAGGAAGGGACGACTTGCCATATTTTCCCTCCTTTTCTATCTTTTTTATTCTTCGGTGTGGAGTAAGATGATTAACATTGTTTTAACTTTTGTGCACATTGTGAAGATTGTTCTTTTGGTCTCTGATAGAAAGCGAGAAGACTGGTTATTTGACAAATTAGTATATTAGATACAACATGTGTTCTTCAGTGCTTTCTTTTAGTTGACAGTTATGTAGCTAGTGTTGGACATGAGATGCAAGCCTAGAGTGGGATAAATAGGATTGCATACTATTTTTCGAGATACCACAGAATATACAGCGGAATAAAACAGATAATAAGTAAAACAATAAGCAATATAATAATCACAACCGTAATACACGAGATTTTATAGTGGTTCGGATAAACAATCCTATATCCACTCTTCCTTCTTGTGAAGGGGCTTTCTCACTATGTGAAAGTTCTCCTAATCACAAACCCGATTCAAGAGCTTACAAGACCGAAACCCTAATTTCTTCCAAACTAGTCGCCTAACCTAAATTCTTTACAAACCAAGATTCCTAGAGCTAGCTAGTGACCAATTCTTCAATTCAACTCCGCTTGAGTGCTCAGAAACCCTCAATTCACCACGGCTTGAGTAGGTAGTAAATCCTCAATTAGCCCGGATTGAGCAGCCAAATAAAACAAGTTTGATACAAAATAATAATAATAATTAAGCCCAACTAGAAACATCTTATAGCCCTTTAATTGTGCAAATCATTCTCCTAATAATTGAAGCGAAGCTCTGAGAAGAACGGCGATGATGATGAAGTCCAAGGATAACACTCCTCGAAGGTTGATGATCGGATGATGAAGAACGACGTCGATGATGCTTTCTGAGAAGCCTGAGCAAGATCCTTTTCCCAACACCCTAGCTCTCTCTTTCTCTTCCTTTTTTTCTCTCTCGCAATTAGGTCAGGAATATCTTTAGAAATCATAAGGAAAGAGCCTATATACCCTCGATAATGAACGGTTAAGATTGAGTCAAAAAAAGATAAAAAATCACAAATCGGCACTCAAACATCGATGGGAAACTTAACCATCAATATTTATTGTTCACTATCGATGGTTGTTGTTCAACTTTTAGGAAAACATCAACTTGTAACCGTAGACCATCAATTATCATTGTAGACCATCAATGATCTTTACCTACCATTGATTATTAGATAGATCAGATCGAGAGATTTTTGAAAGCTATTATAATAGTGATTTAGATAACCGAGTCAAAAGTTATGGCCTGTGCAAAGTTTCGACCTCGGTTGTTCGCGGTAAAAGTCGGTTTTGTATTCATTGTTGCTTGAACTCGTTTACAGCTTCTTGGGCCTACAACAAAATTCAAACAAAAAGAAATACCTTTTATTTTAAAGTACAATGAAAGCGAAAGGTACAACTTCTTCCTTTATGAACAAGCGCTTCGGATCCGTTTATGGGGATCACAAGCTTGGGTTCTTTACTGCGGGACTTGAATCGTCTGTGGACCACCAAGCAATTCCGATCCAGTGGAAACCGGGTTCGGAACTACAGGCGTGAAGGGCTCGTTTGAAGCGGCGCTAGGGATCACACTCCGCGAAGGAGAGGATCGCCGGGATCACCTCTCAAGGAGAGGAGGTCGGGGGCGGGTGAGATCTACTAGGAGAAATCCGCAGCCTATACGTGGCCGGCCAGGCTAAGCTTACCTGAAGAAGAATCGGCGTCGTCGAACTTCGTGCTTTCGCCGGTGCTTTCGGAAGCTGTCGGTGGCGACTCGTGATCTCCTAATAATTCTTGAGAAAATAGGATTGCATACTATTTTTCGAATACCACAGAATATCTGAATAAGCAGATAATAAGTAAAACAATAAGCAATATAATAATCACAACTAGAATACGAGAGAGATTTTATAGTGGTTCTGATAAACAATCCTATATCCACTCTTCCTTCTTGTGAAGGGCTTTCTCACTATGTGAAAGTTCTCCGAATCACAAACCCGATTCAAGAAGCTTACAAGACCGAAACCCTAATTTCTTCCAAACTAGTCGCCTAACCTAAATTCTTTACAAACCAGTATTCCTAGAGCTAGCTAGTGACCAATTCTTCAATTCAACTCCGCTTGAGTGCTCAGAAACCCTCAATCACTAGTAGAATTTGGAGCAATCTAGACGGATCAAACTAGACGGAATTTTTTCCGTCTAGTTTGGTCCAAATTTGAATTTTTTATTTTTATTTGGCAACCTAGATCGGTAATTTCCTTGGCCTAGGGAAATAAAACCTAGACGGAATTTGTCTAGATTGTCTTAACGGATTTATTTGACTTTGATTTTTTCCCCCTTTAAAATTCCCGGTCACCCCCCCACCCCCCCCCCCCCCTCGTCCTCCCCCTCCCCTCGTCCCCACACCCCCTTTCACCCCCCTTGATTTTCTAAAATTACCGTGATGGGAGCCACGCAGGGACAAAGGTTGATCTCGGGCTGTTCGATCCCGCTTTCGATTGATTGCGGGCGTCGAGGCTTTCTCCTCGATGTTTCAGAAGCGCTCACTGCTCCTCGTCGATCTCGTTTCTTTTGGATTAGGGTTTGGATTTGTTGTTATTAGGTCTAATTTTTTTTTCTTGATTTGGACTGAAATGATGGCTATAGATTGAGATTTAAGATTGGAATGATTGCACACATTATTGATGAACTTTAATAGGCAAAGATTATGGCTTTAAGAAAATAGGTTACTGAAATTTAGGGGCTCTTCTGTTGGAATGGGCTCTTTAACTTGGATTAGTTGAAATTTAGGGATATTCTGTTTCACATAAGCATTTTACTTGGGAAATCCATGCAATTGCTTTAATAGCTCGTATATTAGGCTATCATATAGTTTTTCTTACATCCTAAAATTGTAATGCTAATCTCGACTTGAGGATGTTAACCCGAAGTTTCCTTTATTAGATGCGATGGCCCTTTGGTGGAACAAGAGAATCTCAAGACACCCACTTTAGGAGGTTTTGGCTCCTTAAACAAACCTCTTTTATCTTGGCTAGGAAAATAATAAACATTAATAGCAAAGATGAGATGACGATATATCAAAAAGTTTAGAAGTATTTAGACAAGTTAATGCCTAAGGCCAAAACTAGATGAAGGCGTGGAGTTTTCAACTAAATGGAGATAGCGGTGAATGAGGAAGTCCAAAAATTTGTAAAGTTCACAAAAATTTGAAAATGGCAAAGATCTTTAGAAATGCAAGTAGCAAAGAAGGAAGTTGTGACAGTGGTTTAATGATTTTAAATGAAAAGTTGCCGCTTATTTGAGTTTAGAGACCAAAGAGAAGTACGATGCACCCACTTGCTAGTTTGAGAACTTCATTCCAGAAAATGCTCTCCCATGATCCACCACTGGGAGTGCATGTTCTAATATTACGCCACCCCAAATCAATTATTTTTTAAAATTACGCCTCCTTGCTAAGAATGCTTGTGAAGTTCTTTTATTTAAAACAAGTCATTGATTTGGGGTGTAAATTAGAAATATGAAGATATGGGGGCCTAGTATAATGAATTAAGCAAGAGCTTAGGGTGTATGATGACAAAAACTCATTATAATTTATCCTTATGCTGCTTCTGACAGTGATTTTCCTTATGAAGTCAATGAGAGAAACTAGATTCTAGTATCTAATATTTCTTGCTTAAGAAAATCATATTGGGGGAAGATTACACATTAGAGCATCTTAGAGAAAATATGAACCTCTAGGTATGCTTATGACACAAAATGCATTCAAAGGTTTCGTTTCTCAGTTGGGAATTTAGGGTTTTGAATGATTTGAATTGTAGGGAGAGCTGGGGTTCCTATGGAGGTGATGGGTCTGATGCTCGGAGAGTTCGTCGACGAGTACACGGTTCGAGTTGTGGATGTGTTTGCGATGCCGTAGAGCGGAACTGGGGTTAGTGTTGAGGTTGTGCCTTATTTTTATTATTATATGATAATGGTTGAGTGATACATGATGTTTACGAGCCATTACTATCCGGGTTATTTGCCCAACAATATGGTTGGTTATGAAGCACAATGTTAACTCAAAAAAGTTCATGGAACCGAGTATCTGAATTGTTTCTGTTGGTTGCAAACTTTTCTCCCTCCCTGCCTTGGGTTCGAGTTTTTGATTGAGAAAGTTTCATTAATAAGAAAGTCTTGCTACAAAAATGTAGAACTTTTGGATAAGACTGAAAACTGAAAATTAGTTGCTATAGATTTTGTAAAGTAAATTTGACTGTGCATGATATGAACTCATGTTAAAAGGCTTTTTTTAATGAAGTGGTGTCTTATTTGGTCCATGCAATCCTTTTTACATGGAAGTTCGCTTATTATATTTTTAATCTATAATTGCTTCATATGAACTGTTAAGAATTTCAAAGTGATCACATTTACATTGGATGAATCAGGTTCTAACCATGCATAAATTGACTAGAATATTGGAATCCTTGTATTAGAATTAGACATGAAATATCTACTTGGACATGCAGTTGAAAATTGCAAGTCTCTTCATTGTCTTAGCAGTATAATGCTTTTGTTTGGCTTTTACAATTTTATGCAAATTAGAAAAAAAAAAAAGATTTTATACCGTTTAACTTTTTTTCTTTTTCACTTGCATGTCTATCAAATAAAGATTGGAACGGAAATGTGATTACTGGCACGAAATTGATATTTTAATAAAAAGTTATCAATCATCTTACATTTTAAATTTGGTATCAACTGAACTGATATGAATTTGTTTTGTTGTTAGCATGATGATGATGCCATGGGTAGTAGCAATCGTCGACATGGAGACACCGGTAATGATCGAGATGATAATATCGATGAGGCGGAAGGCCTCACGTAGTGAGTTTTTAATATTTTGTATCTCGGACATACAAGTATGCGATTTGTAAATTTGTTTATCAAGCTTGTATCACTTTATGGCTTGGACTTGCTTGTGAGGATATTGGCATGTTTGTGAAGATATGGGGATCATGCTTTCAATTATGTGGGGATATTGACATGTTTGTAAATGCGTTGTAATCATGTTTTTAGTTATGGATTTGTTTATTTGGCGTTGTTGATTAGTTTGTGGATATTTAATCTTGTGTATTGTGTTTTTTGAATGTATGAGACATGTTATAAGCAGATTGTATTGCTCTAGTATTTTGGTGAATGTATTATTTGAATATAATTGGATTTGATATGAAATAATATAATTAGGTTGTTAAGGATGTGAATGTGATTTGTTGTTGTGCAATATTGTGCACATATGAATGTGATTTGGTGTTAGTGCAATATTGTGCACACATAAGTAGATTTAAAAAAAAAAAAAAAAAAATTACTGTAGCACAAGCAATCTAGACGGAAATTCCGTCTAGGTTGCTACCTAGACGGTTTTTCCGTCTAGGTAGCAAACTAGACGGAAAATCCGTCTAGGATCAACCTAGACGGATTTTCCGCCTAGGTAGCAAACTAGACGGTTTTTCCGCCTAGTTTGACTCAATCTAGACGGAAATATTCTAGACGGATTTTCCGCCTAGGTAGCAAACTAGACGGAATTTGAGCAAACTAGACGGTTTTTCCGCCTAGTTTGACTCAATCTAGACGGAAATTCCGCCTAGTTTGACTCAATCTAGACGGAAATATTCTAGACGGATTTTTCTAGACGAATTCGCCTAGTTTGGTCAAACTAGACGGAATTTGAGCAAACTAGACGGTTTTTCCGCCTAGTTTGCTCTTTCTACTAGTGAATTCACCCCGGCTTGAGTAGGCGTAAATCCTCAATTAGCCCGGATTGAGTGTAGTAAAATAAGTTTGATACAAAATAATAATAATAATTAAGCCCAACTAGAAACATCTTATAGCCCTTTAATTGTGCAAATCATTCTCCTAATAATTGAAGCTAAGCTCGAAGAACGGCGATGATGATGAAGTCCAAGGATAACACTCGGGTTGATGATCGGATGATGAAGAACGACGCCGATGATGCTCGAGAAGCCCGAGCAAGATCCTTTTCCCAACACCCTAGCTCTCTTTCTCTTCCTTTTTTCTCTCTCTCTGAATGGTAGGAATATCTTTAGAAATCATAAGGAAAGAGCCTATATACCTCGATAATGAACGGTTAAGATTGAGTCAAAAAGATAAAAATCACAAATCGGCACTCAAACATCGATGGGAAACTTAACCATCAATATTTATTGTTCACTATCGATGGTTGTTGTTCAACTTTTAGGAAAACATCAACTTGTAACCGTAGACCATCAATTATCATTGTAGACCATCAATGATCTTTACCTACCATTGATTATTAGATAGATCGATCGAGAGATTTTGAAAGCTATTATAATAGTGATTTAGATAATAGAGTCAAAAGTTATGGCTGTGCAAAGTTTAGACCTCGGTTGTTCATGATAAAAGTCGGTTTTGTATTCATTGTTGCTTGAACTTCGTTTACGACTTCTTGGGCCTACAACAAAATTCAAACAAAAGAAATACCTTTTATTTTAAAGTACAATGAAAGCGAAAGGTACAACTTCTTCCTTTTATGAACAAGCGTTCGGATCCGTTTATCGGGATCCTCCAACGTAATGTGTTCTTCAGTGCTTTCTTTTAGTTGACAGTTATGTAGCTAGTGTTGGACATGAGATGCAAGCCTAGAGTGGGATAAATAGGATTGCATACTATTTTTCGAGATACCAATGTATATACAATGAATAAAACAGATAATAAGTAAAACAATAAGCAATATAATAATCACAAACTTAATACACGAGATTTTATAGTGGTTCTGATAAACAATCCTATATCCACTCTTCCTTCTTGTGAAGGGCTTTCTCACTATGTGAAAGTTCTCTGAATCACAAACCCGATTCAAGAAGCTTACAAGACCGAAACCCTAATTTCTTCCAAACTAGTCGCCTAACCTAAATTCTTTACAAACCCGATTCAAGAAGCTTACAAGACCGAAACCCTAATTTCTTCCAAACTAGTCGCCTAACCTAAATTCTTTACAAACCAAGATTCCTAGAGCTAGCTAGTGACCAATTCTTCAATTCAACTCCGCTTGAGTGCTCAGAACCCTCAATTCACCCCCGGCTTGAGTAGGTCAGAATCCTCAATTCCTGGATTGAGTACTGTGAAAAATAAGTTTGATACAAAATAATAATAATAATTAAGCCCAACTAGAAACATCTTATAGCCCTTTAATTGTGCAAATCATTCTCCTAATAATTCTTGAGAAAATCGAGAGTCCGACCTCTGAAAACCCCTCAAGCGATCTTGAAAAATCCAACCACGATCGAAATGAAGAAAACCCCTATTTATAGAATAGGGGTAAAATAACCGGCCCTTGGTAGAACCACCTCGACCAAGTTGGTAGAGTCGCCGTTCATTGTCTTTTCGCCCGTTTAGCGTTTTCGGTCTCGGGCTTAGGTCACCTTTTGACTCTTGGTCTTCTCCGGACTTAGATTCCGCTCAGATTCGGCCCGACTAACTCTTGGTTTGTTCCGATTCAACAGCCTCAACCGATCGTCGTTCCAAGTCGGTTTAAGCCGTGCTTGTGATGGCGTGGGTTTCTTGTCGGGTTGGCGTCTTAGCGATTCGGCGTCCAGTATCATCCGATGGTTATCATTCGCCAACTCCCCGCCACGAAGTTGGTTTCGGGATCTTGTAAGTATTTTTAACGCCACAGATATTCTCCAAAGTATTTTAGTCTCGTTCTTTTATAGAGCACGGAATACTTTGACATAATGGTTCCCGCCTTCAGTGCAGAGGGTCCCAAAATTAGCTTCAAGTCTTCGATTCTTTCAGATCATCCAGCTTCTTTGTAGGATTTCTCGATAAGATCACGGTGCGCATTTATTGTCCGACCGCTTGTTGAAATCTTGATTCAAGCCGATGGGTGAGTTTTGTTTGTAACTCGTGTCGGTTGGTTGTTGTTTGACTAACCATCGACTTTTGACTTCTCCGTATGTCGGCGAACTCCTTGTTGGCGACCGTTGGTTGATGTCGAATCGTGGAATTTCATAACCCTCAATCGGCTAATTCTTCCATCATCACGGTGTTGTTGGTTTAACCACGCCGAGGACAAATCTTTTCATGGAGATATCCTCCGAGGATTCCTTGTTGAAACAGAGACCATTTGGCTTTCAACCATCGCCTTAGCCTTCAATCGTGAGTGCAGCGCGTTGACCATTGTTGGGATATGATTATCTACGTGGAAAGTTTTCTTGAGTGGACCGTTGTCAGTGTCAACATGATTTTCATGTCTCGCCGATTATTCTCTCTTGGATATTATGGTGGGAGGAAATTAGGGTTATCGAAGTTATCCCTAAGAATATTTCTTGTGAGAATATTCTTCCGAACTTCTCGACAAATTAGGAAACAGTTTATACCGTAATCCTAGTTGAGTAGGATTAGCGACGCTGCTGACCGCCGATGCAATCCGACGATCGAAGTTATCCCTAAGAATATTTCTTGTGAGAATATTCTTCCGAACTTCTCGACAAATTAGGAAACAGTTTATACTGTAATCCTAGTTGAGTAGGATTAGCGACGCTGCTGACCGCCGATGCAATCCACACGATCGAAGTTATCCCTAAGAATATTTCTTGTGAGAATATTCTTCCGAACTTCTCGACAAATTAGGAAACAGTTTATACTGTAATCCTAGTTGAGTAGGATTAGCGACGCTGCTGACCGCCGATGCAATCCGACGATCGAAGTTATCCCTAAGAATATTTCTTGTGAGAATATTCTTCCGAACTTCTCGACAAATTAGGAAATAGTTTATACTGTAATCCTAGTTGGAGTAGGATTAGGCGACGCTGCTGACCGCCGATGCAATCCGCACGATCGAAGTTATCCCTAAGAATATTTCTTGTGAGAATATTCTTCCGAACTTCTCGACAAATTAGGGAACAGCTTTATACTCATAATCCTAGTTGAGTAGGATTAGGCGACGCTGCTGACCGCCGATGCAATCCGCACGATCGAAGTTATCCCTAAGAATATTTCTTGTGAGAATATTCTTCCGAACTTCTCGACAAATTAGGAAACAGTTTATACCGTAATCCTAGTTGGAGTAGGATTAGCGACGCTGCTGACCGCCGATGCAATCCGCACGATCGAAGTTATCCCTAAGAATATTTCTTGTGAGAATATTCTTCCGAACTTCTCGACAAATTAGGAAACAGTTTATACCGTAATCCTAGTTGGAGTAGGATTAGGCGACGCTGCTGACCGCCGATGCAATCCGCACGATCGAAGTTATCCCTAAGAATATTTTTGTGAGAATATTCTTCCGAACTTCGACAAATTAGGAAACAGTTTATACCGTAATCCTAGTTGAGTAGGATTAGGCGACGCTGCTGACCGCCGATGCAATCCGCACGATCGAAGTTATCCCTAAGAATATTTTTGTGAGAATATTCTTCCGAACTTCTCGACAAATTAGGAAACAGTTTATACCGTAATCCTAGTTGGAGTAGGATTAGCGACGCTGCTGACCGCCGATGCAATCCGCACGATCGAAGTTATCCCTAAGAATATTTCTTGTGAGAATATTCTTCCTGAACTTCTCGACAAATTAGGAAACAGTTTATACCGTAATCCTAGTTGGAGTAGGATTAGGCGGCAGCGTTGATGGCCGATGTGGGCCTTCCATGAGTCTTATCGTCGAATAAATCTTGAATCTTTCCCAATATATCGAGAAGTAGGAGCCAATCAGCGGATTTGGCACTATTTTGTCATCCGGATAAGGTTCCACTAGGACTCCTAATTAGGGGCTGATTAGAATCCTAATTAGAATTGGTTTGGGCCCATTAGAGTTGCTATAAATACCCATACTCCTCCTATTCCTCGACGACGTTGGCCCCCCTCTGTTCTTTTCTTCTTGTTTACATCTCCTCTAAGCGCCATCTTGTCTCCTTGATCGCGAGGTGTAATGCGAGTGTTTTCTGACGATCTTTTCTTGTTCTTCTTCTTTCTCTTTTTGTTTTGTTTTGTGCATAAGGTGCACAATCGGCAAGGCGGAGAGACGATGTCGGCAATGACGGTGTCGAGGCGGCCCTGCGCACCGAGACGATGTATTGCTGAAGCGGCTGAGGCGCTGCCAGGCGTGCGAGCAGCGCTTAAAACATGACACAAATGGCCCCAACTGTACCGAGAGCTGGCACGAATACGGCTGAAGCGGCTTTAAATGCGTCGTTGCCTTGATCATCGCGAGCCTCTTGGTCTTCTTTGATGCCTTTTGTTGATTTCAACACATATCGACTTTATTCGTTTTCTTTTGCGGTTCCGATGTCATCGCGAGGATCTCATGTTCAAGGGCGATCAACTTCATGCGCCCGGCGTGAATGCGCCTCCCTTCTTCGGTGGTGCGCCCGGCGTTATCATCTTCGTGCATATATCGTTGTATCCCGCTTGTCTCTTTGTGGCGATTGGGAAAGCCGAAATCCTCCTTTGTGGGGACCGGCCAGTTATTGGCCTCGTTCACGACCCCGCTTCATTCTCCTTTGTGAGGCGATTGGGAAGAGCCGAAATTCTCCTTCGTGAGGATTGAGGCTTCAACGATCACCCGCTCGATATCTTTAACGGAGCGATTTCATACCCCTTGCCTGTGGGCGGGATATGCAGCTTTGTTTACGCTGACTATATTTATCGCTCTCGGGTATTCGATACGGATGAAATCGTCATACGTTATAGGAGTCATTGACTCAATCTATGTAAGATGAATTCAGCGCTTTACTAGCAGATATTTTTCGATTTCGTTAATTATTCCTGGGGGCTTTTTCGACTTACAGCGGTTGATGGGCGCCATAGTGACTATTATTCCCGTGTGGCGATCCGCGATTTTTATCTCGCCTCGATTTGCACCGGTACATCGGCGGGCGATTGAGTATGCCGAGGGAGTTCCGCATTCTCGAACTATTGGTCACCGTTGCGCCGCTTGTAAAAGACACCAGCTCCACTAAACCTTTGCACAAAATAGATTATCTGTTCGGCGACTCAGTTAAGGACCCAGATACGGCCTTTATCGAGAGTGAGCGGTGGTTGAACACAGATGACGGAGGTCCTTTGTATATTCCCCGGATACCTCGTCAGCTCTCATTGACCGATCTTAGACGCCATGCAGTGACACACCGTATGTCTTGGCGTCTGACCGAGGAGCATGATCATATCCATTGCGGATTTATTACCCGGCGGCGGTTCGAGGTTCCAGCGGAATCATTATCATCGACGCCGTCGAAATTGTGGGTTGGACACACGCCCGTGATGAGCTTTTGTTCTGCCTCGACTTTGAAGAATCGCCTTGCTCTTTTGGGGCGAGAGATGCCGTCATCTAGTCATAGATTTTATGGTTGGGTTCATTCATCGAGTAAACATTGGTGGGGTCGCCTGACCAACCACGTCCTCAACCGATGGGATGGAGAACTTCGTGCTTGCGGCCTATATTCGGCGATTCGTGCCACCATGTATGGTCTTCCAATCAGCGCCAACCATTTCTTCACCTTATTCGAGCTCTATAATCCAGATTCGAATACGTTTTTCACCAAACATGGTGAGTTGGGGCTGGCTTTACATGAGATGTATCGTATCTCAGGTCTACCCATGGGGAAGATGCTGTATCAGGAGTATTTTCCTTCCAATCAGGAATTGAGCCGACTGAAGGAACACACGCCCGATCGTTACAAGACTTTATGGGATCTCACTTGTCATTATTATATAGCTCTGGCCCAATCTGAACCTTGCGCAAAAAGGAAATTGCAAGTGAGTCTGAAGCAGTTCGCCAATTACTTGTTCCAACATTTGGAGGACAAATCTAGCGAGGAGATATGTGAACTGTCACCGCTCACTCCTTCGAAGGTTAATGAACTGATCGAGAGATCCGAGGCTAACTCCTATACGCTCAGCTATGCCAAAGATGGCTTTTCTCCAGGGACCAAGTTTGCGACCTTTCTGTGGCATGCGGTGAAGCCTATCCAGCCGACAACTCTTCTAGCCGGCTATCTTGCAATCTGGCTAAAGAAATGTGTGGTTCCATATCAATCTGATGATGCTTTACCTTTGGAGGTCCTTTACCCTGCAGTTCAGCTTGCCCACAAGAAGGAACTCTCTCCTTCCGGTAATGGTGGCCAATATTCACCGTGGATTGCGGCATATAGTCCGGCGTTTACTCGAGAAAGGACGAGCCATCATCGCGTATTCCTTCCGTTGGTAGAGCTCCCATATACCTGTTGATGGCACGGCTGGTCCTTCATCGTCCGAGCATGATGTGACGCAGGGTTCCACAGTCGTCTACTCCTTTCTTGCGGTTGGTAGAGGATTGCGGATGGAAAGAGCGTGGCTTCTGAGATCAAAAGCAGTCTGAGATTCATAAAGGGTGGATCTTTTCCGATGTTTCCTCGATTCTCCGGGTCAATATGGTGAGTCCTTGGTTGGCGAGGAGTGCGAACCGCGGCGGACTTCACTTGACATTGGCATTTCAAGCGGCTAGTGAACATCGAGCGAGGTATCTCATTTTCCGAGTAAAGGAGGAATGCTTCATCGAGCCTTATTTCCCTGTCGTTTTGCTTTCGCCCGGTTATTTCGACCAACTTTATGTTGGGAACCCGAACCGGCTCGGACTTCGTGGTGGACTTGTGGATGGCCTTTGAGCATGGTTGTGGAGCGCCATGGGATGTACGTGCTAGATTGATCTCGAGCTCCGTCGTCGGTGAGTCGACATTCCTTCATTGCAGCTGGCTATTAGTAGCTAGCGAGGCGATCCTGTGAGGGCTATCTCAGACCTGGTGGCGAAGCATCGTTGCGAGCCGACACTCAGACATCCCCAGATACCGTTCAAGCTCAGAGGAAGCGTCGCCAATCTCATCCGCCAATTGAGACTGAGAAGGAGTTCCACGACTCTGGCGCTGGGACTTTAGGAGAGGACCAAGCTGAGACTGCAGTTTATGAGAAGAACCCCGGTACTCTCTCCTTTTCCCCTTCGTTTTCTCATCCTTTCCATTGAATTCCTCATTCAACTGAATTTTCAGGAAAATCTGTCGAAGAAGAAGAATTTCGACCTTCTCGAGGGGTTAAACGAAAGAGATTAGCTCATAAGACTCGCGTGAATCCTCGATCCTTTGATATAGACTTGACCAGCGGTGATCCAGTCAGCGACGGAGGTAACAATTCGCCGTGATGTAACCTGAAATTTTCGGCTATTGGAGACTGACATTTCTCCGTTTGCACGCAGGGGGTTTTAGGGATTATGATTCGGGCTTTGATTTCCCTCACCACAATTCTGCTGGGCCCAGTTCTGCTCATGCTGAGCCAAGTTTTACTCAACAAATGTATGGAGCTATGGCGGAGGAGGCCGATGTAGGACTGATTCGAACCAGTACATCTAACATCGATAACTCCTCTTACGGATGGCGAATGTGAGAATTGAGCGACTTCGAATTAGTACCCCACTAATTGCCTCTTCGCTTTTTTGCTCCTTTAGAGAAATTGCAGGAGACAAATGCACGAACCGAGACTAGGCAAGCCAACCCCACTGTAGGAGGTAAGTAGCTTTACCTATTGTTCGTCTTAATTGCATTCGCCTTCCTAATGCCTTCTTTTTCAGACTTCTCCATGGAAGATTTCGTGGAAGCCGGTTTATATGGCAACACTTCCATGGATGACACACTCTGGCAGCTTGGTCACAGGATGGTGATACTTTGGTGAAGATTTGCAGAAGCTACCATCCTGCGGAAGGTGCGAATTTTCTCTTCGATTAATTATAGGACCAGTCATTTGGCCAATACCACTATAATTAAAAGAGGTTAGACATTTCCTTTGTGTAGTGGCCAGGCACTCCTCTTTCCATTTGCTTTCGGAATCGGCTACCACGTACTTTGTTGAGATAGATGAGCACCACGAAGGCTCATTGCGGTTGGCGATATCGGCGATAGATCGCCTCGGTAGACTCACTAATCTCTGAAACTACACCGAAGGAGACGGGTAAGAGTCCCCAATCGAATATGCATCCACTAGTTTTTGGTTGAAGATTCTAAGGTTCTCTTTTCCTTTATGCAGAGACTACACCTCGCCTCCATGATTTGGCGAGGGCGCTGATGGTGGATGAAGATCCATCCCGGCTTAACATCTGTTTAGAAGTGCGCTCGTTCTCTTCTTTGATGAACATGGCGATCGATAAGATTCTTCGTGGCGGGCTTTCTCTCCATCAGTTTAGGCCATTGCTTGGTCCCGGACAATACGATACGGGATATGGGTTATCTGGAACCGGGCCATTCTTGACGACCTCGCTCATCACGGAGAAAGCTTGAGACTACAAGAGCTGCGGGCGGTTGGAGCTTCCTCATATGTAGCTACTCATCTTGACTTCGCGTTTAGAGGCTGGCGATGCTGCG
The DNA here is from genome assembly GCA_012295165.1 of Asparagus setaceus. Lineage (NCBI taxonomy): Eukaryota > Viridiplantae > Streptophyta > Magnoliopsida > Asparagales > Asparagaceae > Asparagus > Asparagus setaceus. Next base: position 19,471,014 of record CM022705.1, read on the forward strand.
TGTTTTCACGGGGCTCGAAGTCGGATCTGAAGACAGCGCCGATCAGCTCGGGCTGTTGTTCTTTGAGACATATTCTTCCCTAGGCCATATCGGTGATATTGTGGCAGAATGCGGAGAGGATATCTTGCTGGGGAGAGCTCCATGCCGAGGAAGATAAGATGAGTATTTTGGGTGGCCAAGGCCAACAAGGAAGAAGCCCTCGCCGTCAGCGTCTAAGGAACTCAACCTATCGAGCGGCTGGTTGAGCTCGAGGAGGCAACCGAAGACGAATACCGATGAGAGTCCCGGGGCTGAGTTGCGGGGAGAACTCCACCAAGCTTATAGTGGCGAAGTATCTCGGCTCGAATAACAAATCCTTTGTCATAGACTTGATGTTTAAGCAGTTGTAGCTCCTTCTATATTTGCTTCAAATGAATAAGATTTATTCCTTTCATTGTTTATTATGATTCTTTTGCCGTCAAATAATTAACCATAATACTTATAGGATTTTGGCAAACCCTCACCATCAACGGGTTTGATTAGCCTTTACCAACTACCGCTTGAGTTGGGCTATGCGGATTATCACGGATCCGTTCCTGCGTGGCGTTGTGCTAGAAGAATGAAACTCTTCTAGACTTGTTGCTATGATATTGAATCACGTGGGCCGTACTCTTTTACGGGCAAGAGACCACCCGGCAGCGTGTGGCGTTGGCTTTATCCCTTCTTAGGCTTCGGGATAAAATACCCGAATCAAACTCGGTGTCTTCTTCAATCGGAAAAAGACTAAACCGACAGCAGCGTGTGGCGTTGGCTTTATCCCTTCTTAGGCGGGATAAAATACCCGAATCAAACTCGGTGTCTTCTTCAATCGGAAAAAGACTAAACCGACAGCAGCGTGTGGCGTTGGCTTTATTCCTTCTTAGGCTTCGGGATAAAATACCCGAATCAAACTCGGTGTCTTCTTCAATCGGAAAAAGACTAAACCGGCAGCGTGTGGCGTTGGCTTTATCCCTTCTTAGGCTTCGGGATAAAATACCCGAATCAAACTCGGTGTCTTCTTCAATCGGAAAAAGACTAAACCGACAGCAGCGTGTGGCGTCGGCTTTAGGGTTATTGGCCACTGACCCTCAGCGGGTTTGATGAGCCTTTACCAACTACCGCTTGAGTTGGGCTAGCGTGTAGATTATCTAAATCCGTTCTACACACAATATTGTGCTAAAAGAATGAAACTCTCTTAGACTTAATGCTCGATGTTGAATCGTGTAAACCGTCTTTTCAGGAAGACTAACGACCTTGTGTGCGGTTGGCTTTATCCTTCTTAGGCTTCGGGATAAAATACCCGAATCAAACTCGGTGTCTTCTTCAATCGGAAAAAGACTAAACCGACAGCAGCGTGTGGCGTTGGCTTTATCCTTCTTAGGCTTCGGGATAAAATACCCCAGAATCAAACTCTGGTGTCTTCTTCAATCGGAAAAAGACTAAACCGGCAACGCGTGTGAGGCGTTGACTTTATCCCTTCTTAGGCTTCGGGATAAAATACCCCAAGAAAAATCTTGGATTAAGGAGTTTTGATTGATAGGATCAAATTGGTGAGGAGGAACTTTATGTTCTATTTCTCAGAATGAAACCAATAGCGGGGGAGCTCTTTGTAGGAATCGAAAAGACTTCGGGTGACCTTGATCGGACAACACAGTGCGAAAATCGGCGCATACCTTGATCGGCGCTACCTAAGAGGAAAGATGGAACTAAAAGTGGGATCTCCACTCCGAGAACCGAAGAGACTTGGGTGACCTTGATCGGACAACACAGTGCGAAACTCGGCGCATACCTTCGGTCGGCTACCTAAGAGGAAAGATGGAACTAAAATGGGATCTCCACTCCGAGAACCGAAGAGACTTAGGTGACCTTGATCGGACAACACAGTGCGAAAATCGGCGCATACCTTGATCGGCTACCTAAGATGAAAGATGGAACTAAAATGGGATCTCCACTCCGAGAACCGAAGAGACTTAGGTGACCTTCACCGACAACCCGTCCGAAAATCCCTACAAGATACCTTCACCGGCGCTACCTAAGATGAAAGATGGAACTAAAAGTGGGATCTCCACTCCGAGAACCGAAGAGACTTAGGTGACCTTCACCGACAACCCGTCCGAAAATCCCTACAAGATACCTTCACCGGCGCTACCTAAGATGAAAGATGGAACTAAAATGGGATGCAACGAATTCGAAAATCGTACCTGATCGGCGCTACCTAAGATGAAAGATGGAACTAAAAGTGGGATCTCCACTCCGAGAACCGAAGAGACTTAGGTGACCTTGATCGGACAACACAGTGCGAAAATCGGCGCATACCTTGATCGGCTACCTAAGATGAAAGATGGAACTAAAAGTGGGATCTCCACTCCGAGAACCGAAGAGACTTGGGTGACCTTGATCGGACAACACAGTGCGAAAATCGGCGCATACCTTCGGTCGGCTACCTAAGATGAAAGATGGAACTAAAAGTGGGATCTCCACCGAGAACCGAAGAGACTTAGGTGACCTTGATCGGACAACACAGTGCGAAAATCGGCGCATACCTTGATCGGCTACCTAAGATGAAAGATGGAACTAAAAGTGGGATCTCCACCGAGAACCGAAGAGACTTGGGTGACCTTGATCGGACAACACAGTGCGAAAATCGGCGCATACCTTGGTCGGCGCTACCTAAGAATAGGATGGATAGGACCTTTCCGTTTATCACGAAATGGATCTTACGCTTGGAGAGGAAGAATTTCATATTCTATCCCTGGCGTGAAAGGAATTTTGAGTGGGCCTCTTGTTCATAGAAGGAATCAAGAGGGGATTTTGGTGATGTACCAGAAAATTTGTAGACCTACCGTCAAGGAATTTGATCGGTGGGGAAAATTATGATGGAGGACAAATCTAGGGTTATCCTCAAGAAAAGTGGGTGAAACATCCCACGAGGAACTTCCCGTTGAAACGGGTTATTCTGAAGATACTAAGGGTAGTATTTCTTGGGAACTTCCATTATCGGCATTAATGTGGGGTCGCCATTTTGGGTAATTAGGCGTCGCACCATTAGAGTAGACCGTCTCTATTACAAGCGGTCCCTCCATTTAGGTTGAATTTACCTTTCTTTTTGGAAGTGAGGATTATTGGTGGTCGGCGCGAGGACCAAATCTCGAAAAGACTAAACCGCAACGCTGCGGTGAGGCGCTGGCTTTATCCTTCTTAGGCTTCGGATAAAATACCCCGAATCAAACTCGTGTCTTCTTCAATCGAAAAGACTAAACCGCAACGCTGCGGTGAGGCGCTGGCTTTATCCCTACTTAGGCTTCGGATAAAATACCCCGAATCAAACTCGTGTCTTCTTCAATCGAAAAGACTAAACCGCAACGCTGCGGTGAGGCGCTGGCTTTATCCTTCTTAGGCTTCGATAAAATACCCCGAATCAAACTCGTGTCTTCTTCAATCGAAAAGACTAAACCGCAACGCTGCGGTGAGGCGCTGGCTTTATCCTTCTTAGGCTTCGGATAAAATACCCTTAATCAAACTCGTGTCTTCTTCAATCTAAAAGACTAAACCGCAACGCTGCGGTGAGGCGCTGGCTTTATCCTTCTTAGGCTTCGGATAAAATACCCCGAATCAAACTCGTGTCTTCTTCAATCTAAAAGACTAAACCGCAACGCTGCGGTGAGGCGCTGGCTTTATCCTTCTTAGGCTTTGGGATAAAATACCCCGAATCAAACTCGTGTCTTCTTCAATCTAAAAGACTAAACCGCAACGCTGCGGTGAGGCGCTGGCTTTATCCTTCTTAGGCTTCGATAAAATACCCCGAATCAAACTCGTGTCTTCTTCAATCTAAAAGACTAAACCGCAACGCTGCGGTGAGGCGCTGGCTTTATCCTTCTTAGGCTTCGATAAAATACCCCGAATCAAACTCGTGTCTTCTTCAATCGAAAAGACTAAACCGCAACGCTGCGGTGAGGCGCTGGCTTTATCCCTTCTTAGGCTTCGGATAAAATACCCTTAATCAAACTCGTGTCTTCTTCAATCGAAAAGACTAAACCGCAACGCTGCGGTGAGGCGCTGGCTTTATCCTTCTTAGGCTTCGATAAAATACCCCGAATCAAACTCGTGTCTTCTTCAATCTAAAAGACTAAACCGCAACGCTGCGGTGAGGCGCTGGCTTTATCCTTCTTAGGCTTCGATAAAATACCCCGAATCAAACTCGTGTCTTCTTCAATCTAAAAGACTAAACCGCAACGCTGCGGTGAGGCGCTGGCTTTATCCTTCTTAGGCTTCGGATAAAATACCCCGAATCAAACTCGTGTCTTCTTCAATCGAAAAGACTAAACCGCAACGCTGCGGTGAGGCGCTGGCTTTATCCTTCTTAGGCTTCGATAAAATACCCCGAATCAAACTCGTGTCTTCTTCAATCGAAAAGACTAAACCGCAACGCTGCGGTGAGGCGCTGGCTTTATCCTTCTTAGGCTTCGGATAAAATACCCCGAATCAAACTCGTGTCTTCTTCAATCGAAAAGACTAAACCGCAACGCTGCGGTGAGGCGCTGGCTTTATCCTTCTTAGGCTTCGGATAAAATACCCTTAATCAAACTCGTGTCTTCTTCAATCGAAAAGACTAAACCGCAACGCTGCGGTGAGGCGCTGGCTTTATCCTTCTTAGGCTTCGGATAAAATACCCCGAATCAAACTCGTGTCTTCTTCAATCTAAAAGACTAAACCGCAACGCTGCGGTGAGGCGCTGGCTTTATCCTTCTTAGGCTTTGGGATAAAATACCCCGAATCAAACTCGTGTCTTCTTCAATCGAAAAGACTAAACCGCAACGCTGCGGTGAGGCGCTGGCTTTATCCTTCTTAGGCTTTGGGATAAAATACCCCGAATCAAACTCGTGTCTTCTTCAATCGAAAAGACTAAACCGCAACGCTGCGGTGAGGCGCTGGCTTTATCCCTACTTAGGCTTCGGATAAAATACCCCGAATCAAACTCGTGTCTTCTTCAATCGAAAAGACTAAACCGCAACGCTGCGGTGAGGCGCTGGCTTTATCCTTCTTAGGCTTTGGGATAAAATACCCTTAATCAAACTCGTGTCTTCTTCAATCTAAAAGACTAAACCGCAACGCTGCGGTGAGGCGCTGGCTTTATCCCTTCTTAGGCTTCGGATAAAATACCCTTAATCAAACTCGTGTCTTCTTCAATCGAAAAGACTCGTGACCTTCACGGACAACCCGGTTCGAAAATCCCTACAAGATACCTTCACGGGCTACCTAAGATGAAAGATGGAACTAAAAGTGGGATCTCCGCCGAGAACCGAAAAGACTCGTGACCTTCACGGACAACCCGGTTCGAAAATCCCTACAAGATACCTTCACGGGCTACCTAAGATGAAAGATGGAACTAAAAGTGGGATCTCCACTTCGAGAACCGAAGAGACTTAGGTGACCTTCACGGACAACCTGGTCTCGAAAATCCCTACAAGATACCTTCACCGGCGCTACCTAAGATGAAAAATGGAACTAAAAGTGGGATCTCCACTCCGAGAACCGAAGAGACTTAGGTGACCTTCACGGACAACCTGGTCTGAAAATCCCTACAAGATACCTTCACGGGCTACCTAAGATGAAAGATGGAACTAAAAGTGGGATCTCCACTTCGAGAACCGAAGAGACTTAGGTGACCTTCACGGACAACCTGGTCTGAAAATCCCTACAAGATACCTTCACCGGCGCTACCTAAGATGAAAGATGGAACTAAAAGTGGGATCTCCACTCGAGAACCGAAGAGACTTAGGTGACCTTCACGGACAACCTGGTCTGAAAATCCCTACAAGATACCTTCACGGGCTACCTAAGATGAAAGATGGAACTAAAATGGGATCTCCACTTCGAGAACCGAAGAGACTTAGGTGACCTTCACGGACAACCTGGTCTGAAAATCCCTACAAGATACCTTCACGGGCTACCTAAGATGAAAGATGGAACTAAAAGTGGGATCTCCACCGAGAACCGAAGAGACTTAGGTGACCTTCACGGACAACCTGGTCTGAAAATCCCTACAAGATACCTTCACGGGCTACCTAAGATGAAAGATGGAACTAAAAGTGGGATCTCCACTTCGAGAACCGAAGAGACTTAGGTGACCTTCACGGACAACCCGGTTCGAAAATCCCTACAAGATACCTTCACGGGCTACCTAAGATGAAAGATGGAACTAAAAGTGGGATCTCCACTTCGAGAACCGAAGAGACTTAGGTGACCTTCACGGACAACCTGGTCTGAAAATCCCTACAAGATACCTTCACCGGCGCTACCTAAGAGGAAAGATGGAACTAAAATGGGATCTCCACTTCGAGAACCGAAGAGACTCGTGACCTTCACCGGACAACCTGGTCTCGAAAATCCCTACAAGATACCTTCACCGGCTACCTAGAGAGAGGTGGAACTAAGAGTGGGATCTCCACTCGAGAACCGAAGAGACTCGTGACCTTCACCGGACAACCTGGTCTGAAAATCCCTACAAGATACCTTCACCGGCGCTACCTAAGATGAAAGATGGAACTAAAAGTGGGATCTCCACTCGAGAACCGAAGAGACTCGTGACCTTCACGGACAACCCGGTTCGAAAATCCCTACAAGATACCTTCACGGCTACCTAAGATGAAAAATGGAACTAAAAGTGGGATCTCCACCGAGAACCGAAGAGACTCAGTGACCTTCACCGGACAACCCGGTTCGAAAATCCCTACAAGATACCTTCACCGGCGCTACCTAAGATGAAAGATGGAACTAAAAGTGGGATCTCCACTCGAGAACCGAAAAGACTCAGCGACCTTCACCGGACAACCTGGTCTGAAAATCCCTACAAGATACCTTCACCGGCGCTACCTAAGATGAAAGATGGAACTAAAAGTGGGATCTCCACCGAGAACCGAAGACTCAGCGACCTTCACGGACAACCCGGTTCGAAAATCCCTACAAGATACCTTCACCGGCGCTACCTAAGAATAGGATGGATAGGACCTTCCGCTTATCACTTAAAATGGATCTTACGCTTGAGAGGAAGAATTTCATATTCTATCCACGGCGTGAAAGGAATTTTGAGTGGGCCTCTTGTTCATAGAAGGAATCAAGAGGGATTTTGGTGATGTACCGTAAAATTTGTAGACCTACCACAAGGAATTTGATCGGTGGGGAAAATTATGATGGAGGACAAATCTAGGGTTATCCTCAAGAAAAGTGGGTGAAACATCCCACGAGGAACTTCCCGCTGAACGGGTTATTCAAGATACTAAGGGTAGTATTTCTTCGTGAACTTCCCATTTATCTAAGATTAATTGCCTGGCCGCCATTTTGGGTAATTAGGCGATACGCACCATTAGAGTAGACCGTCTCTATTACAAACGGTCCTCCCATTTAGGTTCGAATTTACCTTTCTTTTTGGAAGTGAGGATTATTGGTCGTCGAGCAGCGAGGACCAAATCTCCTTCTTTGAAACTCCGTTGTCATACTTTCTTGTTGAAAGCTCTCGACATCCTAGCTTGGTAGAACTCAATGCATTGTTGAGCTTCCAGGCGCCATCCAACATCTCGAAGTTCTTCGAGACGCTTCGATGTCGTTTTTCGATCGTCATCTCCGTAAGGCTGCGGAGGACGGAATCTAGATTTCCAATGGGAGAACCGCCACACCCGTAGACCGTGGAATATGGGGTTTCTCCATGGTGTGCTGCATTGCAGCGATATGCCCGAGTGCTTCTCCGAGTTTATCATCCCAATCTCGCTTGTTATTTTTCACAAGCTTCGACAAGATTTTGATGATTGTCTTGTTGAACGCCTCAGCTAATCCATTTGCAGCTGGATTATAGGCTGTTGACGAGACGTCTTGTATCTTGAATTTCTCGCAAAACCTGATGAAGGAATTGCTGATGAATTGGGGACCATTGTCATGCACGATCCATCTTGGAACACCGTGTCGGTAGATGACATGGTGTTTGATAAATTTGACGATGGTACTCGCCTTTACTTCTTTTAGCGGGATTGCTTCTGCCCACTTGGAGAAGTAGTCGGTGATCGCTAGAATAAACCGATCGCCTTTGACTGACGGAGGAAAAATGGGACCTACAACGTCCATTCCCCATGTCTCGAATGGCCGTGATGTGGTCAAGGATGCAATCGCCCGAGGTCGATGCATATAATTCGCGGAATTTGACACGCGCGGCATTTCGAGCGTGATAATGATCGCGGCTGCATCATTATGGGCCAAAAGTAGCCCATTCTCCGATTCGATCAGAGCTTGGGACCGGCCGGTGCGCACCACATTCACCTTCGTGTGCTTCCCGGGACCTCTTCGCCTCATTGTTTGAAAGGCATCGGAGTAAAGACCGCCATACCCCGCCGATATAGCGCCTGGTCTCCGTGGTTGTAAAAGAATCTTGGAGCTCTTCACGGATTGATTCTTCTTCCCCTTGCCTTTCCGCAAAATACCGCAAGACGAGTCGATGATAGGAAAGCCAATCTCGGGCTCCAATTTGGTTTGGGTTGCATGCACCTCTTTGGTAACTACCCCTTTGTCTTCTTGTACCTTGTCGTTTATTGGCACAAAGAGTTGATGAGTCCTGACCGTAACCAACTGCTCGGTCTCGTGAGGTCGTACAAAGATACAGCTAACGTAGCCAATGCATCCGCATAAGCGTTCTGAAGGCGCGGAACATATTCGATGAAGAACTCTTCGAACGAGTCTGCCATTTCAACAGCTATCTGATGATAGGGGACCAGATCAGGGTTCCTAACTTCGTAGTCACCACGGATCTGCTTGACTATCAATTGCGAATCGCCGTACGCTTTGAGATATTCGACCCCCAGCTCCTTGGCGAAACTAAGTCCAATAAGTAGCGCATTGTATTCGGCTACGTTATTAGAGCAAGGTTCAGTGAGTGAGTAATTACGGGGCATGACATGATTCCCTGGGGAAATCAAGACAACTCCGACTCCAGCGGAGATTTTAGAACATCCGGGGGCACTTGCCACGTTGGTAGCTCGAGAAGCTCCGTCAAAATACAGCCGCCATATTTGTTGGTGCGATGTAGTGTTGACTTCGTGGACTTCATCCGGAAGATCATCATATAGCTCAACTGCGTCCGTTGTCGGGTTGGCAGCCAAGAGATCGCAAATCGCTTGTCCTTTGACCGACTTTTGTTGTTTGAAGTGCAAGTCATATTGCGACAAGAGCAAGGCCCATTTCGCCAAACGCCAACTCATTGAGGCCGGCTGGGTCATAAATATTCGGACCGGGTTTACGTTAGAGATAACATAAATCGTTTGCCCGACTAAATAGTGCCGCATTTTCTGAATTGCGAACACTAATGCAAGGCACTGCTTCTCAACCATTGGATATCGACTCAAAGACCGACTAATGTTCACCAGTAATACATCGCCTCGCTCGCGGACCGCCATCGTCTTGTGTAAGTAGGGCACTTAACGAGTGATCCGTTGCCTTGATGTAAATCAAGAACGGCTTTCCCGACTGCGGTGCGACAAGAACAGGAGGCTTAGAGAGATACGACTTAATCTCTTCAAATGCCTTTTGGCAAGCGTCATCCCAAATGAATGATACGCCCTTCTTGTTCAACTTAGAAAACGGTTGGCATTTCCCAGATAGGTTCGATATGAACCGTCGGATGTACGCCAATCGCCCTTGTAACCCCCTGAGTTCTCTCAGATTTCTAGGAGGTTGCAACTCTTGAATCGCCTTCACTTTGTCAGGATCGACGTGGATGCCCTTATTAGTGACGACAAAGCCGGGAACTTGCCATCGACATTCCAAGAAAGGATTTGGCAGATTCATCTTTAATCGATGGGTTCGCATGAGCTCAATATCGCTCTAAGATCTTTGATGTGATCTCCTTTGTCACGCTTTTCACGACCAAGTCATCGACGTAGCATTCGACCGCTTTCCAAGATGATCCCGAAAATTTTAGTCATCGCCACGGTATGTGGCGCAGCATTTTGAGGCCGAACGGCATGACCGTAGCAATATATACCGACATGCTCAACCTGTTTGGCATCATCGTGGTGCATCTTGATCCGATTGTAACTCGAGAAACCATCCATGAATGACATTCTTTCAAATCCACACGTATTGTCGACTATGACATCGCGATGGGAAGAGGAAAGTCATCTTTCGCAAGCAGCCGCTCGTGTCTCGTAGAGTCCATACGCATCCTAATCGAACCATTCTTCTTCATGACCGACTATATTCGCCACCCAATCCGGATGTTGAATTTCCTTGATGAATCCCGATTCTATGAGTTTCTTCACTTCGCCAACGATTGTTCGCAAGATTCGTGGATGAAACCGCCTTTGCGGTTGCTTGACAGTTTGACATCCGCCGATGTTGAGGTGATGTGTTGCCACATTAGGGTCGAAGTCCCGCATGTCCTCGTAGCTCCAGGCGAATACATTGATATACTCCCTGATTAAGGTGATCAACTCTTCCTTCTCTTTCGATGGAAGAGTATTGCTGATGTTTATGAGCTTAGGATGCTCTTCATCACCCATATTAACCTGGACTACTTCGTCCTTAGTGGGGGGTTCTCTTTGTTCGAATCTATCCCCAAACTGCTCTTTGAGTTGATGGATCCATGGGTCTTCACATGTTGGCATATCTTCATCACTCTCAATAGTAGCAGGATCGACCGTAGCCATATTTGACATCAAAGCCTTGAAAGCTTCTCCGAGGCTAGTGTCGGAATCCCAAGCCGAAGAATCAGATGAATGTCCGTCTCCCTCATCGGGTGGATTATTATCAATCAGCCATGAGCATTCATCTTGTGAGGAGGATTCGTATCCCAATCCCCTTCTAAAGGCATAGTAGTTATCCGGCTTCCCTCTTGGGACATATGCCGCTTTGGGAGGGACTCGAGGACCTCGCCCAAAACATAGACCTTCCCCTTGTGTCAGGTCGTACCCCCACTTCTTCATGATACCCAGTGTTTCTGGACTATATCTGAATGTGTGGAGGATAGGCCCATTGTCGTCTTCATCGTTTTCTAAGAAATGATTCGGCTACTGAACCGCATCTCCTTTACCGTAAACCAAGTCTTTTCACTACTCGATCTTAGGTGGGATGGCGAGTCTTTGTCCCAAAGGAGTCTCAAACCGCTTTTGTGTAAAGCAAGATGAACGAGTTGGCAGGTGCAACTCTGGATCGTTGTATAAACCTGTCATCACATCATTCAAAGACAAAGGGTACTCTAAATCGTCATTTATTGATTTATCGGTAATTTGCCAATTACAATGTTCATCGGCGATTCTTCATCGTCAAGATTGATTACAAGGTACAATGTCATTCAAAACAAAACCACCACTATAATCAAGCCCGCCGTGACGCCTTCTTCACCGCCCCGTGCCTTGGGCCGATGATTGATTTGGACTCATTACCGTAGAGGAGAGAATCAGTGAAATAATTCTCCATCCCCTTAAACGGCTGTTTGTCTGCGACCACCGTCTTGACCTCGTTATTCGTGTCTACGTATTTAAGACGCTGATAAAGAGTGGATGGGACTATAGCGTTCTTGTGGATCCAAGGTCGACCCAACAATAAGTTATAGGAAGTCTCTACGCCAATCACATAGCAGTGACTTCGACTTTAAGTCCCCATTTGGCACTTTATCCCGATTTTACCCAGTCGAGACCGCTAGTGTTAAATCGTCGCGTGCTGTTGGCCGACTTCTTGGCGGGGATTCCAAGATGATACATGAGGCACAGGGCATGATGCTCATAATGAACCCGGATCGACTTGGATCCGGTTAACTTCACTAGAGCCAATATACGGTGAAGTATAGCGCCTATCGTGCTTGGAATTCCTCGCCGCATATCCTCCTTTGTAAAAGTGATGCGGGGAAGTGTTTAGCCATAAGGTTGCATTGTTGGGCCAACTCTTCCGACCCGCTTAATCCGGGTGAGGAAGACGCCCGAATCGCCTGTGGCTTCTTGAAGAGCTTCTCTTGTCTCTTTGACAACCGCAACAGTCAGAAGAGTGATCCTTGCGGGAATATTAGCCAATTGGGCCATAACGCCAAGCGATATGGGCGTTGGAGCTTCGGTTTGTCTCTTCTAATCGGGTGATTGAACCGAGACCGCCGGAGTGAACTTCTTGTGGGCGCCCATTTGTGGCTTCTTTGGCGACCACACATTGCGCTTTCTCGGCGAGTGAGGAGAATCGTTGGTACCCCGGTTCGGCGGCGTCTTGGCATTTGGGTCGGGACTTCCGGTACTTGTATTTGTACTTCGTGTCGCTCACGGTGGCGTGGGCTTGAGTTCCCCTTCGGACGGTGGAATGTTACCACTGCTCGTCATCTCCTCCATGCGGAAGTAGCATGGCATGCCTTTCCTTCCGCTTTGACTTTTCTTTAATGAAGAAGAGGCTACCCATTGCTCATCTTCGCTGTGTCCGGTGGATCCACGGGACTTCGCCATTTGGGGTCAGATAATGATACAAGTCCTTTCGGCGTTGTTCGTGTGGGTCATCATTCACCGCCTTCATTGCGACTTTGACCATCGGTTTAGGTTCAAACCATGTCAATGGCATCGACCCAAAGCTTATGGACACCGCATTCGCCCGACCTTCTTTTCTTTGGATGGCTTCATAGTGATGACCCCTACGCCAATTAAAGCCCGATTTTATCCTTAAGGTCAAACAGATTTAGTAGGGTGATGAACCGCCTATGGTGCAGCGATACTTTGGGTGGATTCGTCGTCATCGCTTCCTCTTGATTCGAATCGGAGGGAGCTTGATCTTGTTATTCTCCATGAGATACTTGAAGAGACCGGAATCTCGCCGTCCCTAAAGGAATAGGACTTGGAATCTTGGCTCACGAGGCCTTGTTTCTTTGGCCACTGGTTGCCTTTGTGATTGTGCTGTTGCGGCGTTGTTCTTCTTCTTCTTTGGGGTTGGAGTTGGAGCGTTTGGTTCGCAACCGCCGTCTTGGCTGCTCTTTCCCTTTGCCACGTGGGACAAAGTTACGCCGAACCTGGCGTCGGTGGCCTCTTTCGCCTTTTTCCTCTTGAGGAATCTTTCGCCTTGCTCCCCACGAACTTTCAAATCCTTCCATGTTATAGATGGTGCTGTCCCCATTGCTCGAAAGCACGCCTATCGACAAGTTGTTGTGGCAGTCCGGCGATGAACTCTTCGTTATTGATCTCGACAGTTCATTGCCTTGTTCCGGAATCGTTTGACAAAGATATCCACAGTTTCTCCGTCCTTCTGCTTCTCGTCGAGCAATGTCCCGATCAATACTTCGGTATCGTCATCGAAGAAATTGGTGAGGAAGCTAGACTCCATGTCGCCCCAAATGCGGAATGCTCCCCGCTTGAGACGGCGGTACCAATCGGCGGCCCACGAAGGGTGCCAACGAATGACCGAACTATCAGGGGCTCATTGCCGGAGATAACTCCGAGGTGCGACTTGAAATAAATCAAGTGCTGCGTCGGGGAACTCTTCCCGTCAAACGGTGTGAAGTTTATTAAATTAAACTTAGACGGGTATGGGATTGATTCCCACTCCCTCGGGTATGGGCAAGGAATACCTGTCTTCTTCACCTCTTGAGCGGAAATCAATGAGTTGATTTTTCTCTCGAGGTCTTTAATCTTCTCGCTCTCATGAGCAACAGTATCTACGTTATGTCCAGCGTTGCGTGGTTCAGGAGGGTTATCATCCTCTTGTGCCTCCTCACAGTGCGAATATTTGTCATCTTGGTCGACGTCGATGCGCTGACTCGATTCACCTCGATGTTTTGTCAAGGCTTAGATCTGTTGGTCATGCATTTCTCTCATCGTCTGCATGGCCAAATCCATCTCTAGCTTGAAGTTTTCCCGTTGTTTAGCCAACGCCGTCTAGCATTTTAGCCGCTTGATCTATACCGATCATAAGCGCTTGGGGCTCCTTCGCTAGATACAAGATGATCGAGGCGACATGGCCAATATCCGACGATCATCCTCCTCGGGTATCCCTTTCGAAGTTTGTCGCATTCGACCGCCGGATAGTCCCGACCGCAAACGAAGTTAACCGCTATGATGCGCCGATAGTCCGCGACGACGGTTCTTTTCGGTCATGTTATTGGTGACCTCGTAATTCATCCTCTGATGTCATCCTTCTGAGTCGCCTTGACCTAGGTCTCGGCGTGTTGGTGCTAAGCCTCGAAGACCGATACCCTTCGAGTTTCTTGACAGCAATTACACTCCGAGCACCGCTTTGATGAGCTTAGAGCACAAACATGATCGGACGAGCTAGGAGAGCTCTTCGAGCCTTCTTCGTACCCCCGCATCGTAGTATAACTCATCGCACGGTGCCGAGCAACCTACGTGTATTGGCATGATCCTCGTATAACGCCCTCATCGCCGATGAAAACGTCTCCTTCCGAGGACGGGTCAATTCATCGAAACTTCGAAAGTGACTCGCCTAAACTTTCGCCCGATCTTGGTAGCGAAGTCTCGGCGGACTCTGGACTTCGATTTTCAATCCGATAGAGGGGCCGCAGGAGTCTTCTTGTCCTTGTTAGAGCGGATGCACCTCCTCGCATGAGGAGTGACCCGTGATTCTCTGAGGACCCGCACGATCCTTGATAGTTGGTTTGGTGGTGGTGGGCGTGATCGGCCATGCCGGTTGAATCTGAACACCTTTGACTTTGAGGCCGGCCGACTTGGACTTTGGCTGAATTTACTGCGCCTGTAGCCGGCTTAAGTCTTGGGGCGAGGCTGGAGTGTTGGCAATTTTAGATTTTGAAGCCGTGCCCGCTGGGGTTGGAGCACCGTTAGTTTTGGGCCTCCAAACCTGGTGGTATATCGGCGGCTTCTTTACCATCTCCTTCTTCAATTCACGAGCTTGTTGCACCAAAGCTCGTGCACTGCATAAGGAGTCTTGGGCGCTTTGGATACGCTCCTGAAGCGTGGAGCGGTTCCGCTTGACACGGACCCACTCGTTGGTTGACGGCTTGGATGGGCCGTCGATCCCTTGAGGCCGGAGCCTCTCGCGAAGTTCGATCTTAGATCCGCCAGAAGCGACCCCATCCATGGATTGCACGGCTTTGGCATGTTTGCGCACCATGCTTTGTCGCCGCTTTGGCGGGCTCGCTTGGAGAGTCGCGGTAGCGTCATTGGCGTTCATCTCGGCGCCGTTGTAGTGGGACCGGGCGTAGAAGGGGCCACCATGCCTGCGGCGAGTTGGACTTCGCCGTCTGGGGCTCTACATCGGAGGCCCATCGGGTTCTCCTTGCAGCGGAAACCTTCTTGGAGCGGCGGGGGGAACTGGATCTGGAAGAGGGTGAGGACAGGTACTCCTCGAACTTCTCCTGGTCGAACTCGAACTCGACCTCTTCCTCCACCAGGATAGAAATCAGCGGCTGCGGCACGACGACCTCCGATCTGAGGCCGGTGGCTCCCACTGTGGTCGCCAGCTTGTTCGCGGTAAAAGTCGGTTTTGTATTCATTGTTGCTTGAACTCGTTTACAGCTTCTTGGGCCTACAACAAAATTCAAACAAAAAGAAATGCCTTTTATTTTAAGGCGTACAATGAAAACGAAAGGTACAACTTCTTCCTTTTATGAACAAACGCTCGGATCCGTTTATCGGGATCCTCGCTTGTGTGGGTTCTTTGCCTGTGCCGGGGACTTGAATCGTCCGTGGACCACCGCGCAATTCCGATCTAGGTGGAAACCCGGATCCTGGAACTACAGACGGAAGGGCTCGTTTCATGAAGGAAACGGTTTAAGGGGATCACACTCACGGGAGAGGATCGCCGGGATCACACTCACGGGAGAGGATCGCCGAGCGGTGAGATCTACTAGGAGAAATCACGGTGCTGATACGTAGCCGACCGACTTAAACTACCTGTTGAAGATCGGCGTCGTCGAACTTCGTGCTCGCCGGTGCTTTCGGGCGTCGTTGGCGGCTCGTAGATCTAGCAATAATTCTTTAGAAAATCAGAAAGTCCAGCCTCTGAAACCCCCTCAAGCCGATCTCCAAAAAATCCAACCCTGATCAACCCCCCGAAATGAAGAAAAACCCCCCTATTTATAGAATAGAGGCGTAAATGGCTCGGCCCCTTGGTAGAACCACCTCGACCAACTTGGCGAGGTAACTTCGACAAGTTGGTAGAGTCTTGCCATTGTCTTTTCCGCCGTTTCGCCGTTTTTCTCGGTCTCTCGGGCTTAGGTCCTGCCTATTCTGACTCTTGGTCTTCTCCGGACTTAGATTCCGTCTGTATTCGGCTCCGGGACTAACTCTTGGTTTGTTCCGATTCAACAGTCCTGAAATCCGATCGTCTGTTCAAGTCCGGTTTAAACCGTGCTTGTGACGCTGTGGGTTTGCCGTCGGGTTCGCGTCTTAACGATTCGACGTCCGTATCATCCGATGGGTTATCATTCGCCAACTCCCCGTCACGAGTTGGTTTCGGGGATCTTGTAAGTATTTTTTAACGCCTACATCGGTGTATGTTCAATCTTGCTGCTAACTGTTTCGATGTTGTTTAACTAAAACATTCATATCTCGAGCTATACATCTCTGAATTGAGTTTCGTTTGTTCCTGTGGATACGTGACAATGAGATAGACAATCCCATATGCTCAAAAATGATTTTCATTATTGATATTTCTAGAATCAGCTATGACTAACTTGTCATCTTGCTCTTTTCAATATTGTACTTGATTTTAACTTCTTGCAACATGTATAAAACATCTCAAACATATATTAGACCAATATGAAGGTTTGTTATTCATCAAACTAAGTCGATTGTACGGACACGGTCCTAACAATTAGTCCTGCTAGTATATCTTCAAAAAGTATGTGAGAGTATAAAAGATATTTCTTGAAAAAAAATATAGGAGGCGTACATTCTTTTACTATTTTATTATCTATTTTAAAAAATATTAAGCCCGTGCTCGCACTAATTTGTTTTATTTATTTAATTTATATATGTTGTTTATACTTCCTTAGAATACGTTAGGCTATCTTAGTATAATAAGAAAGATGATTGATTCTATTTCTTTATAGACAATAACATCTATTAACTCATGCATCTATTAACTAACAAAGGAAGGGACAGTGAGTACCTCGTTTTGCTATGTTATGAAAAGAAGACAATAGAGTTTTTCTTATTAGTTAAAATATATAGTTTGAGTGTGTAGGATTTTTCTTAGATAAATTGCAGTCTTAGTAAAATTAATGATTTTTAAAAACTTAAAATGACTAGGATTTTAATGTCTCGAGATTTTAATTAATTCTCATGTTTGGTTAAGCTCAGAATTGGAACACAAATAAGATTATAACTTTCCTCTAATCCCCAAAATTGGTAATAGGAAGTTCCACCATCTCTTAGTATTAAGGACATAAGACTTTCTATGACCATTATACTCTCCCACCTCATGCATTCTCCACACCAATGGTATATTATAACATACCTTCTATGTAAGAAAAAGGGCTAAATTAGCAAATTGTATATTTAGTGACACTTATTTATCAATAAGATATATTTTAATGGTCTATTTGATCCTAACGGTGAAAATGGAATGTCAAATTATGAGTGTTTTGAATATATACCCCTCAAATTTTTAATTTTTTAAAAAGGGTTTTTACATCAAAACCACCTTTACTTTTACCCAAATTGCTACTTATCACCTTTAAAGCTTTTTGGATCAATACCACATTCACTTACTAACATGTTTACAATGTCACACCTATTACAGTTTGCAGCTCAAAAAATATGTGAAATGATAAAAATACCCTTACCCCAAACACATGCAAAGCACATGTGTCCAATTAATTATAAAAAGTAAAGATTTTTTCAATTAGTCCCCTAAATCTTTCATGTTTTGATATTAGACCCCAAAATCATCATATTTTGAAATTAGTCCCCCAAATCGATGTAAGAGGAGGAAGGAAAGATTGAGGGGAGGTGAGGTTAGGCTATGGGGGGAGGAGTGAGGTTTTTTTTCTTGGATTGGGAGGAGGAAGGAGGATTGAGGGGAGATGAGGTTAGGGTTTGGGGATTGGGAATTAGGGTTTGGAGTATTTGGGATCATCGAATTGTTATGAAGGATGAGTCGAAGCCAGTTAATGTACTACCTTATCGCTATGCACACTTTCAGAAGGAGGAGATCGAGAGGCAGGTTGAGGAGATGCTGAAGGGTGGATTGATCAGGCCGAGTCAGAGTCCATTTTCTTCACATATTCTCATGGTGAGGAAGAAGGATGAGACATGGAGTTTTTACACAAACTACAGGGCTCTAAACGAGGCTACGGTGAAGGACCGATTTTCGATTCCTACTATGGATGAGATGTTTGATGAATTACATAGAGCTACAGTGTTCACGAAGCTAGACTTACGGGCTGGTTATCATCAGGTTCGGATGAGAGAGGAGGATGTGCAGAAGATGATATTTTGGATGCATTCGGGGCACTATGAGTAATTAGTGATGCCATTTGGGTTGTGCAACGCACCTTCTACATTCTAGACAGCGATGAACACCATGTTTTGGCCATATTTAAGGAAGTATGAGTTGGTATTTTTGGATGATAAATTGGTGTATTCATCCACTATAGAGGAGCATCTGCAACACTTGGATGAGGTTTTGAGGATTTTGGAGGAAAATAACTTATGCATTAAGTTGTAAAAATGTGATTTTGCAAAGTCAGAGTTGGAGTATTTGGGATATATTATCTCGGGCAAAGGGGTGAAGGTAGATGAGAGAAAGATTGCTTCAATGTTGGATTGGCCTTTGCCCAAGGATGTATCAACTTTGCGAGGATTTTTGGGGTTGATGGGCTACTACCGAAGATTTATTCAGCATTATGGATTAATTGTCAGGCCGTTGACAGACATGTTGAAGAAGGATGGATTTCAGTGGACAGATGAGTCTCGACGAGCATTTGAAGATCTAAAGAAGGCCTTCGAACTCCGATACTTACATTTGGCTGACTTTTCAAAGGAGTTTTAGCTGCATACCGACGCTAGTGATGAGGGGATAGGGGCAGTTCTGGTACACGAAGGAAGACAATAGCCTATATGTTGAAGGTGTTGGGACTGTGAAAGAGAATTTGGAGTACTTATACTTGGGAGATGTTGGCAGTGGTGCAGGTAGTGAAGGTGTGGAGGATTTCCTAGGAAGGAAGTTCACCAATGTCACTGATCAACAGGCATTGAGACACTTGATGAAGCAGAAAATTATTACTCTTGAATAGTAGAAGTTTATGATGAAGCTTCTCGGGTTTGAGTTCGAAATCATATATCAGCCAGGAAAGGAGAATAGAGTTGCCGATGCATTATCTCAGAAGGACGGTAGTCCGATGTTGTGGTTAGTGTGTAGTGAGGAGGAAATGAGCTTGCATGCTATTAGTATCACTGATTGGAGAGTACGGGATCATATTCATAAGCTGTGGAGCTGGATGAGCGAGCTCGGGATATTCATGATCAGATTGGGTGAGGAGACCTGGGGGTACATAGATATAAGTTTCAAGATGGGATGTTTTTCTACAAAAGCGATGTATATATTTCCGGAGTACCAAGCTTGAGGGATAATATTCTATCTCATTTTCATGACAGCAGAGAGGGAGGTCATTCAGGTTAGCTTCGGACTTATGTCAAGGTGAAGCATTTTTGCTATTGGGAAGGACTAAATGCAGCAGTGAAGGCAAAAGTAGCGGAGTGTGATGTGTGTCAGAAGGTAAAATATGACCAGAGGGCTCCAAAGGGATTGATGCAACCTTTACCGATTCCAGAGAGGATTTGGGAGGACTTGTCGATGGACTTCATAGAGGGGTTGCCTAGTTGTCGAGGATTTGAGGCTATATTAGTTGTAGTGGATCACTTGAGTAAGGGGGTGCACTTCATTCCATTGAAGCATCCGTTTACGGTAGCGAGCATAGCTCAGATTTTTATAGAAAATATGATCAAGCTGCATGGGATTTCAAGGAGCATAGTCACCAACCGGGAAAGGTATTCATGAGTTTCTTTTGGCAAGAGTTTTTAAATTACAGGTGAGTAAGTTGAAGGCGAGTTCGTCATATCATCCGCAAACCGATGGACAAACAGTGGTAGTGAACCACACTTTAGAGCAATATTTGAGGAGTTACTGTCATGAGGAGCAGAAGAGGTGGAAGGATTTTATTCTGTGGGTTGAGTATTGGTACAATACTACATTCCATTCGTCGATCTAGAAGAGCCCGTTTGAGGTGATGTATGGATGTCTACCGCCTATGCTACAGTCTTATGAGCTGGGGCCGGCAAAGAATGATGAGGTGGACCAGGCGCTGTTGACTAGGGATGAGATTTTGCGTGGTGTGAAGAGGGAGTTAGCTAAAGCCCAGTAGCAAATGAATAAGTATTATGATGAAGGGCGACAAGATGTGATCTTTGAGCCTTGTGAATTGGTGTATTTAAAGCTACAACCGTACTGACAGAGACCCTTGAAGAACAGGTTCAATGTGAAGTCATCACAGTGGTATTATGGGCCCTTCAAAGTATTACCATGGATTGGCGAGGTGGCATATAAGTTAGAGTTGCCAGAGTCCTTTCTTTTGCACCTAGTTTTTCATGTATCTATGTTGAAGAAGAAAGTAGGGGATTCCAATTTGCTTGTGGGTGAATTACATTCGTTTGATTCAAGGGGAAACATGTTATTGGTTCCTAATGAGGTGCTTCACTATAGGAGTTGGGTAAAGCGGCATACTAGAGAGAGGGTGTGGCAAGTGTTAGTGCATTGGAAGGGCTTGACGAAGGATGAGGTCACATGGGAGGATTATGATGAGCTCAAGGAGAGATTTCCTGATCTTACACTTAAGGACAAATGTAGTCGCGAAGGAGGGGAGAATGATATGATTCCGGAGCCATCAGTGCGAAGGAGTGCTCGCGCTCGCGTGGTGCATAATTACAAGAAGCTACATAATGAAGGAATCTAAGTCTTAATAGGATTTGATTTGATTACATATATGACTTATTTTAGGAAGTAGGGAATTGCTTAGGTAGCAGAGAATTGTTTAGGAAGCAGGGAATTGTTTAGGAGTAGGAATTTGTTTACAAATAATATTTATTTAGGAACCTAAACTAGAGGCTATTTAAGGCCAGCTAGGTATTATGGTTTTATTTTGTTTTTTGTTGATTGAAAACTTGGGTGATTTATCAATAAAATTAGGGTTTCTTATTTTCAGAATTTCAGATTCATTCTTGGTGTTCTTGGTCTACGTATTTGTTTGATTCTTTGGTGATTGCGTAGAGATTTGTACCACTTGATTCGTCGGTGGTGAAAAGTCAAGTTTGGGCTCTCATCAGAATCACGCCACTCCTAAATCCTTCTCATTGCCTCAACCCCCAAATCAATAAACCCAAATCGAAATAACAAGCAATAACCATATTCTGCACAACCTTAATGCGAGATTGATGGAGAGGGCTGTAGAGAGAGTTGATGAGAGTTTGGACAGCGACGACAAAATGCAATAACCATATATATATTTAACTTTTTTATAATAAACACTTAGTTAAGAAAATAAAAAAAGAAAAAACACTCAGAAATGATAGTCCATCTACTGACAAGACAATGTTGTTTCCGATGGAAAGTGAGAAAAATATGATGTTTCTTACTTGTTTGGAAATGAAACTCAAAGAAGCCCAAAGAAACCATTGGAATCCAAGAAGAAGAAAAGTCAAACAATCAATATAGATTCGTCGTCTATTATATACTTATTGATAAACCTATCGATGAGCTCACCAATGAGCCTATCGATGAGCCATTAATGAGTACTTAACATACTTCATTAATGGTTGAACTTTAATCTTTAGAGAGCAAGTTTGATCTAATGGTTGTAAGGAACTCTTGTAGGCTATAAACAAAGGGTATTGTTGAGGGAGAGGGCATGAAAAATTTTGTAATTCATTTTGGATAGTAGGGTGCTTTTGAGTGGCTTCCAACTTTGTAAAACTTTAATTTTACAATAAAAGAAATATTTTTATCGCTAAAATTCATAAAAATTTGGAGATATTTTTGAAGTATAAATATTCTTGATGATTGCTTGAAAATTTGAAGATTTCTTGAAGAAGCTTCATCTCTTGAAGAGAAACCTTATCTTTTATAAGTATTTCTTTTATTCATACTTTCTTTTCTAGCTTAATTCATTCTTAATTAGTCTCTTCGGTATATTTAATATCTAGTTTTAAATTCTTATTTTTCTAGTTTAATTGTGTTTAATCAATCTCTGAGGATAAATTTAATTTCTAGCTTTAAATTCTTGCTTTTATTTCATGCATTCTTTTATTGAAATTAATCTAGGAATTAATATGAGTAACTAATTTTTTAGGCTATTTAGGAATTGATAAAGCTAGTGTAATTATTGATTAGAATTAAAATTGCTCTCTTCTTAAATTGTTCATGCTTATATTAATCAATTAATGAGTAATTGGTAGAATAAAATAAATTGATAGGTTTTGCTTTCTTTAACTATATTGATAATCTATGCTTTTAGGAGAGGGGATTATTGGTTGAGGATTGTTGATTCGACTCGGATTTTTCTTAGATTTTAATTTAGGGTGTTATTCTTTTGGACTAGAATTTAGATTTAAATTTAAGGTGTTATTGGTTTAGGACTAGGATTCGGATTTAAATTTAAGATGTTATTGGTTTCGGACTAGGATTTTGATTTAAATTTAATGTGTTATTGGTTTGGGACTATTGGATTTGAATTTAAGCTGTTATTGATTGTGTAGGATTATTATTAGGACTAGGATTTCAAAATCCACACTCCATTCCAACTCTATAGTTTTAATGAGAAAATTTTCTAGAGATAGTCCAAGTTAAAATTGGTGGATTGCGATATCACTCTGTGGATTTTCTCTCTCATCTTCTCTTTATTTATTTAAATATTTGATATATTTTAAATTAAGTATATTTAATTTTAAAATATTCCATATCCCTATATTATTTATATATTAACATTGAATAAATTTAATTTTAAAATATTTTTAATCAACTTCTTTTTATGTACTTAATATGAACTGAAATGTACTTAATACTATTTAATCACTTAACTTGTTTAATATTTAATATTAAATTAGATTTATTTATTATTTAATATTTCTTAAATATATAAATATTTTAAATATTTAATATTATATTACATTCATTTTTATTTAAATGCTAGAAATGAAATGTATTAAGTACATAAATATTAAATATATGTAATATTTAAAAATTTAATGTATTAAATAATAAAAATATTGAATATTAGCTCATTTGAATATTTGATGCCAAATGTTTGATATAAATTTTTCTAATATATTTAATATCTACATATTTAAATATACAATTAGTTTTATATGGTCGAATATTAGTTATTTTCTTTTATGTAATTGAACACTATTTATTTTCATTTATGTGCTTCCACTAGTTATCTTCTGTTATGTGGTATCATCTGAAATGTTTAAATGTATTACATGATGTATTAAGTTTTATTGTTGTCATTCACTAATCGAAATGAAGGTGGCTTTTCAAATTAATGTTCATTTTTTCAAATTATTATTATTTAGCATAATAGTTTATTTTGAAACTTCAAATCAAATAATCCACGAATCTAAAATCTAGTCTAAGAACTGACTATTATGCTAAAAGCGTTGCAAACAACTTAACAAGTTATAGTATAGAAAGATATCGATCCCATGAGGAAAGGTGTTTTAGGAAGATTTATCGAGACTTGATTCATAAAGCGTGTCTGAGACAATTAGGAGTGGAGAGATAATAAGTGTGTCAGTTTTGGTTTTGGAGAGATGTTGAATGTGTAATTCTTTGCAAATAAAATAAGACTTGATTAAGAGGGGAGAAAGAAAAATAAATAAATTCGAGGAAAATAAAATAAAATAAAAAGCAAATAAATGAAAATCAAGAAAAAGGAAAATCAAAAATAAAGATGAGGAATTCAATTATAGATATGAGGTATCGAAAATTGAATCCACTAGTCTATTTCACTTAGTAATTATGAACTAGTCTCTTTTTCTTTTATCAAATTATTTTTTAGATTTATTAAGTGTAGACTGTCAAACCATTTAAGGAAAGGGTAATCTATCAAATTGTCATCCAAGTCAAATTTATATTCATGAAAAGAACAATCAACTAGATATTAATTCTAAAATTCATAAGTGTAACCTATCAAACCATTTAAGGAAAGGGTAGATTATCAAATTCTTCTCCTCGCACTCTAGTTTATTATCCTAGCACGATCATTTTTAGCACAAGAGAATAACTCATAAATTATAAAGGAAACTAAACTAGTTTCATACAATTCTATAATTCCTACAAGATTTTAGTTCCACATTGAAAAATAAAAGTAAAATCTAAACTAGGAAAGAAAGAAAAATAAAAATAAAAGAAGAACAAATAATTGAAAATCTAACTATGAACATAAAAATAAAAATTAATTACAAAAATAAAAGAAGAACAAATAAAATAAAAATCTAAATTATGAACATGAAAATAAAAACTAAACTAAGTACAAAAATAAGCAAAAATCTAAATTATGCAAGAAAATAAATCTATACTAAGAAAGTAATACAAGACATGAAAGTAAATCTATTCTACTATGCAAGAAAATAAATCTAATCTACTAAAATAAAAATAAAAATAAAAATAAAAATAAAAAGAAAAAGGAAAACTTACATTTCAAGAGGGTTCTAGCCTCTTGAAGGTAAATCTCCATCTTCATACTCATCTTCATCCACAATCAAGAGAAAAAGAAAAATATTAAAAGGTGAAAACTTTGTTTATTGATTGTAATAAAATTATAATTTTGGAAGGTCTTCTCAATCAAGAGTAACCCTCCTCTCAAAATGGAGTTACAAAATTTTTCCACCCCTCAAACTCTCATTCTCTACCTATATTTATACACCATTACACTCAACCCTAATAATTAAATTATCATAAACCCCATAAAATCGTATTCCAAAACAGATCGCACTAACCATTGATGCTAGCATCGACGCCTTGCTGATTTTTCTTTTTTTCCAATTTTGTTTGTGAGCTTTGTCTTCTTGGCTTCGAATGAATTGAGAGATAAGATATTTGAGGGCTTTTATTCGTTAATTCTGCAAATTAAGATAAAATAAGTTATTAGTGATATTTTTATTTAAATAATATAGATAATGAGGGTATAAAAATATAAGAAAAATGTGATTATCACCGAACCTCAGTCTACGAATCCAAAGCAAAAGTTTAAGAATCCAAACCAAATGTTCAAGAATTCTACTCAAAAAATCAAAATTCAATCCAAGAGTCCGGGGCTCTAACCATAAAATCTGAGTCCAGGTCTCAATCCAAGAATGTCAAATTCATGGATAATTGTCCGAGTACAAATCAACAACTGGAATGAATAATATATCCTTAGTGTTCTAGAATTATTTGTTAATTTGATTATCTTAATTTATGAAATCTAAACTTTACTACTAAAATTTAGTTTGATTAACTATACTTTATTTAAGTAGATTGATAGTTTATGCTTTTGAATTCTAAAGGTAATAAATAATAAAAGAGAGTTATTTCTAGATATAAATAATAATTACCTAGTGGAATCAATCCTAAATACCTCGTTTATTACTCTTGTTTCTTTACCTTGTTTATTACTCTTGTTTCTTTCCTTTAGTATTTCTTGTCCTTAGTTTTAATTTTAGTTGTTCTCTTTTCCTTAATTTCTTGCATCTATTTTCTATTTTCCTTAGTTCTTGCATTTAATTCTAGTTTCCTAGTTCTTTGCATTTATTTTTTCTTTTTGTTTCTTTTTTTTAGTTCTTATTTTTTAGTTTCTCGCAATTATTTTCTTTCTACTTTCTAGTTTTTCTCTTTCCTAGTTTCCTTCTAGTTTTTGCATTTGTTTTCTCTCTTCTTTCAAGTTTTATTTTTTCTTTTTGCTATCCTTTGGGAGGATTCATCTAGTTGAGCCTGAGTGACATAGCCAGAACTGGAAGACTCTCCGGGAGCGTGTGAGTTGGGGATCAGAGGGCGATTAGGATCAGTCATTTTCTCAAGAGAAGAAGAAGTAGCCCCATATGGGTGCCAAATTGTTTACGTCGGAAGTTAATAGTATGAATAGAAGGATATTTGGAGGAGTTTAGGGTCCATTAATCTTCTCTGATGATTGATCAATCTAAGGGGAGTAGATCCATGCATAGGTAACACACATTAGAGGTCTGAAGGAGATTTTCTTTGGCGTGCCCTCCAATGCTCAAGTTAATGATAGATGAAGCAAGTTTTGCAGAATCTAGTTTAGGGTTATGGTCCAACGTACCTTAGTGTAGAAGGGTTGATCACTATTGATGTGTAGTGGAAATAGTGTCGAGATTGCAAATGTACAATTAAGTTATAGTATAGTTACAATATCGAACCCACTAGGAAGGTGTCTAGAAAATATTCTAAGTTGGATTCTAGAGTTGTGTATAGACAATTAGGAGTGAAAATGTGAAGAGATAAAGAGAGTGAGTGATTATTTACAAATAAAAGAAAACTAGAACAAGAGGGGAGAAAGAGAGTGGACAAATAAAAGGAAATAAAGAATAACAAGGAGGAGAAATAAAAAACTAGAAAAGAACAAAATCAAGAAGATAAGAAAATAATCAAAAAGTGCAAAATCAAAGCAAGTAAGTTGGAGGAAAATCAAGTAGATAAGATAGAAATCTAGAATTGAATCCACTAATTGATTTCATTTAGGATTTATGAAGTACTCTCTTTTATTACATTTTACTTTAGATTTATTAAGCATAGACTATCAAATCACTTAAGAAATCATAACCTATCAAATTATCATCCAAAAACTATCATTCATGAAAAGAACAAGCAACTAGACAGTAATTTTAGAATTCATAAGTATAGCATAACCTATCAAACCACTTAAGATAAGCATAGATTATCAAATTCTTTTTTCACCAATTAGTTCTCTAGTTGATTATCCTAAACATGATCATTTTGAGCACAAGAAAGCAATTCACAAATTATAAAAAAAAATCAAACTAGTTTTATATAAATCTAGAATTCCTACAAGCTTTAGTTGTGCATTTTGAAAAATAAAAATAAAGAAATAAAATTTAGACTAGAGAGAATAAAAGAAAGAGAATAAAAATAAAACTAACTGCAAAGAGAAGAACAAGAACAAAGAAATAAAAATCTAAACTATGAGCATAAAGAAAATCTAACTAACACAAATAAAAGTGCATAAAAGTAAATCTACACTATAAAAAATACAATAAAATAAATTCTACAAAGCATAAAAATAGATAATAAAAATAAAAGAGCATGAAAGTAAATCTAAACTATAAGACATGAAATAAATTTAATCTACCAACATAAAAATAAAGGAAAAATAAAATCCTAAAATATGAATTTCTAAAATAAGAAAATAAAAGAGAAAAAATAAAACTTAAATAAAAGAGAAAAAAATAAAACTTACATTGCAAGGGGGTGGCCTCTTGAAAGTAAATCTTCATCTTTATCTCCATCAACAAAGAAGAAAAAAAAATTTAAAAGGTGGAAAAAATTATTTTTATTAATTGCAAATAAAGTTTATAATTTTAGAAGGTCTTCTCAATTAAGAGTAACGCTCCTCTCCAAATAGAGATTATTACAAAATTTTTCATACTCTCCAACCCTCACTCTAGCCCTCTATTTATAGATAACAACAATTTCTCACAACCCTTAGATTTGTCTTAGCCCTCAAGTAACTCTCACAATCATAGGATTTGGCTTAGGCCCCAAGTAATCCTCACAATCATAGGATCTCTCAAAATAATCTACATCATTGATTCAATAGTTGAGAGATATGCTTTGTGGGATTCATTTCTCTTGCATTTAATTCATTTAAGACTATTGGGCTTCTCTTGAATTCTTTTGGGCTTCTTAGGATTTAGCTTGACCTTCAAATAATTAACTATAGATCAATTAAATTCAAATTTCTATCATAATTTGCTACTCCTGATAAATTTTCTAGAATCTGCCAATCTGGATGGCTCCGTCTCGTCGAGATGGGTGATTTTTATATATAATATGTTAAATTCTATTTTTTGGATTGGGAGATAATACCTTTTCTTTGCGGTTGACCATCCTGAGCATGAATTTGACTTGGTTTCTTTCCAAATTTGATTTGATGCTCAATTGCAGGCAAAGTTAATGATAATTACTGATTAAGAAAGTGATGAGTGCTGAGATTTTGCTTCTAAACTTAGTCGTGGCATTTAGATTTAGGCATTCTGGGCTTCATTAGAGATCTTTTAGGCTCAAAATAATCTTCATTTGAGCTCTTATTCAATAATCTTTATTACCTGCAAATTAAGATAAAAAATTATTATTAGCAGATATATTTATTCAAATAAAATAGATAATGAAGGTATAAAAGTGTAATAAAATATAACGATCAACTATTTATAGAGAATTCGTGGGGGGCACATTGGTAATTCGATCCGACCGGTGGAGTCGGCATTTTGTTTTCACTATACACGCGTTAGCGGCCGGTTGGGTAAATGTAAAGGGGCGTCAGCCTCACATTTAATGTGATAGTGATAGAATGGTGGAAATATGGGCGACGTATGAGGAATCATTATGACTTTGAACCAAGGAGTCATTATGACTTCGAACCGAGGAGTCATTATGACTTCGGTTGTGCATTTAATGAGATAGCGACTGGGCAACAAAGCTTGGGCACCAACTGGCCACACATTAAATGCGAATGTTGTTGATGTGATTGAGAGGTCATTCTGTCTTTTGAGACATTCCCTAGTGGAGTCCGACCAAAAGACGTCTTTCATTTTGGACTCGGATTTCTCTGATATATTCTGACTTGAACACGCCTTTTGTGTCAGACTCGGTCTGCTAGAAATGTTGGCATGATTGGTAAAGTGGTGCTCATATTTGAGTCGAGTCTTATGTGACCCAGACCGTTAATCTTGTACGTGGCCAACTTTTAAGGGTTTACTAAACTTAGGGAGTGTTTGGCAACACCTCCACTAATCAGGATAGTGGATCTAACTTGGATGAGGGTATAGTTTTTTGTTTGGCTAAAATAGGGCCAACTCAAAACTAAGTTTTGTTAGTTCATTTTTTGGCCCTTATCTAGGTTAAGATTGGTCCACCCCCTATCTAGTTTAAAATAAACCTAGTTAAGGCCTTAAGCAGGTTAATGAACCGTTGCTAAACACAGCCTTAGTGTTTTTTTGGGATACAGCAACATCCAAGATCATAATATTAATGATCATTTAAAGACCCGTGAGCTGGCCAATGAACAAACCGAACTGCTGACTTGCACGTGCAAAAATTAGACGCAAATCCATGAATATGTTTAATAAGAGCATAGCATCACAGTATTTGGCAATTTAGATTACTGTTTTCTACACAATTATCTAAAGTCTAGTTGTGAGAGGAGAGTTGGATCTCACGTCGATAAGGTACCGTGGGTTTTGGAACTAAATTATATATTTTTCTTTCTTAACAACTTCATGTACCTGACTCGCATGCACTTATTTGATATGGATGAGTAGTCAACTATGACAACTCTGTTTCTCAGAGTGTATTTGGCAATGACTCTACTAACTTGGTTAAGATCTTAACCAGATTAGTGGAGTGCGAGGTAGGGAGGGCATTAATCTTAACTCGGTTAAGGATCTAAATTTAAACTAGGAAAATCAAGCTTAGAGTTGATCCAATTTTATCCAAAACGTTTCAACCCTTTAATCAGATTAGCTCCATTAAATTTGGAAAGTGATGAGTCTGAGATTTTGCTTCTAAACTTAGTCGTGGCATTTAGATTTAGGCATTGGGCTTCATTAGAGATCTTTTAGGCTCAAAATAATCTTCATTTGAGCTCTTATTCAATAATCTTTATTACACAAATTAAGATAAAAATTATTATTAGCAGATATATTTATTCAAATAAAATAGATAATGAAGGTATAAAAGTGTAATAAAATATAACGATCAACTATTTATAGAGAATTAGGTGGGGGCACATTGGTAATTCGATCCAACCAGGTGGAGTCGGCATTTTGTTTTCACTATACACGTTAGCCGGTTGGAGTAAATGTAAGGCGTACCTCACATTTAATGTGATAGTGATAGAATGGTGGAAATATAGGCGTATGAGGAATCATTATGACTTTGAACCAAGGAGTCATTATGACTTCGGCAGAGTCATTATGACCGGTTGTGCATTTAATGAGATAGCGGCGGGCAACAAAGCTTGGGCACCAACTGGCCACACATTAAATGCGAATGTTGTTGATGTGATTGAGAGGTCATTCTGTCTTTTGAGACATTCCCTAGTGGAGTCCGACCAAAAGACGTCTTTCATTTTGGACTCAGTTTCTCGATATATTCGACTTGAACACGCCTTTGTGTCGGACTTCGATTACGCTAGAAATGTTGGCATGATTGGTAAAGTGGTGCTCATATTTGAGTCGAGTCTTATGTGACCCGGGCAGTTAGTCTTGTACGTGGCCAACTTTTAAGGGTTTACTAAACTTAGGGAGTGTTTGGCAACACCTCCACTAATCAGGATAGTGGATCTAACTTGGATGAGGGTATAGTTTTTTGTTTGGCTAAAATAGGGCCAACTCAAAACTAAGTTTTGTTAGTTCATTTTTTGGCCCTTATCTAGGTTAAGATTGGTCCACCCCCTATCTAGTTTAAAATAAACCTAGTTAAGGCCTTAAGCAGGTTAATGAACCGTTGCTAAACACAGCCTTAGTGTTTTTTTGGGATACAGCAACATCCAAGATCATAATATTAATGATCATTTAAAGACCCGTGAGCTGGCCAATGAACACACCGAACTGCTGACTTGCACGTGCAAAAATTAGACGCAAATCCATGAATATATGTTTAATAAGAGCATAGCATCACAGTATTTGGCAATTTAGATTACTGTTTTCTACACAATTATCTAAAGTCTAGTTGTGAGAGGAGAGTTGGATCTCACGTCGATAAGGTACCGTGGGTTTTGGAACTAAATTATATATTTTTCTTTCTTAACAACTTCATGTACCTGACTCGCATGCACTTATTTGATATGGATGAGTAGTCAACTATGACAACTCTGTTTCTTAGAGTGTATTTGGCAATGACTCTACTAACTTGGTTAAGATCTTAACCAGATTAGTGGAGTCTTGAGTAGGGAGGGCATTAATCTTAACTCGGTTAAGGATCTAAATTTAAACTAGGAAAATCAAGCTTAGAGTTGATCCAATTTTATCCAAAACGTTTCAACTCTTTAATCAGATTAGCTCCATTAAATTTGGATAGTGGGGGAGTTGCCGAAGACCCCCTTAGTCTACCAATGTGATAGGTGATAGCTAGACTTCATTGATCTTGCAGTCAAAGATAGAAACATCAATTACAGAAAATATTAATTTAAAATAAGATATTTCTATGAACTTAAGACAGTACATTAAATCTTCTAAGCATAACTACAGTAAGGACTACATGTTCTATAAAATCAAATCAACAAATGGAAAAGAGTCAATACGCACAAAGTTAACCGTATATAAAATCAACCCTTAAACAAATACACAAAACTCGAATATGTATCCCTCCTCTACTATTTACATATTCTAGCCTCCCAAAAAATAATAAAAAATAAAAAATAGTTATAAATATACTAAAAAATCTCATCAAAATTCTTCCAACTAACTATGAATCTCATTGATTCCTTTACTAGGGCCGGACGGGGTTAGAGATCCCCTCGGCAGAAGATTGAGCCACAACGACGCATATAATTTCTCCGGCTTCGACGTATTTTTCGACTGAATCTCTCTCAAAGGTCTACTAGCAATGGCAAGCTGAGACGTTGCCATAAGAAGGAAGAAGATGAAGAAGACCATGATTTGCTTGGATTTGTGTTGAGATCCCATTGATATTTTTTTTAGAGATATTTTTGAGTGTGCTATGGGGTTTTATAGAGGGAGAGGTAGTTGTGTGTTGAAGAATCTAAAGGAAGAAAAAGGGGGAGAGAGAAGAGACCAGGAAAGTTGATGGGTTGACTTGATTTGGGTCTAGTTTGAAATTTTCAACTTTGTTTACTCTCAAAAATAATAATAATAATAATAAATTGTTTGCTCTGTTTTTCTACTTTAATTTTTAATTGGTGGTGATTAGAGCATGTGAGAATGGTGCGGGGGAGAGGCGCGTTGTGAGGACCCAGCGGTGTGTTTGCACTTTCTGTAACAGGCAGTCCATGAAACATGGACCGCATAAATGAGGAAAAGACAATGTGTGAAAACTTTAATTTTTGTTTTATTTTCCGTTCTTAAAGAAATGAAAAAAAAAAAAACCCATCAACTGTTGATATATTACCTATACAATATGCTACTAATTATGGATTTAAGGGTTAACTGCATATAGCCTTTCGAACTTATTATTCTTCTAGTTTGATTTTGGCAGATAGATACAATGAGCGATTTTTCAATTACTCTTTTATCGTTGGGAGATCTATATGTCAAAGAATATTTTTTGGCATCTCTGTGGGTAAAAGAGTAAAAAAGATTCAATTAGGGGGTCATTTGCAAAAATCAAAACTGCATAGTAAGAAGCCATATTAGTGTCATGTGACGAGTCACACGTGACGCTTATTAGCCGGAAAAATGCTCTAGCCAAAAAAAAGAGGTCTTGCTATCATTATGCTCCATTTTATATATCTTACCATCGTCAGAATAAGAAAATATACCGAGTTGATGTTTGTTATTGACAAAATATACCAATGTGGTAATTTAGCCATTGTTGATTTGTAAACTGATTGGTTATTGTAAACATGGTCATTCACGAAAACTATGGATCTTCGGTAGACAAGATAGACAATATCTAGGACACTATCACTAAACTTTGGGCACAACCTATATAGTTTGATAAAAATAGTCGAGACTTATAAGTTAGATATGTACATCTTCAAGTTAATATAAGCCAAACTAACTCAAAAGCTAAACCATTGGACTATTAATGCTCACTTTTTGTTACCCTTTCTAAAATTTTCTAACATCATCAACATTCTTATATGTGATACTAAATTACTAATACGTCTCCGATCAAATTTTGGTCAGATTATTTGTACATATTTACCATTCACATTTTATCGCATTCGTTTGGCACTTCATCCAATATTTCGATTCAAAATGGTGAACTAAAAGAGACAATACATTCCCACGTTGATTACAACATGCACAACAGAAATCCATGTATATGTTCAATAGAAGCCAAGCATACACAGTTAAATAATTATAATATATATGTAATTAACTAAAACTTAGTTATGAGAGGAGTTGGATGTCACGATGAAAGGTACCACTGACTATTGGAATTTAACCATTATTTTCTTTCTTTAACAACTTTGTATGTGACTCCCATGCACTTCTTAAAATGAAAGAGTTGCCAATAATGATAACTTTTTCCCTCGGTCTGAGATGTTTCTCATTGAGTCGATTTCAATCGAACCATTCCCATGTGAGCGAACAATTTTGACCTTACAAAATGATAAACATGAGGCAAGTTAGTAATTTTCCCCTTATTTAGTGGCTCAGAACCATCCATTGAATGTGGGTGGTTCGATAGGATATATTCTAACACTTCCATAGAATGTTTAAAGGGTTAAATTCAAGATGTTTTGCTATTCTAATTATAGTGTAACCACCCCACTCCTATAAAGATGGTTCTTATAGGGTTCTTATTTTCTCCGTTACAAGGATCAAAACCATCGTGGGACAAGCGGTTCTAAAAAGATTCAAGAAGAAAAGAAAAATTAAGAGAGACAAAAAGAAGGGGAAGAGTAATGTATTCGGATACTCTCCACTATAAAAAAAAAATAGAGAAACTACTACCATATTAATATTTATTGATTTATTTAGCGGTGGTTGTGATTTATCTTTAAGCTAACTAGAAATGTGTGCAATTTATGGGGATATAATAAGTGCTTGATTTAAAATAAATCATAATCATCAATTACAGAAAATATTAATTTAAAATAAGATATTTCTATGAACTTAAGACAGTACATTAAATCTTCTAAGCATAACTACAGTAAGGACTACATGTTCTATAAAATCAAATCAACAAATGGAAAAGAGTCAATACGCACAAAGTTAACCGTATATAAAATCAACCCTTAAACAAATACACAAAAACTCGAATATGTATCCCTCCTCTACTATTTACATATTCTAGCCTCCCAAAAAAATAATAAAAAATAAAAAATAGTTATAAATATACTAAAAAATCTCATCAAAATTCTTCCAACTAACTATGAATCTCATTGATTCCTTTACTAGGGCCGGACGGGGTTAGAGATCCCCTCGGCAGAAGATTGAGCCACAACGACGCATATAATTTCTCCGGCTTCGACGTATTTTTCGACTGAATCTCTCTCAAAGGTCTACTAGCAATGGCAAGCTGAGACGTTGCCATAAGAAGGAAGAAGATGAAGAAGACCATAATTTGCTTGGGTTTGTGTTGAGATCCCATTGATATTTTTTTTAGAGATATTTTTGAGTGTGCTATGGGGTTTTATAGAGGGAGAGGTAGTTGTGTGTTGAAGAGTCTAAAGGAAGAAAAAGGGGGAGAGAGAAGAGACCAGGAAAGTTGATGGGTTGACTTGATTTGGGTCTAGTTTGAAATTTTCAACTTTGTTTACTCTCAAAAAAAAAAAATAATAATAATAAATTGTTTGCTCTCTTTTTCTACTTTAATTTTTAATTGGTGGTGATTAGAGCATGTGAGAATGGTGCGGGGGAGAGGCGCGTTGTGAGGACCCAGCGGTGTGTTTGCACTTTCTATAACAGGCAGTCCATGAAACATGGACCGCATAAATGAGGAAAAGACAATGTGTGAAAACTTTAATTTTTGTTTTTATTTTCCGTTCTTAAAGAAATGAAAAAAAAAAAATGAAAACCCATCAACTGTTGATATATTACCTATACAATATGCTACTAATTATGGATTTAAGGGTTAACTGCATATAGCCTTTCGAACTTATTATTCTTCTAGTTTGATTTTGGCAGATAGATACAATGAGCGATTTTTCAATTACTCTTTTATCGTTGGGAGATCTATATGTCAAAGAATATTTTTTGGCATCTCTGTGGGTAAAAGAGTAAAAAAGATTCAATTAGGGGTCATTTGCAAAAATCAAAACTGCATAGTAAGAAGCCATATTAGTGTCATGTGACGAGTCACACGTGACGCTTATTAGCCTAAAAATGCTCTAGCCAAAAAAGAGGTCTTGCTATCATTATGCTCCATTTTATATATCTTACCATCGTTTAATAAGAAAATATACCGAAGTTGATGTTTGTTATTGACAAAATATACCAATGTGGTAATTTAGCCATTGTTGATTTGTAAACTGATTGGTTATTGTAAACATGGTCATTCACGAAAACAATGGATCTTCGGTAGACAAGATAGACAATATCTAGGACACTATCACTAAACTTTGGGCACAACCTATATAGTTTGATAAAAATAGTCGAGACTTATAAGTTAGATATGTACATCTTCAAGTTAATATAAGCCAAACTAACTCAAAAGCTAAACCATTGGACTATTAATGCTCACTTTTTGTTACCCTTTCTAAAATTTTCTAACATCATCAACATTCTTATATGTGATACTAAATTACTAATACGTCTCCGATCAAATTTTGGTCAGATTATTTGTACATATTTACCATTCACATTTTATCGCATTCGTTTGGCACTTCATCCAATATTTCGATTCAAAAATGGTGAACTAAAAAGAGACAATACATTCCCACGTTGATTACAACATGCACAACAGAAATCCATGTATATGTTCAATAGAAGCCAAGCATACACAGTTAAATAATTATAATATATATGTAATTAACTAAAACTTAGTTATGAGAGGAGTTGGATGTCACGATGAAAGGTACCACTGACTATTGGAATTTAACCATTATTTTCTTTCTTTAACAACTTTGTATGTGACTCCCATGCACTTCTTAAAATGAAAGAGTTGCCAATAATGATAACTTTTTCCCTCGGTCTACAGATGTTTCTCATTGAGTCCGATTTCAATCAGAACCATTCCCATGTGAGCGAACAATTTTGACCTTACAAAATGATAAACATGAGGCAAGTTAGTAATTTTCCCCTTATTTAGTGGCTAAGAACCATCCATTGAATGTGGGTGGTTCTGATAGGATATATTCTAACACTTCCATAGAATGTTTAAAGGGTTAAATTCAAGATGTTTTGCTATTCTAATTATAGTGTAACCACCCCACTCCTATAAAGATGGTTCTTATAGGGTTCTTATTTTCTCCGTTACAAGGATCAAAACCATCGTGGGACAAGCGGTTCTAAAAAGATTCAAGAAGAAAAAGAAAAATTAAGAGAGACAAAAAGAAGGGGAAGAGTAATGTATTCGGATACTCTCCACTATAAAAAAAAAATAGAGAAACTACTACCATATTAATATTTATTGATTTATTTAGCGGGTGGTTGTGATTTATCTTTAAGCGCTAACTAGAAATGTGTGCAATTTATGGGGATATAATAAGTGCTTAATTTAAAATAAATCATAATCATCCATTAAATATATTAATGATTATTTAATATGATAGCGGTTTTAATTTCCACTACTTTTTTTAAGGGAAGGGGATCCAAATCTAAAGAGCAATTTCAAGTAGCATTTATTGAAGAAATTGTTTAGTGTTTATTCGGGCAGCAAGCAGGGGATGTCTTCTGTGGGCCTGGGAAATTTATATTCAAACCACGCGGTTTGCGTGCCGTATTTCATGGTGCTTTGACGATCAACCCACTGACTTTGTGGACTTTTGCATGACTTGGTGCCCACGGACCACGGTTTTGAGTCAATTGAGCTCTTTCTATACAGTAGTGTTCTTATAAAGAAAGTTTTTAGATTATTCAAACAAACAAATAAACAGCTAGCATTTAATAATATAAACTTAAGTTACACTTCATCAGTACTACCTTAACTATAAAAAAAGCTAATAAGAATAAGAAACTAGAGAGAACTGGTCTTTTGAAATTATAACAAACCATCTAGCATAACGACCTCCGTGATGCCAAGATAGGTGATTAAGGATGCAAACGGTCGGAATACGGGCTTGGATATGATACTTCATTATTATATTCGCATTCCTTTATCAATCACGGATACGGATACGGATATGTCTCGATAAAAAACTCATAATCATATCCTCTAAAATCGAATGCGGATTCAAATATACATGCGGATAAAAAATGACCAGGAGAAAACCATATTATTCTGAAAAATACAGTTCATATGACACGAATGAGTTTAGTTACATGTTCTTTACATATGAAAAGCTAATATTAGATCTCCCGGTCATCGAAATTAACCTCAAATCCACAAATCCGAGCATTTAAACAATTGTGAAACATATATTTCGATATTCGAATACAAATATGGATTCGGATCGGGATATTTCATTAATATCTGTATCCGTAATCATATCCGATCGGATATACATATTTAGTAATGAGATACATTCTCTTTTTTATTATTTATTTATTATTATTATTATTATTAGTAGTATTATTTATTTTTGGGAACCCCTATTTGTGATGATGCCCAATAAACAATAACTTTAATAAACTTTTTCTTTTTCATAACAGGGGCCTTAGCCCAACTTCATAATAGACAAAGTATAGAAACATATGAGAGAAGTACAAAGGTAGATGCAAGCATACAGTAAAGAGAGATGTTACCTTTTTTTTCTTTTCTTTTCTTTTGTGAATTCCAAAGATCAACTAGAAGTGCTGGATTATGAATAATATCTAACGTTGTCCAACGATTTTAGCTGAAAAATGCGTTGATGGCTTTCTTTCCAATCAACCAAAGGGTTGCAAGGACTTTCACAATCCCATCCTCTTTGTCGATTTAGAGGAAAGTTGGAAAGACTCTATCGCATTATCACAAAAAGGACAAGATTGAGAAAGAAACACTCTATGTGTTTTGCTTAACTTTTTCTCTGTTGTAAGACGATCAAGTAAAGCTAGCATAACTTATAAGCTTAGAAAGTAATCTCTTCAAACAACCTCCAAGTAAATGGACCGAAACCAATCATAGAGGTTCCTACATTAGGCTTGTGTACCTACAAAGATTATTAGTCGACACATTTAGAGAAGGGGGGAAATTTCTGTCGAGAATCCTTGTGGAAAAATAGGAGTCAATTTCGCAAATTCTCCCTTACCAGTTTTGATGTAAACTAGTTTGTTTTGGACCGGAGAGTGGTGAACCAAAATAAAACAAATTTAAAGCTAAAGTTAGTCTAAGAAAACATTTCAAGTCCCGGTCTAGTTTATGTCAAATTAGGTTCATGATTTAACCCGTATTAGTCCATTAAAGTAGTTTTAAGTGGAGTCGCCAAACATGTCCTAAGAATAAAGCCACATTATCAAATCTTGAAATAAGTGATGTATTTATTTTTATACAGTTTTCACTGGAATTTAGACCTGATTTTTAATTCATTACATTAATAATTACTGCTTGCACTGATTCGCGATATTTGAAAGTGAGACACATAGTATTTTTCCTTCCTCCTCTACAGCTTTTTGTGTGTTCATACACTCTACTAATACAAGAAAGGAAATTTGGAGCATTGTAGTCAAGAGAGAGTTTTTTTTTTTTTTACTACATTTAACAAGCATGAAAGAAAAAGAATTAGAAAGGAAGCATAAACTAGAGATCTGATCTGTTTATTTCCCTGAAAACCCAAGATTTCCTTTTCTGATTGAGAATAAGTTTTCTGAAGGAAAAAAAAAATGGTCATAAAATAGTTTACAGCTGAGCTGTAACATGACTAGCTAGCTTGTTTTGAATAGTTCTTTATTGTAGAATCATTCACTTAAGGAAACCTAGGATTCAAAGTTCTTCACATTTTTCACACGGTTGCATATATGTTTAATTTTTTATGGAAAGATGGTATTTTTATAATTAAGATCGTGACTATACATGAGATATGAATGATATTTTGTGATGTATGAATCTCTATTTCAACTCTTTCATAAACCAAATGGGACAATCTCCATTTATAGAAGATACTATTCGATCATGAATAAAATGACTCTCCTAACATGACCTTCTTGTATGATTGAACTACGATAATGCCCCTGATGCAAGTACATAAAACCCAGTAACCGATAAATAAAACAATGAAAGTGTGAAAGTGATATACTTTGACAATTTAGCTCATTGTTCTTATGAAAGTGATTGTGAAAATAAAATGTAAAAACGAATCATGTCAGCTTTCATCATTCTTAATTTCCCCAA
The DNA here is from genome assembly GCA_012295165.1 of Asparagus setaceus. Taxonomy (NCBI): domain Eukaryota; kingdom Viridiplantae; phylum Streptophyta; class Magnoliopsida; order Asparagales; family Asparagaceae; genus Asparagus; species Asparagus setaceus. The sequence continues at coordinate 19,510,341 of CM022705.1, forward strand.
AAGTGTCAAAAGTCATCATTAAAGTGAAAAAAGGGTCCACTCCGAATTAAAATGCTATTTTTGAAAAAATTCTAAGTGATCTTTACATGAATTTAAATAAATAAATGTTTTATCACATCATTTTTATTTGTACTACTTTTAACAAAAATAAATGCTAAACCCGCTATGTTTTCGGGTTTCGAATGTACTTGGATTGCGCTAGAACTCGACCCGTTAATACATGGGGCAACCCAAAGCAAATACTGAGAAATAGAGAGGCATTTCAACCACCAACTTTTGATTCACAACATGGGACTAAAACAGAAAGATATGCAGAGTTTCATAAAAGGACAAAATCAAGGAATGGGGAGCAAAAATCAATATTTTGGATCGTACACAGATCCACTGGATCACGAAATATATGATTTGCTTTCACCATATCATCTTTTTATATGATTTTATTTGTACATATTTTTCCAATTTGGCATCTATAAATCACTCTCTTCATCCTTTTTCCCTTGAGAGTTTGGAGAAGGATGGGATCTTCATCTTGTTTTGATGGAGATCAACTGCATGTGCTCGCAGTGGATGATAATGTCATTGAGAGGAAGTTCATTGAGGCATTGCTTAAAAATTCTTCATATAAAGGTATTTTATGTGATAATATTATTTTTAATTTTCATATTTCGTACTTGCAAGTCGACTAAAATAATTATTTTCCTTCTTTTTGTAATATCACGTAAATATGTGTCGTATTTGAGTTGACGGAGTCAAAAGATGATGTTAAACTAATTATAAATATCAATGTTATCATTGTTTAATTCACACAAAATATTATCCATATATTATTAATAGATAAACAGCAATTAGAAACTATAGTATTTGATGAAAACAGATAATATGGAGGATAAATCATATCATACAGGAATAAGAAGTTTATGCCTTACCATTAATCTTAAGTTGATGATTGTACTAATATAATATTATGTTTATATTGCTTTTTCTAACTATTTTAATTATTTCGTTTGTTTTCGTTTGGTTTTGTATATATTGTTTGTAATGATTTAAAATTGTTAGTGGAACTAGTATAGGCTTCTATTTATTTTATGTAGAGTGCTCTCAGCTCTCTATATGGTTCTTTTTCCTAGTTAGAATTTTGAATAGGAGGAGAGAAGGAAGATAAATAAAACAAATTTTATAAAACATAAATCAACGAGTGGGTTGGACCATGTGAAAATGGGCTGTGTCCCCCTTCTGATTATGGGTACCAGGTGATAGCGATGGCCCACGTTGATCTCATGCATGCATTTTCGGGGATGGGACTGGGTAATCCAAATCCAATCCCTGTATATAGACAAAAAGTAAATAAATAAATAATGATGATGACGACCAAAAAAACAAAATAAAATAAAAATTAAAAATCTGATACTTCTCCATGTTGATTTGTAAAAATTCTAACGGAACGCCCTGCATCGCACGAATAAGAATTCTATCAGAACGCCCTTAGAAAGAAATGATATGTATCATTCATGAGTGGTTAGAGATTAGTCTAGAAATTACAACTCTTGTGCAGATCACCTCACTCTTATAATGATGGTTCTTATAGGACCTCTACTGATATAGCACTGGCAATCTGAGGGCACAATTGAAGGAAGTGAAATGAAAAAAAATAAAATCTAACTTACCCTCAATGCAAAAGAATATTCTGTTAAAGATAAGTAAATTTTTAAATCTCTAAATTACCGTTAATTAAACTAATCAAAATTAAAAAGTTAAATGTAATATTAACTATTTTACGTTCTCTTCTTATCTTTCACCTTCAAAGTTTACATCTGTATTCCTTCTGGACGTCTAATTTTGAACTGCAAATCTTGACTGAAAATATCAAGATAATAAGCTTCTGGTCCAAGATATATATTTAATATAGTAGGGCATATATAATACATTATTCCATATCTCCTGTAATTGGTAGCGCATCTGTCTTTATTGGATAATGCATATACCCTCCTTATTTCCTGCCTAGTATTGAGACTTTCTATATTAAATTTGCTAGCATATATAAACAAATGTACTCATGCATTAAAGATTAAAGAATTATCAATAATGAGAGTTATTTTCTCTCGACCTCCATGCTCTATCAACTCAATTTGTTTTATAGAATATTTGTACATCTTAATGATTTATCATTGGAAACATTTGCATGGTACTCAATAACCTGATATGTGATTTATTTAAATTGATTGCAGTAACCACAGCAGAGAATGGGCTAAGCGCATTGGAATACTTGGGCTTATTAGGAGACACAAAACCTAGCACAACGAAAACCCATGTAAGCATCTGTTCCTTCTATATACTCTCATTTATGTACTCTCCAGTAAGATAATAATGTGGACTAAACTGTAACCTTCCCTTTCACATACTCACTAGATTCCTTTCCACAATTCACTAACATGTCACATTTATATTTAATCTCGTTGGAAGATATATTCTTAAAACAAGCAATGTGACATATATCCTTCACAATAAACATAAGTCTAGGAGCTAAGCAGCGCCAGAAACAACAATAACAACAAACCTTTTATCCCAAAATTTTGGATTCACTATCCTTTTTCTCTAATCAGCTTCATAAAGACACCTTAACTGAATTAGCAAAAATAAACAACCTTGTGGAAATTATTTTAAACCAAAGTTAAATGATCCCTGAAAAAACTAGTACTTGATAATTGACATGCTCCAAGTTTACAAAACAAAACTTTGCACATAAATCTAGACAATAAGTGATAAAATTTTAACAAAGACCAAATTAATCTTGCAAAATGATGAGGAGCAAGGCTCCTATAAACTTAAGTTGATAAGAGATAGTGTCCACCAACTTTTATATCCATTGATGTTGCCTTGGGATAGGTGAAATCAAGATGCACACAAATCTCAAAGATGGACTTTATATCTTTAACGGATCTCAAGGCAACATCAATGGTTAGAAAAGTTGGTGGATGACTATTCCCTATCAACTTAAGTTTATAGGAACCTTGCTCAAATGATGAGAGCAAAGATGGTGTATGGGTTAACATTACTTCATAATTAGTACTCAAGATCAGCAAACTCTGAGATGGATGTAGATGAGTATGGAAATATAGAATACAGTTATTGTACACATTTTGAAAAGCTTCAAAATTTTGACATCAGTTACCCAATAATTGGAAAAACCACAAGAAAATATTCAGTGATTAAAAGAGTTAGGAGTCTCATGAGTATGAGCAAACCATAGGAACATGCAGGGAAAAGATTACGGGGACTAAACTAGACTATACACCGCTAAGTCTTGTTGATAAGATTGCACAGGCATTTGATAATTCACTGTTTGTAGGGGTATATTATCGGTTATCCTTTTCCATTTATAGTCTTAAATTCTCTGTTTTCCCCCAATTTCATTGCAGGATGCAAAGGTAAACCTGATAATTACAGACTATAGCATGCCTGGGATGACAGGCTACGAGCTTATGAAAAAAGTTAAGGTAATGTAACAACCTGATGTTAGTTTTTCTTAAATTCTAGCATTTTATAATTGATATAAGTGATAAATTCATAATAACTACTGCAACGAAAAATTTTCTGTCTATAGGAATCATCAAATTTCAAAGAGATTCCAGTTGTCATTATGTCATCGGAGAATATTCCAACTCGCATAGAGAAGTAATCATTTAAGGATTTTAATTTGTTACTTTTTGTTATATTCTTACATCAATGGATTTCCCCCATGAAGATTATTCACCTTTGCATGTGTTTTTCTAAATGATTCTTTTAAAGGTGCTTAGAAGATGGAGCCAAAGAGTTCATGTTGAAGCCCCTTCAGCAGTCTGATGTCAAGAGGTTAAAATGCCATATGCAGAAAATTGACAGCCAGTTAAATGGAAGGCTTTGCCTTGGCAGATGAAAGAAGGTTTATTGGGAAAATAATGCAAATGTGAAAATGGAAAACAAAATCTCTCAATTTCCTTCCAGTGCCATAAAGGAAGGATACTTTCCAGTTCAAATAATTGTGACAATTTATTTGGACCAGTTCGTTACGTTTGATGTTCAGTTCAACTGAATTATTTTTGAGGCGAATAATCAATCAATAATTTTAGCACATATTGTCAAGATTGATGATCAGATTTATATTCTACTAAATTCATCAAGTTTCCCTAATGAAAAAAAAAAAAAAACTCATACTTTTAACTAACAAACTTTATGCCTCAGTTTTAATCATAGAACGAGTTTCATGTATGAATATTAGAGCAGTATGTTTTTCGAGTAGAAATACAAGTACACATCTTTGAAAGTGCAGTAAAGTCAAATATTTATATCGTATATAGTTCAATCTTCCCACCAAATTTTGCAGTGGCTGTAGAATAACTATTTTTAGTTGTCAGTGTTTCATCAAGGAGATGAAAGCTACTAATTGCATTCATCAATATGAATCATAGTCAAAACTAGTCTATTATCCATCTGGAAAAAGAAAATTCTCAACACCTATCCTACCTTTTTTTTAATATCCTTCTCTGATGCCCCCAGCAGTACCTTCTGCACACAGAGGAGTTGAAAAACATAGCTTTCGAGCATTATCTGATAAGATGCATCCCCTTTATGACATCCCTTGATCCCCGCATTCTTACTTTCAGATTCAAAGCTTTCATGTACAAAATCTGCAATATCAAACAATAACACAGGCAACTAATAAGGATTTTTATTTCAGGTAATTCTATTATCTTTGAATTTAGTGATTGTTTAAAAATTGATTTTTACTTGGAGGAGCAGAAGTATCTGCGGAATTAGATTTTGTAAAGGAGATAAAATAAAAACCTTTAGTAGGAACTTGAGATGGAACTGGTGCATGATTATCAAAATGACGATTTCTGAAAAAATACAATATGGGGAAAAAGATTAAGTTATATTATGGTTGTGATTAGTCTTTATTCTCACATAAGAAATAAGAAAAAGAAACAGGTAAACAACCTACTTGGAGAAATTGGTACTCACAGTTTATCATCAATGGAACTCTCAAGCTGCGAAGACACTTCCTCCATTGCCGCTGGAGCTTCTTCTTCAGTTCCAACAGCAGGATTTCTAGTCTGTGGACCATCAAATAGTTCCTGATTTTCATCTTTTAACTCAACATTCTCACAGCAGTTTTTCTTTTTATCTGCAACATCTCCAGTTCGACCATTCGAAGACAAAGAATTCTTTTCATCAGAGTCTTTGTTCTGTGGCTTTTCAGGAGTTCTTCTGTACTCTACTTCATTATCTTCAAAAATATTCTGCTGTTTTGACAAACTAGGAAACTGATAATCTCTATCAAAATCTTTAGCAGAAGATGAATACAGAAAATTGTCTTCAGTCTCCCATGGAAATGCTACAGGCGATGGAATATCAACTCCTGAAAATTTCTTCAATTTCTCATTTTCATAAATGAAGTTTTGGTTCATATGATTCTTCAATTTGAATCCGTCGTAGGTGGATTTTGTATTAGGGCAAGGTTCAGGCACAGGAAATGAGTTGAAAAGGTCATCTTCAGACATCAACTTGTCACTGAAGGATTCGGTATCCATTTCCATAAAGGTTCCATCAAAGAAACTTGGGGCAGAAGCCATTGATGCAGATTTATGTTCTTCCGTCCAGAAGGAAACATGATCTGGCTCTAGTTTTTCTTGAAATGCAGAGTTATGCTTTGAAAAATGACCTGCTTTAGAATTCCACTCATCTGCCATGTACCTATATTTTTCTGGTCCTATTTTCCGTTCATGGAGAAATTCCTCAAACCCTGCATCATCTGTTTTGTCTGGAGAAAATCCCCCAACTAAATCATACTTTTTCTTTAAGTGTTTTTGGTTCTGTTCATGTGTGAACTTGCCTTTCTTGAGATTTACTGGGTGAGATCCAAAGTGAAAGCTTCTTTCACCTCTCACTGGATGGGAAAAAATGAAATGCAAGAATAAGCAAATATTTGCTTATACAAACTCTAAAACAAGTAGTATTTTCATATAGTGAAATTCATAGTGTTACAAAATTAACCTGCAGAAGATGAGAATGACTCTTCGCTGCAAGATTGACAAAACACAAGCATTAAAGCCTACAAGAATCTAGTGATGAAACAAAGAGAAAGATGCATTTACCTCAGTAAACTTGTACTATCCTGGGAGTCGTCCATCCCCAAGAACGACCAATCAGGTGGAGAGAACATGCCATCAGGACTGGACATCTCGTTAAATGAATGACACCTATATATAACACATGTCAGTATAAAATGTAGCAATCAAAAAATAAAAATGTAAATTAAGTAGATACCTTTCTTGATCAAAAGACACAGTACTGTACTCGTTTTCTGCAGTTATATCTCTGAAATGTTTGGCATACGATACTGATGTCCAATGATTCAGAAAGGCACCGGTTAACATTAGGTAAATAAAAAAGCATATATACTAAGAATTGTTATTATCTACACTACAAATTTTGCTAGATGTTTAACGGCTATCTTTTGTATTGAGCAATACAGTAAGCAGGTTGAGGAGACAGCAATGATGATAGCACCAGTAGAAACAGCAGCAACAGAACTTTTATCCTGAATTTTTGGTGCAAATACATGAATCTTTTTTCTTCAATTCAGCTTTGTTACAAGCAAGAAAGCTGAGGAAGGCAAGTAGCAAGAGACAAAACCATTGCAAAAATAGTCATTGTTCTAGCTATGGAGATTCTTGAATGGAATCGATTATAAACATACATTAACATTAAGGAGATATGATTTTATCATATCCAAGACATACAGAAATGGGTATTAGTTTATTATTTGACAGATATCTGTAACTGTACTTCTACTTCTACCCTTTAAATATATAGATATTCAATGCCAATGCAGCTTGAGCATCTGTAGCCTTATTTATTATGCAGCTATTGTTGCACGCAAGAAGAGTGAAGGCAATTGAGTCACAATTCCTGTGTACAAATGGCTTCAGCTTGAGCTGAGTGATGAACTAATATGGAACCCTTATTTAAAGTGTTCACAATGAATAGGATTTGGAGATATTAATGGGAAATGGAGATACTTGGATGCTGATCTGATACCCCTATTAACTTACATTTAAGTAGTTATTAAAGGGAAATGTAAGAACCTGACAAGTCGGATATTTTGTCTTCTCTAAACAAGGTCCTGCATGAAGATAACATATCAGTCATCTGACAGCTTAAGATATTATTCTAGCATGCAGTATTGTCACACAGAAATAACCTGATGATTGGTGAGTCACCGAAATCATAGTCAAATGAGTGATATTTTTCAGCTTTACAAGTGGAGGGAGGAAAGCTCTCTGCGTGAGCTGGCTTCTTCTTCCACTTTGCACCATACTTGTTATCATCCATGTTGACAAATCCATCTGCTAAACATCAAATTGAGATAGCAGTTAATGTAAGTTTCAATGTATGGATCAGGAGCATTAATTTTGGAAGAAACTAGTCAGTGCAAGTAGCAGATATAAAGTGACTAGGATGGTAGATTGCAACATTATTGCTAACATATAAGCAACATATATGAACCATTTCAAAGATTACAAGTCGGATACTTCATTAATGTTTGTCAATAGATCTTGTCTTCCTCTATGGAGACCAAGGCAAGTCCCGAACACATCGCGACGGAGGCCGCTGTCACACTCTACCTGCGTGACAAAGCCTTTTGGACTCAAATCCGCACACAGACCCTCTTCCGCTTGGCAGTACATGTCCAGAATTCCTTTTATTTCCATGCGATTCTCTTGAGTAGCTCTAAAGAAGAACAAAGAGTCATCTGCAAATAGTAAATGTGACAAGGTGGGACAGTTTCTGGCCAACTTTATTCCAATTACCCTCCCAGAACTCACTGCATCTTCAACCATATTGGTTGGTATATTTCTGAAATTTATTCTTGCAACACTTTAATGCTGCTTGTAGCATGGGAAAGAATTGCCACCATGGTTTTAACCACTATGTCAATTCTAATTTGGCATGAAACTCTTGTGAATTCGCTTGAAGAAACTTTATGGTGAGAGAAGAACACAAATAAAAACCTATACAAGCTGTCACTTAAGGCGGTGAGCAGGGATTCCCACTCAAATCAAACTACTACATAGGAAGGAATATACCATTAGCTCAATCATATGGTCACGTTTTACTAAATTTAGCTTAGCTGATTTAGATCATTTTACAAATTGTCACCTTTGATATCTGATACTCATAAGCAACTGATGCCAGTCATAGTCGATACATTTAATCACAAAAAATTCCACACCATGCAATTCCTTTAGAAGACTGTCACTAAATATCCACATTGACATAAAAGATAGTTTTCTCAAATAGACCTTCATCATTTTTCAATGTGGTGAAGCACAGTAATAAACCTTTCTCTTTCTTACTCTCTAGCATTGAATTTAGTACAAAGCATTGGTTCATAGAGTTTCAAGTTGCCATCCCTATTATAAATTTCTTCACTAGGTTAAAGGTTGATCTCAAAGTTGGTCGCTTCCAAGCTTGATTTATTGCTCAATATCACTTGCCGGCATAACTCAATTTTTCACTCTAATTCTGAGATAGTGGTCCCATTCTTTCAATATTCAACATCCAAATTGAAATGTGTTTAGCTTGGAGTTTGGCCTCAAAATCATACTTCTTGCTGGTAATAACTTCACTCTACAAGCATAGGAATCGGCGAGATTCAGGTAATCATCTGCCTATTCACATAGCAGAAATAGCATTGGGATAAAAGGATGTTTATGCATCTAGACCAAAAAAGTGAGACTATGCGACGAATAATAACTAGATCCCCTCTATGTGTCAACCAAGTGATTACAAATAATAAGTAAAAAGGAGTTTTTTTCTTTTTAAATTCTTAGAGGACCCAAATCCCCATGGCTAACTTGGGAAATAGATCAGCTGCATTCATCACAATTCACAACAGTTATGTTGCAGCGGGGGGCTTGGTGATGTTATTATCCACTTTGTATAGACATCTTTTGTATCTGTGAAGCCCCCCGCTGCAACAAGTTAAAAGTGAAGAAAAGGAACTCCATTTATTTAACTGACAAATATAGAGATTATGCTATCAACTGTATTCTCTGCATAGATTTATACGAAACACATGAAGGTAAATGTAACTACATGCATCTTTATTGCTGTAATCTATTCCCAAACAATGTAGGAGAACTTCATATGCACATTTGATTGTACAATTTCAAGTACAAATTAGAAAAAATTAATGGATTGTTTTTCTAATTAGTTTATAAGGAAAATTACAACCCTTAATGTAGCAATGGATCATTTTACTACAGAAAAGGAATCTAGTTGAGAAACAAGCTCAGGCTACAGCCACTCTAGAATAAATTTCTCACCGTTTTTTATTCCAAGGTTGTATTGGTAAGACTTGTGCTTTGAAGAAGGCTGCATCCGCCATGGAGCCTTTGGAGGTGAAGGAAGATTCCTGCAGGAGCTTTTTAGAGTATTTACACATGTAGAATTTAAATTTTTTTCACATCATAATAATGCCAAAAAAAAAGAACTACAATTAAAGCACAGCATAAAGGCATCACCTATATGTATAAAATCTTACAAAGTTGCAGGCTGTTATAGGTTAAAAAAAGAATATTGGATATTGGATGTAACTGTCTTATAAGAAAATGCCATCAAATGTATGCTAATATCCTGCTGAGAGGACGAAAGAAAATTACAAATATAGTAAAAAAAAATGTGCTGAAACACACAAATACATAGAGACACACCCAAAAATATTTAAAAAGAAAAAAAAGGAATTGCAACAACCCTACAACAATAGGACCTTTTAATCTATCATTTACTAACAAAATTTGGGGTATGCCTGGAACTGTCTATCACTGAGCTGAGATATCACCATTGCAAATGGCACCGATATTTGAAGGCATCTTGATTTTTTTCCCCACACATGGGATGTTTTTACAAAAAGTTATAGCTGCCATATAACTCATATCTTATCTATGGTGATTTCTTTGGCTGCTTACTGTTTACTGGTTTCTTTGGCTACTTACAGTTTACTAATTTAGGATACATAAAGGCATATGACCACCATCACACTGTATTTGAAGGCTTCCAGCTGTTTATCCCTTACCATCCTCCTTAGCAGAAGATAATAAATTTCTAAAAATTATGGGTGTTTTCATGAGATGTAGATAGTGTTGTCACAAGCCCTGAAATATGATTGTCATCATTCCCTATTCATTTTAGTAATAAACTAGGAGCAGATTGTTGGACACAAAAGGATAAAGAATCACACTCCACCTGAACTGAATGGAATAGGGTATTTTGAGACAAGAAGCAGATTCACATTTAGATGCTGAAAGTACACACACAAAATAAGAAAATTTCCAAACAGAAATATATATGAAAGAAAACCTGCCATACCGTCTTGGTGAATGAGCAGGTGTTCCTATCCCAACTTTACCAAGACCTGACATTCAAGAGATGGTTCAAGAAGAAAATGTCATGGACAACATATACACAAAAGATAATTATGCATTTTCACACATTTGCTTGGAAATCAAAATTCAATTTAACTTTGTACACGAACTTTAGCAAGGGATAGATGATGAGAAATAATATCATGTCCAAGGAAAAGGTTATAAGTTTTGCACTAAATTTACCTGGCGACTTGATTGATGTCTGACTCAGCAAAGTTGATTAATATATGACAAACTATAGGAGTTAATGTATGACAGTAATTATTTAAATGAAACAAATAGTAGCCGTGTCGATTTTGGACATATAGGTAGAATCACTGATATAAAACCTCCTCCATGCCTTAGAATTTTCGCTAAAAGCGAGCAGGGGATTGAGCACTCTCTTAGTGGACCAGGTCATGGTGCTTTCAAGTATAAGATAAAATAAGCATGGTCATGCTGCTTTCATGTGTAATGCTTTCATGTATAAGATAAAATAGGGAAAATTATGCAAGCTTCCACAACACTTTCCTTGAAATAGATAAGTGCCCTAAAACTTTATGTTGAAGTGTTGAACCATTTTACTGTTCAATCGTTGGATCACTCAACTCCATTAAATTTAACCCAAATGCCTCTGTTACCCTTGCTCTGTAATCTGGTAATTCCCTGTATTCTTACACCAGGATTTCACCACAAAAAAAGGGAAGAGTTGACGATTTACCCCATAAATTTGATTATTTACACCATAAATTTTAGTTATTGAGAGATACCAATTTAGCTAATGATATCATATCGTATCATATTTTAAGGATGTCGATATGAACTGGTTTCATCCCGCTGATATTGGCTAATAATGACTATAGGCGATTTGAGATATGAAGTGCCAAACAAATGACTTGATAGTGTTAAACAAAGGAAAAATAAGAGAGAACAAACAGTAGAAAGGTTGTGATTAAACTATTGACGTGTTCCAGGTATTGCTAATTCTGACCAAGACCATCAAAACTACTGAAATTTTCAATGCCAATACCAACAGTAGCAAATTCAAACCAAGAATTTGAACCTTGTATTACAGTAACTTAGATCCAAAGAGTTTTTTTTCTTTTAAGCCGGAAATTCGCGCAGGTCTCCAGCCACACTTGTCAATTTTATCTATTGCTGGTAGCTTACAACTTGGGGGAGGTACCGAAAACTTTGAACATTTCAAAAAGCAGGATATTATAGCACTATCATGAAAAAAAACTAAAACACATCCAAAATCTCCAAGATCCCAAAAGAAAAGCAAAATATATGGTGACAAAACTATCCCAAGTCAGGCATGTTCTTCGAACTGGTTACTCGTACTTTTTTGCTGATGTAATACAAATCCCAAAATCCAAAAAGTTTATAACTCAAACTTTCAATTTATGAATGCTTTCATTATGACAAGTCACACATAAACTATAGAATAAGACTTGAAATTCCGATATCAATTGCAAAGTCTGCTTGTCTTTTATGGTATTAGTACTGGTAGTTTTAGTGGTTTTCTAGTTTCAGATTGGAATTGTTAATACAGGGAATAAATCAGCTTGATTGCAAGCTTCGTATTTATCAAATCATCCATTGATACTTCAAACCTCAAATCTACTTTTGTATTAGTTGTGATTAGCCAATATCAATCTCTACTAGTTGTTTCTGATATGGTATATATGTTTCTATTTGAATGAATCTGCATCCTCCAAATTTGAAATGATACAACATCACGTATTATAGTATTAGCCCATACTTCAATTGTTGTCTCACCATACTGATGAGAATGTATGCACACACTGAACAGGGTTAAAAGTTCATGTTCTTAGTAAATAGACTAAATAACTATAACAATGGTTATAAATATAATATTTATATGAGATTTTGAGAAAACAAGAGTATATGACTTATTCAAGTTAAACCCAATTCTAGTACTATCTTGCACAAAATAGAAGGAAGGATTACGAGAATTACCAAAGTTAGAATGAGAAACATGACCATGTGTTAATGCAGATATGATGAACTACTATGATGGGGAACAAAATTAAGGAATAAAAAGTTATCTGGAGCGAAGCATAAAACAGAAAGAAAAGCCTAAAATTAACAGAGTAAAAGTCTCCTATGCTCTTATAAAATCACTATTGAGGCCTTCTATACTATTTTTACATAGAGATCAAATTCTTGAAACTTAGTGATGATAATATAACCAACAAGTAGGGTTTAAATTAGACTGCTATTATATAACAAATTATACGGGTTCCTAGTTTCTATGTATTCCATACATACCGCGGAAATTGTGTACTCACATAAAGATCTAGTATATCAAAATATTTTAAATTTCCTTTTCTTCTGGAGTGTCACTGGAGTTAATTTCCTAATACTGTACAGTGGTTCATGGAACGAATTAGTGAGAGCTTTCTCAATGCAAGACGTTCCAGCTCAGAATCAGGTAGCAGGACCCAATTTAAAAATATTGGAATGTAATCAGGGCATGATCTGTTAAATCTACTCCATGGACAAGGGTGTCAAACTAGTCCTTCCACATCAGAAGAACAACTCACAAAAAAATCCCAAAGCAGACAAGTAATCCTGAAAACAAGTCAAGCAATGGACATGCAAGCCATTACCTTCAACTGAAAATGCCACATGACCTTCAGGAACTGGTCTTCTGTCTGAATTGCTGGTGGGTCCATCATCTAGTAAATCAAGAACAGAAACCTCCGAAAATTGCTCTGCAACAAATAAAAGAACACAATAGAGGAAACTATAATTCAGTTTCAGAGATGGAACTTTGCTTCAAATCAATTCATATGAAGTTCAGTCATTGACCCAGCAAGCCATGAGAAGAATTATACAAAATACTGATGCTATGTTGAAAGACACCACAAGACTAAAAGGTATACCAACATTTGAGATGTGAAGACCAGTTCATAGAGAAGAATAACTACCATTAACATTGTGTGCTTCTTCTTCTTGTTTGCTCAGTTTGTTAATAAAGTCAGAAGTACGTTCACCAGCCAGGCTTTGCAACTTCCTTTTATCACTTCTACTGCTGCTTCCATATGAAGTAGGCACATTGGGGACGACATTGCCTGCAGAAATTCTGTTTGAAGTCATAGGTTTTGCATTTATTAACTGGAATAGAAACAGGAAACTACTTAAGAAAAAGTAACAAATCATACTTAGTCGGGATAAAAGACCCCGGTTTGGACCCTGAAATATAGAGTGACACATTAGTATAAGGTCAGCTGTCAGCATATAGTACCAAATTCTAACAGGTTACATATTTTTTGTTTATATTCCTAACTATTTGTACGGCCTGTGCAGAATGGCAATACACAGACTTACGTGACTTCTCAAGGTCTTCAGGTAATCCAGAAGTTGCTTTCCTTGACATATTTCCAGGGGGAAGCTGTGTAAATTGAGAGTCTTGTGAACAATCAAGTTCTGCAACAGCAGAAACTAAATAAGAAAAAAGGAGACAGTAAATAAACAAACTGATTGTACACTGTTTGACGGAATGTATGAAATATATATATATATATATATATATATATATATATATATATATATATATATATATATATATATATATATATATATATATATTACAAGTGCAGCAAGAATGCGTTATTACATGATTCATTTAAAAATGCCACCCAAAAAAAAGAACAAGCTCACAGATTGCCTGCATAGTAGAAATTACAACTATAGATGTTACATGGTCTTTATCATAAAATGGTTGAACAGAGCATTATCATTTCCATTTGAGGATACATATTAAAAAGAACTTTTTTCTGCCTATCATCCAAGGCAGAACTGAATCCCAACCTAACAGTATAACATTATTCATCCTAATATAATCAATTGTAACATCTGTTTAACCAACATATCCTTGTAATATAGGATATGACCAAGACATATTTTACTAGCCCAAGATTGTGTAGACTGACATTGATTGGTTCAGTTTTTTAATTAAGTTGAAAAGCAAGTAGCATAAACTTCTGCACTGAACCCGTCAATTTATTCCTTTTAGATGATAGGACTTTGATTAAGAAGGCCAAGAACAAGGGTCCAGTTTCCCGCCTGGTTAAATAATAAAGTTCAATTGTCCAACTATAGTTGTAAGTTTACTCAGTTATAGCGACTTGGAGTTGGTTTTGAAGTCATGCTCAGAAGTCAAATCTAACAGTCAAATTGCGAATGCAAAACATTTTATAATTGCAACTAGACTCAGATCTGTATCAACTTGGAGATGGTTCTTTAATGAGCATGCGCATTTTTTTCACAAGGACAAGCATCCATTGCAATCTTTGGACCAATCATTTCCCCAAACACTTAACGAAGAGATTTTTTTAAGTCTTTTGTATCTATCATAAAAAATTACTTATTGTGAAATAATCGAGTACCATCCTTAAAAAGCTCATTAGTTCTTAAAGGCGCCTATACTTGCATCAGAAAGAAGAAGAAGAGCATGTTGGGAGTCAAGATGACGCCCACACCGCCGCGGAAGCTGAATTAACCCCGAGAGAAACTAACCAAAATACAAGCAATAGTGAATACACCGCCGCGGAAGCTGAATTAACCCCCCCGAGAGAAACTAACCAAAATACAAGCAATAGCGAATACACAGATAAAACAATAAGTAAATGAGACGAGACAACAGATTTACGTGGTTCGGCAAACTTGCTCACGCCCACGAGCAAGACAAATAATTTCTTATTTGACCACAAGAAATTACAAAGCTTGAAACAGAGAAGATCTCAAACTTGAGATCTCTCAAAACACCGCGTGTGATTATCTTAAAATCACCGCTCTAATCTTTCTCTCCTCAAACTTCACACAACCTCCTATCTCACAAACTCCTCCACCCCATCTCTATTTATAGAAGAAAGGGGGTGAATGTGGAACCGGCTAGAGGAAGAGTAGGGGGGAGGTAGAGGTATGGGAGAGGGGGTATGGGAGTGGCATAGAGGGAAGGGGGGCATGGGGGACACTCACTGTCCTTTGTCCCCCCATGCCTCCCACGTTCACAATTCTCCACCTCGTACAACATTTAATAAACCTTAAATTTTGGACGAACACCAGAAGAATACTGCGAACGCCAAACCAGGCAAATCCCAGACCAAACCAGCTGCACCATTGTACCATGGTTGCCTACGTACCCTCTGACCGGGATCAAGCTAATCGTAGTTCTGCACTTCTCCATCAACACGGGTTGATATGAAGCAAGTCCAAGCAATGCTTAAACTTGCTGCCTGTGACCACCTTGGTTAACATGTCCGCGGGATTCTCATTCGTGTGTACCTTCATGAGAGAAATATCGCCTTCCTCTATGACATCCCGCACGAAATGATACCTGACATCGATATGCTTGGTACGAGCATGATGAACTTGATTCTTCGCCAAGTGAATCGCACTCTGACTGTCGCACCACAAGTTCACGTTCTCCGCCAATCCCCAAATCATCTAGAAAACCCCACAACCACAATGTTTCCTTCACTCCTCCGCCATGGCCATGTACTCGGCCTCGTAGTAGAAAGTGTCATCAGAGCCCGCAACATCGATCGCCAACTAACCGAGCCCCATGTATCCCGAATACATAACCAAGAGTAGATCGCCGTCTATCTAGATCGCCCGCATAATCGAGTCCACAAACCCATCAATCGACATGTTTCTCCATCAAAATACAGACTGTGATCAACGGTACCCTTTAAGTACCTCAGACTCCACTTCATCGCTTCCCTGTGTCTTTCCTGATTCGCCATGAATCTACGACCCACCCGACCGCTGTGAAATATCACGGCGTGTACACACCATTGCGTACATTAAGCCGCTAACTGCACTAGCATAGGGAACACACTCCATGTGCTTCTTCCACGTAGTAGGAGATTGTTTACCGAAGCCTAAAGTGTGGAGCCAATGGAGTCACCACCGACTTAGCACTTTGCATCCCGAACCTCGCGATCACCGCTCTATGTAGCCCTTCGACTCAAGAACAATCGTCGGTTCACCCGCTTCTTCTAATCTCCATACCGGTATTTTTCTAGCGGCTCATGTCCTTCATCTCGAACTCTTCACCAAGTTGAGATTTCAACCTATCTATCTCCACCTTGCTCTTAGAAGCAATAAGCATGTCATCCACATACAAAGGAGATAGATATAATTACCTCCACGAAGCTTCGAATGTAAACGCAACAATCATAGTCGCCGAAAACCCATGCTTCAAAGATGAAGGAGTCAAATCGCTTGTACCACCTGTCTGGGAGATTGCTTCAATCCATACAAAGGACTTCTTCAAACGACACACATGATCCTCCTTGTCCTCAACCTTGTAGCCCTCGGGTTGATACATGTAGATCTCTTCATCCAAGTCTCCGTGCAAGAAGGCCGTTTAACATCGAGTTGTTCCACCAAGATCACCATGAGCAACAATACTCAATAGCACCCAAATAGAGGTGTGTTTCACCACCGGAGAAAAGATCTCGTTGTAATCCACACCCTCTCTTTGTGCAAACCCCTTAGCCACTAGCCTTGCCTTGTACCTTGTACCACCGAGCTTTGAAGGATCTTCCTTTCTTTTATACACCCACTTACAACCAATAGCTTTTCTACTGCAATGGGACCACCTCCCATGTTTGTTCTTCCCAAGAGATTCCATCTCTTCCTCCATCGCAGCCCAACCAACTCTCACTATCCTTGTCTGAATAACTTCCTTGAAGGAGACCGGCTCGTCCTCCTCCGAGAGTCGTGTTTAACCAAATTAACCCGCCCATAGTGCTTCAGGTTGATCAGCCCCGGCTTACGTACATGCTTGTATGCTCGCCTTGGCCTAGTGGAAGCCAAACTATCATCAGTTTGTTGTTGTTGTAGTGCACGTGTATTCTCTGCTTGAACCTCCTCTGCTCAAGCTCATCATCTACCGACTTTTCACTTGAACACCACTAGAACCCGGTTGGTCTTTAGGTTCTATTTCAATAACTTGAGACTTAGAAGCCTCATCGGTCCTAACACCATCATCCTTGAAGCCCTAGCAATCATGGATTTCTCATCAAAGGTAACATCCCCGCGACACTTAACTTCGAATCTTCAGACACCAAAGGCGATAGCCTTTACGCTTCGTATATCCCAAGAATATTGCCTTCTTGGCCCTCGCGTCAAGCTTTCCCTCGTTGACGTGATAGTAGGCGTACATCCGAAATTACGAGCCTATCATAATCGCATGCTCTCGACCACACCCTATAGGTGTATCACCATCCAATGTCGAATGTGGTGAACGGTTCACGATGTAACAAGTCAGTAGCCACCGCTTCGCCCACCATTCGTTGCCCAATCCAAAGATATGATCGCGATACTCATTGCTTTCTCCCGCAATGTTCGGTTCGGTCTCTCTGCGACCCCATTCTGGCGTGGTGTTGACTTTATTTGTCGGTCGAATTCCCTCACGATCACGGAACTCCTTGAAAGCACCATCTCATACTGCGTAAGTTATCGGGATCTCGGTATCTTCAATTTCTTTCCGCCCCGTTTCAATTATTGTTTTCACTTCTTGAATGTCTCAACACCTCATTCTTATGCTTGAAAATAAATCCAAGCATACCTCGAATAGTCATTTATGAACGAGACATAATATCTGGAACCACCCTTAGAAGTGGTGCGAGTGGACCCAAAATGCATTGCACATAATCTAGTATCCCTCGCTCTTAGACTTGCTTCGAAGCTGGACCATCGCCTTCATTTACAAATCCTAAAAATCCATGCAAGGTTTCTTGATTCTTGTGAGACCCTCTTTACCAAGCGAACTAGACCTTCTCTCGACATATGCCCAAGCCGCCTATGCCATAACCGTGTGTGCTCACATGGGTCTCCACCACTTCCTTCGGTTCCAACCGCTGCATCTCCGTCACGTCGTGCACGAGAGAGTATATAAATTACAGTGGCGAACACCCTTCATCACTACAAGGGAACCCCTAACAACCTTCTTCACTCCGTTCTCCGTAACAATTTTACAACCGCCGGAGTCTAATGCACCAACTGAGATAAGATTCTTTCGCAAGTCGGGAACGTGCCTCACATCCGTCAAGGTTCGGACCACTCCATCATGCATTTTGATCTTGATATCACCTAGCCCCACCGTTTTACAAGCATGGTTATTCCCCATCAATACGGTTCCACCATCAATGCCTCGTAGGTAGTAAACCACTTTCTATTTGGACACATGTGGTAAGAGCAACCGAATCAAGTATCCACTTTCCGGAGATATCCTCGCCACCCGTGTGACATAGCACTCCTTATCGCCCTTCCTCTCAAACGTAGCTCGCTTCTTCCTTGCCCTCTCCTCTCGGTCTTGTTGTTGTTCTTCTTTCCACCTACTCTCTTATTTGGACAATCGATCTTGAAATGCCCAACTTCACCGCATTTGAAACACGATTTTCCCGCAAGAGGTCTCGATTTAGATCTAGACTTTCCTCCTTTGCCTTTTCCTCGTGATTGCTCCTTCCTCTAGCAAACAATCCTCGCTTGTTCTTTGTTACCACCAGTAGTCATGTCACTGGTTGCAATCTTCCGAAAGTCATCCGCTAGAAGCCGTTCTAGTCTCATCCATCTTCAAATTGTCTCCTACAAGCATCGGTGTTTGCACAGGTTCGTAAGACTTGGAGAGAGCAAGTAGTAGAAGCGCTGATCCTCATCTACAACTTTCACATCTATGTCTTTCAAGTCCGATATGATCCTATCAAACTTGTTGATGTATTCCTGATTGATGAGCCCTCCTCCATCTTGCAAGTATACAATTTGGATTTTAAATAGATTCGGTTCGTTAGACTCTTCGTCATGAAGGTTTTCTAACGATCCTGCGCGCGTAGTTTCCTCTCCATCTACCAAGAAAGCTACATCACTTTCAAGGCATAGGATAATCGGCCTTGAGTGCTTCCAGATCTAGCTCCTCCCAATCCTCATCGACATATCATTGTGCTTCTTCTCTTTTCCGCCCAAAGCCTTGTGCAATTTTTATAAATCGAGTTTTTCATCCATCCTCCAATAGGAAAAATCATTCTTCCCATTGAACTTTTCAATCTCGAATTTTCTCACTTTGACCGATTTACTAGTAGACGCCATTCTCCGCTTGTATTAATAAACCCGCTTCTCTCGTAAATTACCGAGCACCACCTCAAACCGGAAATTACACTTCAATCCCGAATAACATTTCGATACCAATTGTTGGGATGAGGGTCAGCGCCATACTTGTGGCGATATCACAGAGAAGGCTTTGATATATTCCCGCTTCACGAAGAAAACAAGAATAGAAAGTAAAATATTCCAACAAAGTGAGATATCTACTCTTCCTCTCAACGTCTTAGAGGATTGAATCAAGGGAACCTACAAACAATAGTAAATACATAGCAAAAGCAGTAAAGACACGAGATTTCGTGGTTCGACAAACTTGCGTCCGCAGGGCGGCAAATAATTTCTTATTTGACCACAAGAAATTACAAAGCTTGAAGCAGATCTCAAACTTGAGATCTCTCAAAATCGCGTGTGATTATCTTAAAATCACCGCTCTAATCTTTCTCTCCTCAAACTTCACACAATCTCCTATCTCACAAACGCCTTATGCATATAGGTGTGTGCTCACATGGGTCTCCACCACTTCGCCGGTTCCGGCCATTGCATCCCGTCACCGTCGCGAGAGAGTATATAAATTACCGTGGCGAACACCCTTCATCACTACAAGGGAACCCTAACAACCTTCTTCACTCCGTTCTCGTAACAATTTTACAACCGCCGAGTCTAATGCACCAACCGAGATAAGATTCTTTCGCAAGTCGGGCGACTTGCCACATCCGTCAAGGTTCGGACCACTCCATCATGCATTTTGATCTTGATATCACCTAGCCCCACCGCTTTACAAGCATGGTTATTCCCCATCAATACGGTTCCACCATCAATGCCTCGTAGGTAGTAAACCACTTTCTATTTGGACACATGTGGTAAGAGCAACCGAATCAAGTATCCACTTCAGGAGATATCCTCGCCACCCGTGACGACATAGCACTCCTTATCGCTCCTTCCTCGGCGTAGCTCGCTTCTTCCTTGCCCTCTCCTCTCGGTCTTGTTGTTGTTCTTCTTTCCACCTACTCTCTTATTTGGACAGTCGATCTTGAAATGCCCAACTTCACCGCATTTGAAACACGATTTTCCCGCAAGAGGTCTCGATTTAGATCTAGACTTTCCTCCCTTGCCTTTTCCTCGTGATTGCTCCTTCCTCTAGCAAACAATCCTGCGCTTGTTCTTTGTTACCACCAGTAGTCATGTCACTGGTTGCAATCTTCCGAAAGTCATCCGCTAGAAGCCGTTCTAGTCTCATCCATCTTCAAATTGTCTCCTACAAGCATCGGTGTTTGCACGGGTTCTCAGTAGACTTGAGCAGTAGTAAGAAGCACGATCCTCATCTACAACTTTCACATCTATGTCTTTCAAGTCCGATATGATCCTATCAAACTTGTTGATGTATTCAGGATTGATGAGCCCTCCTCCATCTTGCAAGTATACAATTTGGATTTTAAATAGATTCGGTTCGTTAGACTCTTCGTCATGAAGGTACTTTCTAACCGATCCTGCATGCCGTTTCCTCTCCATCTACCAAGAAAGCTACATCACTTTCAAGGCATAGGATAATCGGCCTTGGTGCTTCGGATCTAGCTCCTCCCAATCCTCATCAGACATATCATTGTGCTTCTTCTCTTTTCCAGCCAAAGCCTTGTGCAATTTTTGCGAAATCAGTGAGTTTTTCATCTGCATCCTCCAATAGGAAAAATCATTCTTCCCATTGAACTTTTCAATCTCGAATTTTCTCACTTTGACCGATTTACTAGTAGACGCCATTCTCCGTTTGTATTAATAAACCCGCTTCTCTCAGAAATTACCGAGCACCACCTCAAACCAGAAGCTACACCACTCCAATCAATAATGCTCGATACCAATTGTTGGGATGAGGGGTCAACGCCCGCACGCCGCGAAAGCGATATCACCCGAGAGAAGGCTTTGATATATTCCCGTTTCACGAAGAAAACAAGAATAGAAAGTAAAATATTCCAACAAAGTGAGATATCTACTCTTCCTCTCAACAGTACTAGGATTGAATCAAGGGAACCTACAAACAATAGTAAATACATAGCAGCAAGAAAGACATCGAGATTTCACGTGGTTCGCAACTGCTGCGTCACGGGGAGCGGCAAATAATTTCTTATTTGACCACAAGAAATTACAAAGCTTGAAACAGAGAAGATCTCAAACTTGAGATCTCTCAAAATACCGCGTGTGATTATCTTAAAATCACCGCTCTAATCTTTCTCTCCTCAAACTTCACACAATCTCCTATCTCACAAACTCCTCCACCCCATCTCTATTTATAGAAGAAAGGGGGTGAATGTGGAACCGGCTAGAGGAAGAGTAGGGGGGAGGTAAAGGTATGGGAGAGGGGGTATGGGAGTAGCATAGAGGGAAGGGGGGCATGGGGGACACTCACTGTCCTTTGTCCCCCCCCCATGCCTCCCACGTTCACAGAGCACAAGAGGGAAAAGGCACCACTTAGGAGAGAGAATCCATATAATGGAGAAGAAAGTGCCACGATGGCAGAGATGACTACCAACGTAACTGTATTATTGCCTTGGCAGTTCTAATTAGTCATCCCAAGCATCCACTAAACATTATTAGTCTCCATGCAACATGAACTCAAGTAGTTAGATAATAAACCTATAATAGTGAATCCTATGATTTAATTAGATAATCCTCTTGGCTCCACCAATAGTGAGATTTTTCTTTTCTTTTCCCCTTTCTTGAGACAAGCAGATAGAGAGATTCAAAACCCACTACATACCACAACGAAAAAAGTGTCATACTCTGTGAGTCTGTGCTCGGTGGTAACGACTACACTTGATAGTTGATAATTGATCTCCCTACTTACAATCAGAAAGTTGATTTTCTGGCACATCTTATTAGCTGTTTATCTCCACTTTTGAAGATGGATTAATTCAGGTTTGACCAATATTTTACCTACTCATCTATATATCTACATGTTTCAATACATAGTGGCTTGTATATAAGCCTGCACGCCTTGAAATGCAGGGGATGCTGGTCATTACAGGTGAAAGGAAGAGTATATGGTCTGTGAACAGATCAAGAGTTTCCTGTGTAAATTGTCTAGTAGTAGCCACCAACCTTTATGCCCTCTATTGCTGAAGAAAAGATAGAATGCATGTTAGTCTTCATTTTCCATAGCTAACTTTGTGAAAGTTTATAGCTAGTGATGTAATCTAAGAGAGCCTAAAATGGTTATATATATATATATGGTTATATATATATATATATAGAGAGAGAGAGCAAGGCTCCTATGAACTTAAGTTCATAATGAATAGTGGTGCACCAACTTTTTTATCTACTCATCTTGCCTTGAGATTTGTGATGCACAAATCTCAAAGTGGCCTTTATATCTTTCACGGATCCCAAAGAAAGATGAGTGGTTAGAAAAGTTGGTGCACCACTATTCATTATGAACTTAAGTTCATAGAGCCTTGCTCTATATATATATATATATATATATATATATATATATATATATATATATATATATATATATATATATATATATATATCCATAGCTAACTTTGTGAAAGTTTATAGCTAGTGATGTAATCTAAGAGAGCCTAAAATGGTTATATATATATATATATATATATATATATATTAAAATGGTTATATATATATATATATATATATATATATATATATATATATATATATATATGAGGAATATGGAGAACTTGGTACCAAGATCCTTAAAGGAACTTGAGAATGAGGTGCACAAATCCCACTCACTCTTGGGGAGAAGGAGAGAGAGAAAGATTTTTTAAAAGCTAAACTTGTGGACCAAATTTGTCCACATCACTACCAGTTCTTGTTAACTTTACTAAAGTTTTTCCATTTCTCTCTCTCTCTCTCTCTCTCTCTCTCTCTCTCTATATATATATATATATATATATATATATATATATATATATATATATATATATATATATATATATATATATATATATATATATATGACACATTCAATTGAGTGAATGTGTGGTGTACATTAACTGTTGCCAAGCATAGGTGAGCCCATCTCATTTTTTGTGTACACAATTATTACATAAGTAGTTGTGTTTTCCAAGTCATTCTTCAAACTCAGAATTGTAAAGTTTGCTTAATATAACTTTTTTGGGTACATAACACTATTGCTTTCCAGATAACCAACTACTCATCACCTTTCCCTCTCAGCTCCTGTAGATAATGAATATTCAGCTGATGCATAACTCACTTCTACAATTCCAAATGAGATGCATCTGGTGAATTTCTCTCTTTTGTCCAAAACACCAGTCCTGCCAATAATTTTCTTGTGAGATGGCTTATGTTTGCAAAATTTCTTTGACAGTACACCATGGAGGCAAAAGGACTGTATCTAGACAATTGGAATTTTCTGTATGTGTGAGGGGTGATTTATAATCAAGTAATGAATAAATAAGTAAAACAATTTATAAGCTATACAAATAGCATGCCAGGAGAGCTTGTTTTGTCAGTATTGCCCATAGAACATAATAATAGAGAATAAGGGTTCATAATGGTGATAATCCCTTATTTGCAACATAACAACTAAGTACAATGGAAATTTCCATGGCAAGAAAGAGATGTTGCATCTTAACCTAATTCTCATCAGCTCCATATACTAGAATTCAGACTGTAAAAAACAAAAAAAGAATAAACAAAATGACTTCTTTTCATCAATAGAAATGCTCTGGAGTTGAATCTATGTGGTATCTCTAAATACATATTTATATAGTAAGGTAGGAAAAGATAATTTGAACCATAGAGTAAAGATAAATATACCATGGGTTTCACTACAATAGCCTTGCTGAGAACTTGTTGCCAAATTTATTAAGCTGAGAATATCCAGTGAACGAGGCTCCTCGCTGTAATGATCTTGATTCTGTGCATCTGATTGATTTTCCACTCCAGTGATGTGCTGTTGTCGTTTCCTTTGCTCAAAATATTGCTTTTGCCTTAAGCATATCAGTATAATTAAATCAGAGAGAATATATCCATGGGGGAAACAAATTTTCTAAGCTCACTGGAAGATATTCAACAGGAAGAAACTCTGTATACTAGAGAAACATCTGTCTAGGATATATGTTGCATATAAAAGAGTGCACTGAAAAAGATTCTTGACAACTCATCACGTACCTATTATGTATTGACTTTCTAGACTGCCAATTCTCCATGGCACCAGAATCCAAGGATATCATGCATAAAAGATAATGTCAGCAAACCAAAAAGACTAAAATTTGAAGGGGAAAAAATGTTACTCAAACTAGCAATAAGAAGAGGAAAAGGAAAAAGATAATAAAGAGCAAAAAAGGCAAGCTGTAGAAATGAAACTCTTAAAATAGGAAGTTAAGGGACCCGATATTAAGAAAGTCATAATTTCTTAACCCAAGTTGCAAGTGAAGTGCAACTCAGGATCCCATGAGAACTGTTGCTTTCTGGTCTTTAACCTAGCTCTAACAACTCAGATAATAAATTACTTTGTTGTTTAGAACTTGATATTATTATTGATCATTTGTCACAATTGAAAAGGGAGCAGAGGCGGGATATGAACGCAGTAGTGGAATTTTGAGAATTAAATAAATAATGCTAGAACAATTCTAAAACTACTCACCGATGTCACCTTTCGTCTAGAACCTCCCATCCATTGTAGCATTATGAATGGTGTGACTTCTCCAAGAATGAAGCAGCAGGACAAGAAGAATGAAGCCCGCATATAACAATAAGCCTTTAATGATTACATTGAAGAAGTATGAAAATGAAGAAAATAAAAAACTTACACTTATGAAAATATAACACTGATTAAGTACCATCATTTGCTACAACAATTGCTTACATTTCTGAAAACCTATTCCTGACAAGGGCCTAAATGCCTTATGCTACACACTATATCAGGTCATGATAAATTAATCAAGATTATGTGACCAATATACGCTAAATTATGTTGAATTCTTTCAATCCATTAAATCAGAATCACTTCTTAAGCCATACCATGTGTCTATATGCATTAAATGATCAAAATTACGCAGAAATTTCTTATTATAAACCCTAGGGATCTAGCGGAAGATTTGAAAATGAAACACATTTATGCAAAAATTTACTGACATAATAACCAAACTAGTAGATTAGTTGAAACTAAAATCACAGAAATTATAGACAGTATTGATCAAAATTTCACTATGAATCGAGGACTTACTTGAAACTGACGATGATCGAAGGTTCAGAAGACCTTTAGTTCTTCTTTGATGTGAAATTGAGCTCCTTTAGGGATCAGAT
Organism: Asparagus setaceus; assembly: GCA_012295165.1. NCBI lineage: Eukaryota > Viridiplantae > Streptophyta > Magnoliopsida > Asparagales > Asparagaceae > Asparagus > Asparagus setaceus. Next base: position 19,536,212 of record CM022705.1, read on the forward strand.
ATCAATATCTAGAGTAATAAATGAATAAACTAGTTGAATTAAGTGCAAATAAACTAAAATCGTAGAAATTAACGGTAATGATCAAAATTTCACTGTGAATCGAGGATCGGAGGTTCAGGAGATCGCTAGGGTTTTCCTTCGGTGTGAAATTGAGCTAGGTTAGGGATCGGATCCCAATGTCTACAGTAATAACTAAAAATAAACTAAAATCAGAGAAATAATCAAAATTTCATTACGAATCGAGGACTTACTTGAGATTTGGGAGGATCGAAGATCAGGCGATCGCTAGGTTTTGTTCTTCTGGGTGAAATCGAGCTCGTTTAGGGATTCGATCTAAATATCTAGGGTTTCGAGATCTTAGAGAGAGAAAGGGAGAGAGAAGGGAGATATAGATCAATAATTGAGTCTGTCACCGGAGAGAGGGGATAACTTGCGCACTCGGGGACATTAAACGGTGGGCGACTGAGTAGCACGTGCGACGTACGTGCCAGAAAATGGCGCGTAAGATTTAGGGGTTCAAGTTTGGCACGTGTTGTACGCGTGAGGGAGACAGAGAGAAGATTTTCGCACATAAATTTCTTATTATCTTATTTGGGATGGAAAAATTAGTTTGGACTGAATTAACTACGCTAATGTGGTGCTTATACCTAAGAAGGGGGACAGTAAGTCATAAGGAGATTTCAAACTTTTTAGCTTGGTTAATGCTTTTGTTAAAATTATTTCCAAAGTAATGGATGCAATGGGTTGTTTGGTAGGATGAAAATGAAGTTGCAAATATAGAGATTTCAGACTCTTTAGCTTGGTTAATGCTTTTGTTAAAATTATTTCCAAAGTAATGGATGTAATGGGTTGTTTAGTTGGATGAAAATGAAGTTGCAAATATAAATAGAGCAACCATATTTGTAAATACACTGTTTGATTACAACTTTGAAATTAGGAAAGGTAAATGGACTTGCACTTTGCAGAAAAAACTTGCAGCAAATGCTACGGCCGAATTTGATGGGAGGAAAAGTTGCAAGCTTCAAAAAAAGAGAAATAAAAAATAAAAATAATTACACCTCATCACAAAAAAAAAATCTTTTAAATTCAAATAGAAAAACTATCTACACAAAATTTTCCTTATATGGCAAAATTTTGGGGCTTTTGCCTGATTGTTTTTCAACCAAACACTAAGATGTTGTTTGGCAATAGGTTAAATGAGGGGGTTAAGGAGACTTAACCTCTTCTTAACCGATCAAACACAAAAAGTCTATGCAAGAACTAAAGTGAGTTAACACTCCATAATTTGCCAACGCAAGAAACATTGGCCCCATTTGACTACGAGATAACGGAGGGGTTAAAAGGGTAATAACACCTTGTTAACCCTCCAAACAACTAAAAAATATCAAAGGGTTAGTAAACATGTACGAAAGGGTTAAGCCCTATTTAACCCGTCAGTGGACAGATTTATAATTCCGCCTTCTTAGGCAGACTAAGTTTTGTTCCGCCCCTGAGGCAGGGGCATGAGAAGCAATTTAAAAAAAGTAAAAACAACCTTTGCCTACTAGTTCACTTTGGCATTTCATAATATAGAGAACCTCACAGCGCCTATGCAGTCAAGCCTCTTGATAAAATAAAAATGCTAACCTTATGCTTTTTCCACTCTAGTTGTATGTTTCTCATATATGAACCATAGCATATTATTTTTACACTTTAATTTCATGCCATGATGATAATATAGATATTATCCCTCTATACATACTTCTCATTTTAAATTTAATATCTTTAGTTTTATTTTTAAATACATAAAAATATAAATTATTATCTCTCTTTAACATTTAGTTTTGTACTAAAATGATAGTTTGTGTTTAACATGATTATTATCTTTTAGCCCAATATAATTCCATATATTTAAATTTTTCTAAGTTAAATTGATTTTATTAGCCTTGTCAACATTTATTTATTTAAATAATGTAAAATGACAACTATTTTAATAGGCAGATGAAGCAAATTTTAGCTAAATGTAATAATCATTTATAAATTTTTCTACTCTCAATAAGGTCAATGTTGGTATTTTTTTAAAAATTAGAGGATTAACCTACTTAACCCTTGTTTATTTGCCAAACAAAAAGTTAGTCCATCATGTTAATCATCCAATCCAAATAGAATTAAACTATTTTTAACCTCTTGTATATGGGTTAACTAAGTTAACCATTCTCCTTAACCCTCCATTCTTAAGCCCTTGCCAAGCGGCACTAGAAGGGTTAAATTAACCCTCTAAAGGGATTAAAATGAGTTAACCCCTCAAAATGAGGGGTTTACTAATACTCCTATTTAGAAGGATTAAGAGTTAAGCCCTCTATTTATAAAGAAAATAGTGAAAACCATCATTATTCCCAAACACTAAAAATGATCACAATGGCTAAAATAAAACTTATTTAGCGGGTTAATAATTTAGTCCCCTGTGTTATCGAATGGGCTAACTATGTTAATCTTTTTCGTTAATCACAATTCCAGATATCCAAATATTGAATTTAGAATTGAATTCCTATAAGAAATGTTGCATGTAATATTTCTTGCTGCAACACTTGTTGCAATTTATTTTTGCAGCAACAGCCTCTAAGTCTTAGTAATGTTATTGATAGTGTAGTGGATGATTACCAAACATAAAGGCCGTAATATTCTGGAAGGAATAGCTACATCCCAGGAAGTCATTCAACATGTAACTAGAACTAGGAAACAGAGCTTTCTTCTTAATAGGTTTTGAAAAGGCATAAGATACAATTGATTGGAGATGTGTGATTGAGACTTTGGCTCATATGGGTTTCGGTGATAACTGGTTTGGTTGGGCAATGGAGAAGTAGGAAAGGAAATTCATTGTAGGATAGGGCTAAGGCTAGGCTACCCATTGTCACCACTGATTTTCACTCTAGGTGCAGATGGTCTAAATCGCATGGTGTCCAAATGCCAACAATTTATTGGAGGCCTGGGACCAAAATCTAAAGTGAATTCAGCTGTTAACCTTCAATATGCAGATGATATCTTACTTTTCTGCAGAGCTCGTCTTCCACAAGCAATGATCCTCAAGTGGATTTTATTTTGCTTTGAAAAAGTGGCAGCTCTTAAAGTTAACTTCAATAAAAGCTCTCTCATTTTCTTAGGAAATCTTTCATCGGAGTGTTTTCTTATATTGATGGTGTTTAATTGTTCGGTTCAAGGACTTCCTATCAATTATTTAGGGCCTCCCTTAAGTTGAGAATCTCTTCAGAAAATAGATTGGAAACCTGTTATTAATAAAGTGAGAAAGAGATTAGAATGATGGAAAGAAAAATATTTATCCTAGAAGGTAGAATTGCTCTTATTAATTCTACTCTACCAGCTATTCCTACTTATTTCCTTTCATTCTTCTATCTTCTAACATGGATAGAAAAAGAAATTGATGCCATAAGAAGAAGATTTTATAGCATGGATCCAATAAAGACAAGGGAGGATACAACTTAGAGCTCGTTTGGTATGAGGTTAAAGCAATCAAGGTTAAACTTTAACATGATAATTATTATCCTAGAACAGTTGGTAGGAAAAAATTCCTATGTTTTGTATAACATATCATAAGAGTTCAAATTTATCACAAAAGGATCTCTATCACTCTCAACTCAACATGCATAAATTACAACAAGCCCCTCAAAATATTAAACTTATAAACAACCTCCTAAAACATTTGACAATTATAAAAGCCTCATGCACAATTCAAAATTTATAGAAAATACCCTCAAAAATTCAAAATTATAAAAAAACACCTAAAAATTTCAAAGCTATGAAAAGTACATTGACAATATAGAATTACAAACACCCCCTAAAAGTTTTGGAATTTATAGAAAATACCTGGAAGTTTCATAAATTGTGAAAACACCCTCAAAAATTCAAACTTTACAAAAATACTGAAAAGATCAAAACTTATAAACAAGTATTTTTGTAAATTTCAATTTGTTAGGGTGTTTTTGGAATTTTCTAAACTTTTAGGGTGTTTTTTGCAAATTTCAAATTAATAAAATTTTCAGTTTACTATTTGTATCTTTGAAATTTTAGGGTATTTTTATAAATTTTAATTTTAGGGTGTTTTTGGAATTTTCTAAACTTTTAGGGTGTTTTTTACAATGTCCAAATTTTTAGGGGTTGTTTGCAATCTATTTTGTCAGTATACTATTTATAGGTTAGAATGTTTCAAGTTGTTTTTGCAACTTTCAAAACTTTTAGGGTGCTTTTGCAAATTCCAAAACTTTTAGGGGTCTAATTGTAATTCCCATATTTTCAGTGTATCGTTTGTATGATTGAAATTTTAGGGTATTTTTATAAATTTCAAATTTTTAGGGTGTTTTTGGAATTTTCTAAACTTTTAGGGTGTTTTTGGAATTTTCTAAACTTTTAGGGTGTTTTTTTGCAAATTTCAAATTAATAAAATTTTCAGTTTACTATTTGTATCTTTGAAATTTTAGGGTTTTCTTGTAAATTTCAAATTGTTTAGGGTGCTTTTCAATTTTAAAACTTTCAGGGTGTTTTCTATAAATTTTAAGTTTGGTCATGCCACTTTTGTATGTTTTGAAATTTTAAGTGTTTTTTTTTCAAGTTTTGAAGAATTTTTTTATGATTTTTACTAAGTTTTGTATTATTGAGGGTGTTTTTATAATTTTATAATTGTTCAGGGGTGGGGGCTTGTTTACAAATATTTACTTTACAAGAGATTTTGTCAATTTTTAGGTTTCAGGCGGCTTGTTGTACATTTTAGAACTTTTTAGGAGTTTTTGCAGCTCCATGTCCTTAAATGAACCAAGGATCAACTTTTCACCCATTTTCTCCTCCCCCCTAACTTGTTAAAAGTTTACCTTCATATGGATTTAAACTTTATCTTTGGTAAAGTTTTAGAAGGATAACAAACATGGATAAATATGGGGATAATGTTTAAGCGGGAAACTTTATCCCCTTAATCAAATGTCTTAGAACAAGCCCTTAGTCTGTCTGTGAGGTTATTGTAAAATGAAAAGAATTTGGTTTGTGGAATTTCTAACTTGAGGATTTTAGTAATGCTTTGCTTCTAACATGGATAGAAAAAGAAATTGATGCCATAAGAAGAAGATTTTATAGCATGGATCCAATAAAGACAAGGGAGGATACAACTTAGAGCTCGTTTGGTATGAGGTTAAAGCAATCAAGGTTAAACTTTAACATGATAATTATTATTCTAGAACAGTTAGTAGGGAAAAATTCCTATGTCTAGTATAACATATCATAGGAGTTCAAATTTATCACAAAACGATCTCTATCACTCTCAACTCAAAATGCATAAATTACAAAAAGCCCCTCAAAATATTAAACTTATAAACAACCTCCTAAAACATTTGACAATTATAAAAGCTTCATGCACAATTCAAAATTTATAGAAAACACCCTCAAAAATTCAAAATTATAAAAAACACCCTAAAATTTCAAAGCTATGAAAAGTACATTGACAATATAGAATTACAAACACCACCCTAAAAGTTTTGGAATTTATAGAAAATACCTGGAAGTTTCATAAATTGTGAAAACACCCTCAAAAATTCAAACTTTACAAAAACACCACTGAAAAGATCAAAACTTATAAACAAGTATTTTTATAAATTTCAAATTTTTAGGGTGTTTTTGGAAGTTTCTAAACTTTTAGGGTGTTTTTTTGCAAATTTCAAATTAATAAAATTTTCAGTTTACTATTTGTATCTTTGAAATTTTAGGGTATTTTTATAAATTTTAATTTTAGGGTGTTTATTGCAATTTTTAAACTTCTGGGGTGTTTTTTTACAATGTCCAAATTTTTAGGGGGTTGTTTGCAATCTATTTTGTCAGTATACTATTTATAGGTTAGAATGTTTCAAGTTATTTTTGCAACTTTCAAAACTTTTAGGGTGCTTTATGCAAATTCCAAAATTTTAGGGGTCTAATTGTAATTCCCATATTTTCAGTGTATCGTTTGTATGATTGAAATTCTTAGGGTGCTTTTTGTAAAATTTAAAATTTGAGGCTTTTTGCAATTTACAAAACATTCAGAGTGTTTTCTACAAATTTTAATTTTTAGAAGGCTGTTTTGAGTTCCTAGAATTTCAATCTATTGTTTGTATGCTTTGAAAATTTTAGGGTTTTCTTATAAATTTCAAATTGTTTAGGGTGCTTTTCAATTTTAAAACTTTTAGGGTATTTTCTATAAATTTTAAGTTTGGTCATGCCCTGTTTGTATGTTTTGAAATTTTAAGTGTTTTTTAAAGTTTTGAAGAATTTTTTATGATTTTTACTAAGTTTTATATTATTGAGGGTGTTTTTATAATTTTATAATTGTTCTGGCATGGGGGCTTGTTTACAAATATTTACTTTACAAGAGATTTTGTCAATTTTTAGGTTTCAGGCGGCTTGTTGTACATTTTAGAACTTTTTAGGAGTTTTTGTAGTTCCACCTCCTTAAATGAACCAAGCATCAACTTTTCACCCATTTTCTCCTTCTCCCTAACTTGTTAAAAGTTTACCTTCATATGGGTTTAAACTTTATCTTTGGTGAAGTTTTAGAAGGATAACAAACATGGATAAATATGGGGATAATGTTTAACTAGGTAAACTTTATCCCCCTTAATCAAATGTACCGAACAAGCCCTTAGTGCGCTGGGGTCAGTGTGTAAAATGAAAGAATTTGGTTTGTGGGAATTTCTAACTTGAGGGATTTCAGTAGTGCTTTGCTTTTAAAATGGTGATAGAAAATGTTCTTAGAAACTAATAAATCTTGGTCGAGGCTTATTACTCAGAATCATCTTCCTAGTAGCGGCTGGTGGAGGGATGGGGAGAAAACTCTAGAAATTCTTTAGCCCTTTGAAAATGCTTGTGAAACTAAAAGATCGGTTCATGTCTATGATTTCCTTTACTGTTGGGAAGGGAAATACTACTAATTTCTAGCAGGATAAATGGTATAATAATATGTCTCTTTCTCAGGAATTCCCTTTAGTTTTGACCATTCTTTTAAAAAGAGGGATCGGTTCGTCTTTCAGAAGGAGCAGTAGATGGATCATTAACACTTCTACCTTAGATGCTTTTGGTAGAGAATAGAAATGAAAATCTCATTAACAAATTAGTCTCAATCCAGTGAGACCATTCTAACCTTAACGACATACCTAAGGGCATGTTTGTTTGCATGGAAATAATTATGAAGTAGGTGAAGTAGATGAAATAGGTCTCTTCTACTAGAAGAAAAATATGTTTGTTTCTCTAAAAACTACTTCGGTGCTTCCTTAGAAGGCGACGTAAGCTACGTGTCATCTCTACTTCTTGAATCTTTTCCTCCTCAAGACTGAATACCTGGAGTAGATGAAATTGAGTCAATTTAGGAATAAAATCATTTTGTTATTATATGGATATTCTCATACTCTAAATAAAATCGAAAGATCATCTTTCTTTCTTCCTAACAATATTTATAATTGCTACCAAACAAAAAGTTAATGAAGTGGAAGAAACATTATTTCCTCTACTTTCAAAATTCTGAAACAAACAAAAAGCAAGATTCGCTACTTCCTACTTCATAATTTCAGAAGTAATAGATTTGATTTATTTCTTACTTCTAATACTTCCTATCAACCAAACAGGCCCTAAATGGAAGTGGTGTAACAAAGGGGAGTTTGGGGTTAGAGGAACTTACACTTTTTTGAATGATGAAGGTATAAGATGTCCTTTAGCTAAGAACATATGGAGCACCCAAGCGCCTCTTTAAAGTAAGAGCTTTTATCTGGTTGACAAATAAAAATGTCATTCCTACTATGGACAACCTTATAAACTAGAAATAATGAGAGCCAAACATATGTACGTTATGCAAAAGTTAAGAAGGAACGATAAATCACCTCTTTTTAAGGTGTCCTTACTCTTTAAAAATTTGGGAGTGTTGCTAGTCATTTTTAGAATTCATGAACCTCTTGCCTCCATGCAACAACTGTTAGGAGAATAGAGGAATCATAATATTTACAAGAGTGTAAGGTTTTTGTGAGATATGATTGGAGCTGCGATTATTTGGAGAATTTAGGGGAACGTAACAATAGAATATATAATAATATTCAATGATCTTACTCTCTCATATTTCAGTAGATTATTGCTAACAATATTCATTGGGCATCTCTTCTTTCATGTGGGGATAAGGAGCGGGCAGATCAATTCTTTCGCATTTTAGCTCATCGGAGTAACGTTGACTCTTCTTCTAATGAGGAGAGGGTTGTAGTGAACGCCGACATCTTGTAAGGACCTGATTTTGTTCTACTCTTTGATTGTTTTGTACGGGTTACATAAGTATTATGTATTTTGACTCTTATTTTTGCAAATTTTTATGTTGCTCCTATTCATTCTTGCGGTTAGTCTTAGTTTTATTTCCTTGTATTTTATCTTTTTTGCTTTGACATACTTTTGACTTTCTTTGAATATTTCTCTTACTAGTATTTCTTGTGCACACTATGCATGTATACATAATTCAATCTTTAGGTTAAAAAATGATGAGAAGTTGGCGAGATGGGTGGGTAAGTGGGATACTAAAGATAGTTAGTGGTAAGAGGTAGTGATGGAGAAGATGGGATGGATAGAGTTAAAATGCTTTTCTTTAGATTAATAAAACAATAGGGTTCTCTTTCCCACCTTCTATTCTTAAAACAAAAACAAAAAACAAAAAAACTTCAAATTTTAACGTGAAAAGGAACTTCAAATTTTTTAAAATTTTCATGTAAAGTCAATTTGAATTGCTTTATTTATAATGAAATACAATTATTACATGTTAAACTTTAACCTTCACAAAATTTCATATTATTTCAAAAACATATATCTTAGACTATTTTCTTGAAACAACCAAGTTGAACTCTGTTTTTAAGGATAAATCTTGTCGGACCACTAGCAAAATTTTAAGATTAGTCCTCTATGTCATTCAATCTTTCCAAACCAATATTGAGATAACAAATTATGGAAACTGATATATGAAATAGAATTTTGAGGACAATGGTTAAGAATGAGAGAGAAATAGAAAGGTAATGGTGAGTGGGACCCCATGTTTCACACTAGTGTTCTCGCTCTTCTCCTTCACCTCTCACTTTCTCTCTCCCTCAAGGGCTTCGTCTTCAATCTGCATGTTTTCTTGATGTAGAGCAGAGCCCTTCGAGGAGAGCGAAGGAGAGATGACTCAGATCTTTTGCTCTGTATCAATCCTCTCTTTGGGAGCACATTGCACCCCAACCAACTCTCCCTTTGTTGTTTTGTTGTTGAAGTGATGCTAATGTTTTCTGTAATCGTGATTTTTATAACTTTGGGAAATTGCAGGATAAACTTTGACATGAAGTTCCTTTATTAAGAGTAAGATGGAGTTTGGCCTCTCCATTTTCATGGACAAATTTTAAAATCAACCCTTTTAAATATTTATTTATAATTTTCAACCGACCCTAACTTATTAGCAATTTGAAACTAGGTGAAATTGCTAATAAAACTTCATGTGATTGCCAATCCCATGAAGTTTTATTCATCAATTTTGACCTAATTTCATGAAACTAGGTTGAAAATGCTAATTAAGTTAGGGTTGGATTGAAAATTGTAAATAAATATTTAAAAGGATTTATTTAAAATTTGTCCTATTTTCATAGTTAAGTGATACTATACCTGATTGATTGCATTATATGTTCTTCTTCTTCTTCTTTTCCAACTATGCGTTTGTTATTGTATCTCACCTTAGATCATCCTATCATCCGAGGTTGATATTTTGAGGTCAATTGCAAATAATCCCTTACCTCCATGAATTTAGATGATAATTGCTAATAAACCAACTAATGGGTAATAGGTTGTAGTTAATATATAGATAAAGGGTTATTTACAATTTAATATTCATCCAGAAAGCGTGCAATCTGCACCAGACCCCTTCGTTCCTTCAAAAGCATGCAGCACTTATACACCAATTCTCAAAGAGAAGTTCCATTGAACTATCAACTTTAACACCCAACAATTCCATATGGCTCAACACATACAGAAACACTTTGGGCTGATAGTCAAACTATTTAGAAACCTTTTGATAAAGATGCAATAAAACATATGCGCCGAGCAAATTAGTCGAGTCACAGATGGATCCTGTGATGTTGCATCATTCAGATATTATGAAATGAGTTGAGCAACATAAAAAGGAAAATATTATTAAGCTCAATTAGATCATCTTCACAACTGAACAGACAGCCACAGTTATGCCACAACCCTGGCATAGAAACATGGAAATAGGTAGTTCTTGATACATAACTAGCAAAATCATAGGACAAAGAAAACAAAAGTCCTTGTTTTTATTAAAGTGGGTCTCTGGTGTCTATTTATCTCCCCAACAGAATACTGAAGGGAGAAGGATTACTTTACCAGCGATACTTCTGCTGTGGACAGCGAGTCTAGAGTTCACTGCTCGGTTCTGGCTTCTCGAATAGCTGCTTCTTCAACCAATCAAATGGCTGCAAATAATATTGAGAATTTAAAATTAGAAATAGACGTGAAACATCTAAGGTATGGCATTGGGTGAGCAAAGAAAAACATAAATTATTATTCTTTCACATTTTTGGTAAATAAGTAAATTATCAACACAAAGAGCGCAAGCAGAAAGTAAAGAGTGATTAAACCATACTGATTTCTCAGCAAAGTCTCCATCAGCAAACTGGTAGACAATAAAATATTTAACTAATTGATCAACTATGATTTATTATAGTTTGTTCAAAAGAAATGCATAAATAAACGTGTATTAATCTCTTATAAGCAATCAACATTACCAATCAAATAAAAATTTAAGTGCCTTGCCAAAAGTAGTTCATAATCTAATATTTTAGAAAACCCATAAACAAATTACAGGTCAGAAAGATGTTGCATTATAGAAAAAGTGGACATGATCTCTTAGATATGGTTGTACCTTCATATCTTGTTTAAGAAAAAAGTATAATCTATCCTTATCTCTTATTGGAGATTAGATTCAATAATCTCTGCCCCCACAAAATGAAATCTATATAAATCCTAGGATTGGTCTCAATGTTACAAAGCAAATTAAGAAATATTAGCTCAAGTTTAGTATATATTAATGGAGATTATGTGCGTTGAGTCACCTTGCTTTCACTCTCCCTCAAGGGCTTCTGTCTTCAATCTGCATGTTTTCTTCAGTGTAGAGCAGGAGCCCTTCTGAGGAGAGCGAAGGAGAGATGACTCAGATCTTTTGCTCTGTATCAATCCTCTCTTTGGGAGCACATTGCACCCCAACCAACTCTCCCCTTTGTTGTTTTTGTTGTTGAAGTGATGCTAATGTTTTCTGTAATCGTGATTTTTATAACTTTGGGAAATTGCAGGATAAACTTTGACATGAAGTTCCTTTATTAAGAGTAAGATGGAGTTTGGCCTCTCCATTTTCATGGACAAAATTTTAAAATCAACCCTTTTAAATATTTATTTATAATTTTCAACCCAGCCCTAACTTATTAGCAATTTCGAAACTAGGTCGAAATTGCTAATTAAAACTTCATGTGATTGCCAATCCCATGAAGTTTTATTCATCAATTTCGACCTAATTTCATGAAACTAGGTCGAAAATACTAATTAAGTTAGGACTGGGTCGAAAATTATAAATAAATATTTAAAAGGGTTTATTTTCAAAATTTGTCCTATTTTCATTAGTTAAGTGATACTATACCTGATTGATTGCATTATATGTTCTTCTTCTTCTTCTTTTCCAACTATATGCGTTTGTTATTGCATTATATGTTCTTCTTCTTCTTCTTTTCCAACTATATGCGTTTGTTATTGTATCTCACCTTAGATCATCCTATCATCCGAGGTTGATATTTTGAGGTCAATTGCAAATAATCCCCTTACCTCCATGAATTTAGATGATAATTGCTAATAAACCAACTAATGGGTAATAGGTTGTAGTTAATATATAGATAAAAGGGTTATTTACAATTTAATATTCATCCAGAAAGCGTGCAATCTGCACCAGACCCCTTCGTTCCTTCAAAAAGCATGCAGCACTTATACACCAATTCTCAAAGAGAAAGTTCCATTGAACTATCAACTTTAACACCCACAACAATTCCATATGGCTCAACACATACAGAAACACTTTGGGCTGATAGTCAAACTATTTAGAAACCTTTTGATAAAGATGCAATAAAAACATATGCGCCGAGCAAATTAGTCGAGTCACAGATGGATCCTGTGATGTTGCATCATTCAGATATTATGAAATGAGTTGAGCAACATGTAAAAGGAAAATATTATTAAGCTCAATTAGATCATCTTCACAACTGAACAGACAGCCACAGTTATGCCACAACCCTGGCATAGAAACATGGAAATAGGTAGTTCTTGATACATAACTAGCAAAAAGAACTCATAGGACAAAGAAAACAAAAGTCCTTGTTTTTTTATTAAAGTGGGTCTCTGGTGTCTATTTATCTCCCCAACAGAATACTGAAGGGAGAAGGATTACTTTTTACCAGCGATACTTCTGCTGTGGACAGCGAGTCTAGAGTTCACTGCTCCGGTTCTGGCTTCTCGAATAGCTGCTTCTTCAACCAATCAAATGGCTGCAAATAATATTGAGAATTTAAAATTAGAAATAGACGTCGAAACATCTAAGGTATGGCATTGGGTGAGCAAAGAAAAACCGCAAATTATTATTCTTTCACATTTTTACGGTAAATAAGTAAATTATCAACACAAGAGAAGCGCAAGCAGAAAGTAAAAGAGTGATTAAACCATACTGATTTCTCAGCAAAGTCTCCATCAGCAAACTGGTAGACAATAAAATATTTAACTAATTGATCAACTATGATTTAATAAAGATTGTCCAAACATAACATTACATATTTGCTTGTATTCCTTCTTCTCCTTTATCTTCACTGTTTCTTAAAAATACACATCTGACTTTGATGATCTGTCCACCTAGTACTATCAAAATATAGTAACTTAAAACCCATAAACTTCTAATATCGCTGACAAGACCCAATAAGATATAGAAAAGGGTGAAATTTCAGAAGTTAGATCCAAAACAATCTTAATCTCTTTCGAACAGCATTATGACTCCATGCTCATTGGTTTGACGAGTGTGGAGAATCCAAAACAAATCACAATCTCTACCAAGACTGGCATAAGAAACTAACAGGATAGAGAAATATATGCCTACAAAAATGAGACTACTGAAGTATAATTTTTAAAACATTTGCAACTCTAGATGAGACTAATATAAAAGCAGATCATTAACAAAACCTCATATCAAAGGAATTTACATGACCCTAAAACTATTTTAATAAAAGCTCTACCCGACAAGAAAAACAACGAAAGAATAACAAATTCATTTTCCAAATCTTGTCAGGCGGCTACAAGAATCCTACTTTTCCATTCAATTAATGTTAGGTTCTCTCTCTATTTTAACAAATTCAACTCCTTTTTAACTGTCTTAATCTATGTTCAACTATCCTAGTCCTTCATGCTGTGTTAACTTCGATCCTATGGATCCTCCTAATAGTTTACTGTCACATGCCTAAATCAGCTCAACTGATTATCCATCATTTTCTCTTAAGTTAGAGCTATCTCTAATTCATATGGATGCACAAACTTCTATCTCATATTTTAGCATTCAACCAATCATCCATCTCAACATTCTAATTTCGACAACAATCATTTCTCCAGACATGTTGTTTCTTAATTAAGAATATTCTGATTCCTACAGCATGCTTGGTTGGATGGCCACCTTTTAAAATCTTCCTTCCAATTTCAAGGGCATGTTACAATTACATACAGTTTTCCATTTTAACAATATGCTTTGATTGAGTGAACAATATCAGCCTAGATCTTTCCGTTATATGAATTATTAGTCCTAACCATTGAAATGGTTACTTCTCCGCACTTATTGGTCATTAATATGAACTAAATCCTCATTTTCCCTTAACCTTTGTCAAAGTAACATTGTGTATTATATGTTTTCATCCTCCTACTTTCAAATCTTTAACTTCCGATGCTTCTCTATCTTCTTTCCTTGTTTACTGTTTTTTACGCTTCTTCCCACCTATTCTCTGAGATTATCTTCTGCCCTTGCTTATTGTATGTACATGGAATCCTACTGCACCACATGTCCGTAATTACATGATCTAAAAAATGCCCCATGCGAGGATCTCCTAGGAGATCAACAATCCAAGTACTGCTATGCTCCAAGCCCTTCATTAAGCAATTTTCACCAAGTCCTCACCTCAATAAAAGTGACTATAATTCTCGGGTTGACAGGGAGCATTACAGCAAACACCTTTCTAGAATACATTTAATAGTTGATTGGGGTTATGAGACCCATGTGTAGTACAATATTACCCCCCTGCCCTCTTTTAGTGCCTGCCATGTCCAATCCCTCCCCACCACCACCCCCCCCACCAAGAGAGAGAGAGAGAGAGAGAATTTAGTGTCTAGCATCTGCAGCATACAACACTCCATTAGACAATTAAGGATGCAATCTGCAATGGCCACTCCATACTATTGTTTGGGTTGGAATGCAGTTCCATATGACACTTAGTTCCATGCTACTTAGCTCCATGTGACACATAAGTGGTGTTTGCTCGGCACCATTTGTACTGCTAAGAATTAGGATTTCCCAAGAAAAGTAAAATAATTTTTCTAAAGAACTATCATACATCAAACACTTTCTAGCATTTACCTGATTACGTGTATTCACTTCCACATCTAATAAAATTAGACCAACTACTAGACACCGGTCTCTTATATATCAAGTTGCAAAATCTCTATTCTCAATTTTCCTAAAGGTTTCATCCATTGTTTTAGTTTCTTGCAAATAAAATCATGCTAATATTTCTTCTGCATACCTATTGATCCCACATTCTTGTTGTAGTGATCGGATATTTCAAGTAGCAACTAGCAAACTGATTGTATTGTCATGCACAAGCCTCTTAACTTTTTCCTCTCTTATAATCCCCCAACCCAATCTATGTGACACTAAGGGGGGGTTATTGGTTGACGATTGTTGATTTGGACTTGGACTTTTTATTGGATTTCAATTTAGGGCGTTATTCGTTTCGGACTAAAATTTGGATTTAAATTTAATGTATTATTGGTTTAGGACTAGGATTCGGATTTGAATTTAATGTGTTATTGGTTTAGGACTAGAATTTGAATTTAAATTTAACGTGTTATTGGTTTAGGACTAGGATTTGGATTTGAATTTAATGTGTTATTGGTTGTTTAGGATTATTATTAGGACTAGGAGTTCAAAATCCACGCTCCATTCCGACTCTATAGTTTTTAATGAAAAATTTTTAATAGAGAAAGTCCAAGCTAAAATTGATGGATTGTGATGTTACTATGTGGATTTCCTCTCTCCTCTTCTCTTTACTTATTTAAATATTTAATATATTTCAAATTAAATATATTTAATTTTATAATATTCTATATTTCTAAGTTATTATATATTAACATTAAATGTATTTAATTTTAAAATATTTTAATCAACTTCTATAAATTTATTTAATTTATTTAAAATAAAATATATTTAATACTACTTAATCACTTAATATATTTAATATTTAATATTAACTCGGATATGTTCATTATTTAATAAGCAAGGCTCCTATAAACTTAAGTTGATAGGGAGGAGTGTCCACCAACTTTTATATCCATTGATCTTACATTGAGATGCGGAAATCAAGATGCACACAAATCTCAAAGTGGGCTTTATATCTTTCACGGATCCCAAGGCAACATCAATGGATAGAAAAGTTGGAGGATGACTATTTCCTATCAACTTAAGTTTATAAGCCTTCCTCTTATTTAATATTTCTTAAATATATACTTTTTTAAATATTTAATACAATATTACATACATTTCGCTTGAACTGCTTTAAATGAATTACAAGATTTATTTAGTTTTGTTGTTGTCATCCATTAATCGAAATGAAAGTGGTTTTCAAATTATTATTTTTTGTTAATGATTATTATTCAACATAACAATTTAATTTAAAACTCTAATATAAATAATCCACAAATCTAAAATTTAGTCCGAGAAACCGACTCTCAGTCTATGAATCCAAAGTAAAAGTTCAAGAATCCAAACCAAAAGTTCAAGAATTCTACTCACAAAAATTAAAATCCAATCCAAAAGTCTGAGGCAAATCCGAGTCCAGTTTCCAATCCAAGAATATCGGATTCATGGACAATTGTCCGAGTCCAAATCAACAATCCATAACGAATAACACCCCCTAAATTCGTCTTTGAAGACCTAAAACATGCTTGTCTGTTTATCATTGCACTAGGGATAGACTGTTGGAACTTGCAAAGCATAACCAGAACTCTGTGGTAACTTTTGCCTTTTTAAAAAATTTAAGGAGGAAGGATTAAGGAAAAACCAAGTAATCAGCAAGAATATATCAACCCATGTGCTTTTTATGCTTGGTAAGAGAAAGAGTAGTCATCCCCTTCTTTATTAATAGAACAGCTATTTGTAACATTAAAGAGGGAGGTTATGAGACATTGAGACCTTCATTTTGAGCGGCAAAATTGTATCAACCGGTCTAAACGAGTTGCTTACCCTTCTGAAGTTATTTTGAGATGGACTAACTATTTTATCCATATCGTTCTTTTTTTCATTGTGGTTAGTCCTTCGTCTAAAATGAGTGCAAACGGAAACTGGTGAAGGATCAACACCGAATTTCACACCAATAAGGAGAAAAATCAAACTGCAAGTGTAAGTATTGCTGAACCATTCTAAACCTGGAGTAACTTGAACCCGACAACAATTCCTTAAAACATATAGGGAGTGCTAAAAAAAGAACTGGAACCATTCTAAACTTGGAGTAACTTTAACCCGACAACAATTCCTTAAAACATACAGGGAGTGCTCAAAAAAGAATTAGATCGAAGAGTTCTTATAGTTGTATTAGAGTATTAAGTCTGATTTGATATATACCCTACACAACGAGCTAAGGAAAAGGTATACACAGTGTTGGAACAAACGATTGGTATTTACCAAAATTCTTTGAGTCTGACACTCGATTCTTTCATTAGTTTGCCTACCTCTTGCGCAACTGCAATTTACTTTCATCAGAATCAACATGAGCTTGGAAATTAAACTACATATTTCGCTGAAAAATACCATATATATATATATATATATATATATATATATATATATATATATATATATATATATATATATATATATATATATATATATATATATATATATATATATATATATATATATAAGCAGATTTTACTCTACTTTCCATTTCGGATATTACATATTTACTTGCAATCCTTGCATTCTTATACTTTCCATTCATAGGCTTGCTTTGCAGGATGCATATCCCAAAATGTGACAGAGTAAGGAGGAGAGATTATTTGGTCCCTAAAGTCAGATTTTCTAGTTTGGCTTCTAAAATTGAACTGTTTGGTCCATTTGTTCTTAAAGAAATGCATTTTTACTTTATGATGAGCATCATGGCTAAACTATCTTCACCTGATTGAAACATCTAGGTCATTGTACTTGCCTATTTAAGTAAGCTTTACATTTTCAATAAATGTCACCAATAAAAACAAGCATTTTCTGTATTTTATGTCATCCGTGAAGCTTAATATTCCTGTAAAAAGAAATCCCAGTACCATGCCTCAATAAAGTAGTAAACTAGTGATATGGAAATAGGAGTTCACTTCGTGTTTGTTTACGTCGCTTTGGCACATGAAGACATTATGAAACATGAAAACTTTCAATGGTTGTCTACACAATAAACTGAGAATATATCACTTTCTCATCTCGAAGCAGTAAATCCTGGTCCCTTAACGGACTTATAAATATCTGAGTCTCAAAAGCCCATTTATAGCACTGGTCTCAAAAAAAGTATTCAGAAATTAGATAGAGGTTATGTCAGGGTTGTCCAACCTTAGACCTGAATTTGGTTTCGGGGATCCAAAGTACCCATTTTATTAGAAAAGAAACAGGAAGTAGGAGAAAATGACAACCGAAGAAGCCATTTAGTGGCAGAACCCTCTATTTCACTATTTCAAATTTTCTACTCCATTCCAACAACTGGCCATAGCTTAACTTTGATTGAGTTTAAAGCATAAGCTTGAAAATTACTTTGTTCTCACCCAGACAACCCTATAATTTTCTCCAAGGCTTCAGTTACTTCAGCCAGTGATTGCCAATTTCCTGAAAATTACATCTTTTAGCCAAAAATGAAACTACCAATGTAATTTGAAACAGGAATCAAACTTTGATCCGAAACCGTGCAATCATCAACGAATATTCGAAACCATGAATTGGGTGTTTGCAACAAAATTCAATGACACTTCAAGTTACCGTAACACATGCTTTAAATAAATTTAATTACTGAACTATTATTTCTTACATAAGTACGCTTCCATGCCTAGATTCTATTGAAGAACTTTTTTTCTTTTTCTAATTAGAAAAGAAATAGAGCAAGATCAATACAAAACGAAATTGAACAAATTGAACTGAAACCTAACAAAACTCTATACCACCACCAGAGAGAGATCTTTACCTGGACGAGCCAGAGAGCGGTGGTGACGGCGGCGACGCCCCAACCGGCGGCGGCCGTGACGTCGGTGGACTGCAGGCGGAGCCTTGGGCTGAGGGACTTGAAAAGACCTCCGGCTGCACTAGATCCCGTCGCCATTTTTCTTCGTTTTTTGAAAACCCTAGTTTTTGTGATTCTTTTTGGGGAACTTTTTCTTTTGGAGAGTTTTGAAGTTGTTTCTGGAATGGAGAGAGGAAAGGGCTGGACTCTTGGGAAATAAAATAAGAATTTGGTTTTATATATTAGTCCCCCTGATTCTTGGTATATTGAAATCATTCTTCCAAATTAAGTGTTTTAGTCCCCCATGTCTTCATATTTTGAAATTAGTCCAAGACATGTTCGAAGTATTTTGAAATTACTCCCCTAATCTCTTCAACCAAATGCTAGCTAGAAGGACTAATTTCAGAATTTTTAAAAAAATCAGGAGACGAATTTAAATATATGAAGATTTGGAGACTAATTTCAAAACACTTATAACATTTGAGTGATTGATTTGAAAATATCAGGACTAATTTTCAATGGTTGTCTACACAATAAACTGAGAATATGTCCAGAAATTAGATATGGGTTATGTCAGGGTTGTCCAACCTTAGACCTGAATTTGGTTTCGGGATCCAAAGTACCCATTTCATTAGAAAAGAAACAGGAAGTAGGAGAAAGTGACAACCGAAGAAGCCATTTAGTGGCAGAACACTCTATGTCACTATTTCAAATTTTCTACTCCATTCCAACAACCCGATATAGCCTAACTTTGATTGAGTTTAAAGCATAAGCTTGAAAATTACTTTGTTCCTCTACACAGACAACCCTATAATTTTCTCCAAGGCTTCAGTTACTTCAGCCAGTGATTGCCAATTCCCATGAAGTTTTATTCATCAATTTTGACCTAATTTCATGAAACTAGGTCGAAAATACTAATTAAGTTAGACTGGTCGAAAATTATAAATAAATATTTAAAAGGGTTTATTTTCAAAATTTGTCCTATTTTCATTAGTTAAGTGATACTATACCTGATTGATTGCATTATATGTTCTTCTTCTTCTTCTTTTCCAACTATATGCGTTTGTTATTGCATTATATGTTCTTCTTCTTCTTTTCCAACTATATGCGTTTGTTATTGCATTATATGTTCTTCTTCTTCTTTTCCAACTATATGCGTTTGTTATTGCATTATATGTTCTTCTTCTTCTTTTCCAACTATATGCGTTTGTTATTGTATCTCACCTTAGATCATCCTATCATCCGAGGTTGATATTTTGAGGTCAATTGCAAATAATCCCCTTACCTCCATGAATTTAGATGATAATTGCTAATAAACCAACTAATGGGTAATAGGTTGTAGTTAATATATAGATAAAAGGGTTATTTACCATTTAATATTCATCCAGAAAGCGTGCAATCTGCACCAGACCCCTTCATTCCTTCAAAAAGCATGCAGCACTCATACACCAATTCTCAAAGAGAAAGTTCCATGGTACTATCAACTTTAACACCCACAACAATTCCATATGGCTCAACACATACAGAAACACTTTGGGCTGATAGTCAAACTATTTAGAAACCTTTTGATAAAGATGCAATAAAAACATATGCGCCGAGCAAATTAGTCGAGTCACAGATGGATCCTGTGATGTTGCATCATTCAGATATTATGAAATGAGTTGAGCAACATGTAAAAGGAAAATATTATTAAGCTCAATTAGATCATCTTCACAACTGAACAGACAGCCACAGTTATGCCACAACCCTGGCATAGAAACATGGAAATAGGTAGTTCTTGATACATAACTAGCAAAAGAACTCATAGGACAAAGAAAACAAAAGTCCTTGTTTTTATTAAAGTGGGTCTCTGGTGTCTATTTATCTCCCCAACAGAATACTGAAGGAGAAGGATTACTTTTACCAGCGATACTTCTGCTGTGGACAGCGAGTCTAGAGTTCACTGCTCGGTTCTGGCTTCTCGAATAGCTGCTTCTTCAACCAATCAAATGGCTGCAAATAATATTGAGAATTTAAAATTAGAAATAGACGTCAAACATCTAAGGTATGGCATTGGGTGAGCAAAGAAAACCGCAAATTATTATTCTTTCACATTTTTACGGTAAATAAGTAAATTATCAACACAAGAGAAGCGCAAGCAGAAAGTAAAAGAGTGATTAAAGCATACTGATTTCTCAGTGAAGCCTCCATCAGCAAACTGGTAGACGATAAAATATTTAACTAATTGATCAAATATGATTTAATTAAGATTGTCCAAACATAACATTACATATTTGCTTGTATTCCTTCTTCTCCTTTATCTTCACTGTTTCTTAAAAATAAGCGAAACAACAAATTTAAAATAAACAAATACCAAATCACTAAATTCCCAAATAAGATTATGTTTTCCCTTATCATCTTTTTACTTCACTTGCACCTCTCAAACGCTTCTCTTCAATCGGTGAATTCCCAAACATAGTGAAAACTAACGGTGACCAGGTTAAGATAAAATGCTTAGTTGCACTTTGGTACCCAAAAGTTGACCATTTTGAACTTTGATACTAATTGCATGTTTGGTTATGATGAGCATCATGGCTAAACTATCTTAACATGATTGAAACATCTAGGTCATTGCACTTGCATATT
Source organism: Asparagus setaceus (assembly GCA_012295165.1). Lineage (NCBI taxonomy): Eukaryota > Viridiplantae > Streptophyta > Magnoliopsida > Asparagales > Asparagaceae > Asparagus > Asparagus setaceus. The sequence continues at coordinate 19,557,448 of CM022705.1, forward strand.
TAAGTAAGCTTTACATTTTCAATAAATGTCACTATAGTCAGATGCCTTTACTTATATCCCGTGACCAATAAAAATAAGCCTTTTTGTATTTTATGTAATCCGTGAAGCTCAATATTCCTGTAAAAGAAATCCCACTACCATGCCTCAATAAAGTAGTAAACTAGTGATATGGTAGGAGTTCACTTAGTGTTGGTTTAAGTCACTTTGGCACACGAAGACATTATGAAACAAGAAAATTTTCAATGGTTGTCTACACAATAAACTGAGAATATGTCCAGAAATTAGATATGGGTTATGTCAGGGTTGTCCAACCTTAGACCTGAATTTGGTTTCGGGATCCAAAGTACCCATTTCATTAGAAAAGAAATAGAGCAAGATCAATACAAAACGAAATTGAACAAATTGAACTGAAACCTAACAAAATCTATACCACCACCAGAGAGATCTTTACCTGGATGAGCCAGAGAGCGGTGGTGACGGCGGCGACGCCCCAACCGGCGGCGGCCGTGACGTCGGTGGACTGCAGGCGGAGCCTTGGGCTGAGGGACTTGAAAAGACCTCCGGCTGCACTAGATCCCGTCGCCATTTTTGTTTGTTTTTTGAAAACCCTAGTTTTTGTGATTCTTTTGGGGAACTTTTTCTTTGGAGAGTTTTGAAGTTGTTTCTGGAATGGAGAGGAAAGGGCTGGACTCTTGGGAAATAAAATAAGAATTTGGTTTTATATATTAGTCCCCTGATTCTTGGTATATTGAAATCATTCTTCCAAATTAAGTGTTTTAGACCCCATGTCTTCATATTTTGAAATTAGTCCAAGACATGTTCGAAGTATTTTGAAATTACTCCCCTAATCTCTTCAACCAAATGCTAGCTAGAAGGACTAATTTCAGAATATTAAAAAATCAGGAGACGAATTTAAATATATGAAGATTTGGAGACTAATTTCAAAACAACGTATAACATTTGAGTGATTGATTTGAAAATATCAGGACTAATTTTAAAATGTGAAATTCAAGAGCTAGTATCGAGAAACCCAAACAGAATTCAAGACGGGTGCGCATGGGCATCGTTGTGTGACAATTAACACCGAGTTGCAAAACTCGTTTGAGGGGGATAACAAAGAGAAAGCAAGTTAATTAAGTTGAAATGTTGTGAGCTTTTGCACCTCTTCGAATAGGGGTGTTAGGGGAAGGGAATTGATCAAAAAATATTGTTTATAAAGGAACAATTTAATCCTTTCAATATTAAATCGAAATGCTGAGGTAGAGTTTGATGTCTTCTCCTTTATTAAAGTTTCTAAACGGGTAAAATAAGTCCTCCTCATTCACCTTACTAATGGTCAATTTGGTATTCTTGGATTTTATAATAAGTTGTTTTATAAAAGCAACTGATATAAGTTGTTAAAAAAAGTCATTTGATAATCATACAATAAAAGTTGCTTCAAAAGCAATTAAAGTGTTGGTGATGATGTGCTTAAAGATCATTATAAGTGAAAATGACCAAAATAGAGAGAATTTTAGTTTCATGTTTATTGATAGTAATAAAAACTTTATCAAAAGCTAAAGGATATATATAGCATATAATTATAAAAAGCAAGCTGCTTTTATATAACCTAGTCTAAAATCAAACCTAAGACCGTGGGAGCCATACTGGAACCTCCCAACTATGAACTATCTGGGTCACCTGCGGTAGGTTAAAAGCATCCCCAAGTTGCTTCTAAAGGCACCCTTCAAAAGCATGATCAGTTTTGAATCAAGCATGCAAAAAAAGTTTTATCAAACATTTCTATTGATCGTTTCTTAAAAAAATAAGCAGAAACAACAAATTTAAAAATAAACAAATACCAAATCACTAAATTCTCAAACAAGATTATGTTTTCCCTTATCATCCTTTTACTTCACTTGCACCCTCTCCGCTTAACTTCTCTTCAATCGGTGAATTCCCAAACATAGTGAAAAGCTAACAGTGACCACTGGTTAAGAAGATACTAAAAATGCTTAGTTGCACTTTGGTACCCAAAAGTTGACCATTTTGAACTTTGATACTAAGTGCATGTTTGGTTATGATGAATAGCAAGGGACACCCTTAGAAAGGCTGGCACCTTCAAAACCCATCAGAAAAATATAAAAATACCAAAAATGGATTCCTAAAACCATGTTTATTTATTTCCAAAAACAAACTTTTTTCTTAAAACCCCTTGACACATCATATTTTAAGGGAAGCCCAATTCAAAGCTGAAAAGGAGTGTATTAATTAAAAAAATTGGGAGAGATGCATTTGGGGGTTTCTCGAGGAAAATATTAGTGGATGGGGGTGGGGGGTCATTTCCTAAAGTTGCGCATTCCTTTTGTTTGTTTGTTTGTTTGTTTTTATGTAACAAACAAAACGAAGGTTGGCAGAAAAGGATTCCACCATTGTTTTTGTAAACAGACGCAAGAAATGTTCTTCTAGCAAATGTCCGGAAAACTCAAAAAAAAGGTTTTCTAACTCGGAAAAAATTTCTTATATTTTTAGGAATCGAACTAAACAGACCCTAAGTTCTTTCCCCATTTCATAACCTAATGATTTAACAACTTTGAACTTCAGTACCCTGATCAGTTAGAGAATGTTAATTTGTTTTTTGTTTAAAAGATATCAAACTTTCAAGCAACAACATTAGGGGCACTGTTGAAAACAATTCTACTATAGGAAACAATGGGAGGGTTTTATGAGATATCTCAAAGTTCAACAAGGGGGTTTAGTTGAATTTCTAAAGCTAATGTGGGCTTGAGAAGGGTTATGTGCAAAGCCCTCCAAAGTTCAGGAGGTTTGTGAAATTAGCCCTATTTTGAAACTCATTTAGAGAGCATAGCATAAATTGAAAAGTTCAATGATTCGTATGTTTGCGAACTCGCTCACCGTGTGCATGTGATGCATATCGATCTAAGTTTGTGATAATAAAACTCTTGACAAAGGGTTCTCTGAAGGCTTATGCAACAAAGCTTGTATTATAAATAAAGAATCTCTCTTTTGCTTTGATCATTCCTTTCGCTATTTTTTAAAACATCCCAATTTGCAATTGGCGTCATTGAAGAACGGTATAATAAAATCACAAACGGCTATATTATTTGCAAAGTCTTGGTCAAAATTAATCTTAATCAATAATCTCTAAATAGCCACGGGAAATCTAAGGAGGAGGAGAAAGTTTAGAACCGATTTTGAGCAATGTTAGATATATCATTGCATAGTGGCGGAGCTATATAGTGTCATGTGATGTCACAAGACATCACTGGATTGCCTATTTTATAGACATTTTTACTTACTTTTACATGTTAAATTATCGATTAGGCCATTGAAGAACGGTATAATAAAATCACAAACGGCTATATTATTTGCAAAGTCTTGGTCAAAATTAATCTTAATCAATAATCTCTAAATAGCGACGGGAAATCTAAGGAGGAGGAGAAAGTTTAGAATCGATTTTGAGCAATGTTAGATATATCATTGCATAGTGGCAGAGCTATATAGTGTCATGTGATGTCACAAGACATCACTGGATTGCCTATTTTATAGACATTTTTACTTACTTTTACATGTTAAATTATCGATTAGGCCATTGAAGAACGGTATAATAAAATCACAAACGGCTATATTATTGGCAAAGTCTTCGTCAAAATTAATCTTAATCAATAATCTCTAAATAGCGACGGGAAATCTAAGGAGGAGGAGAAAGTTTAGAACCGATTTTGAGCAATGTTAGATATATCATTGCATAGTGGCGGAGCTATATAGTGTCATGTGATGTCACAAGACATCACTGGATTGCCTATTTTATAGACATTTTTACTTACTTTTACATGTTAAATTATCAGATTGGCGTCATTGAAGAACGGTATAATAAAATCACAAACGGCTATATTATTGGCAAAGTCTTCGTCAAAATTAATCTTAATCAATAATCTCTAAATAGCGACGGGAAATCTAAGGAGGAGGAGAAAGTTTAGAATCGATTTTGAGCAGTGTTAGATATACCATTGCACAGTGGCAGAGCTACATAGTGCCATGTGATGACACAGGGCACCACTGGATTGCCTATTTTATTGACATTTTTACTTACTTTTACATGTTAAATTATCGATTAGGCCATTGAAGAACGGTATAATAAAATCACAAACGGCTATATTATTGGCAAAGTCTTCGTCAAAATTAATCTTAATCAATAATCTCTAAATAGCGACGGAAATCTAAGGAGGAGGAGAAAGTTTAGAATCGATTTTGAGCAATGTTAGATATATCATTGCATAGTGGCGAGCTATATAGTGTCATGTGATGTCACAAGACATCACCGATTGTCAATTTCCTGAAAATGACATCTTTTAACCAAAAATGAAACCACCATTGTAATTTGAAACAGGAATCAAACTTTGATCCGAAACCGTGCAATCATCAACGAATATTCGAAACCATGAATTGGGTGTTTGCAACAAAATTCAATGACACTTCAAGTCACCGTAACACATGCTTTAAATAAATTTAATTACTGAACAATGATTTCTTACATAAGTACGCTTCCATGCCTAGATTCTATTGAAGAACTTTTTTTCTTTTGGAGAGTTTTGAAGTTGTTTCTGGAATGGAGAGAGGAAAGGGCTGGACTCTTGGGAAATAAAATAAGAATTTGGTTTTATATATTAGTCCCCTGATTCTTGGTATATTGAAATCATTCTTCCAAATTAAGTGTTTTAGACCCCATGTCTTCATATTTTGAAAGTAGTCCAAGGTATGTTCGAAGTATTTTGAAATTACTCCCCTAATCTCTTCAACCAAATGCTAGCTAGAAGGACTAATTTCAGAATATTAAAAAAAATCAGGAGACGAATTTAAATATATGAAGATTTGGAGACTAATTTCAAAACACTTATAACATTTGAGTGATTGATTTGAAAATATCAGGACTAATTTTAAAATGTGAAATTCAAGAGCTAGTATCGAGAAACCCAAACAGAATTCAAGACGGGTGCGCATGGGCATCGTTGTGTGACAATTAACACCGAGTTGCAAAACTCATTTGAGGGGGATAACAAAGAGAAAGCAAGTTAATTAAGTTGAAATGTTGTGAGCTTTTGCACCTCTTCGAATAGGGGTGTTAGGGGAAGGGAATTGATCAAAAAATATTGTTTATAAAGGGACAATTTAATCCTTTCAACATTAAATCCAAATGCTGAGGTAGAGTTTGATGTCTTCTCCCTTTATTAAAGTTTCTAAACGGGGTAAAATAAGTCCTCCTCATTCACCTTGCTAATGGTCAATTTGGTATTCTTGGATTTTATAATAAGTTGCTTTATAAAAGCAACTGATATAAGTTGTTAAAAAGTCATTTGATAATCATACAATAAAGTTGCTTAAAAGCAATTATGGTGTTTGGTAGAACTATGCTTAATGATCGTTATTAAAAGATACAAGAAGTATGTAGTACATCTTATACTATTATAAAAGTGGATTGGTATGTTAAAACATTTCTTCCCAAAATGCCCTCTAAAACATATGCATACATGCATACATAAAACATATGCATACATGCATTTTTTTCTGAAAAATTTACATACATACATAAAATGCATACATATACATATATGCATTAATGCACCCCTTCAAATGCTTCTCATAATTATTCATCGGTTTCATAACCCCCCATTAATCCTCCTTAATACCAATATTAACAACAAATTTAACCCACCCTTTCAAATCCCTATCACATATAACTTCTCTACAACCATTCTCCTATACATTGTCAACCTCTCAAAGCTCCCAGCAACAACTCACTAAATCTATCAAATAATCACCTCAATATTTTTACATTTGGGTAATTATATATAAAGTTTATATGTTCTATAAATGAGTGGAATTTTCATATATATATTTGTTTTGATTTTTAGCGTGCAAATATTGTTGATTATGATCTTTATTTTTGTTGTTGAAGTTGTGGCGATCATTTAGATTGGGATGCCTACCATGTCAAGGTGATGGCTTCAAAAATGTTGCATGATGAAAGACGTAAATAAATGACTATATAAGGTTCATTGATCCCAAAGAATACTGTCTTACTATTTCCCACTCTTATTAATTTTAATTTCAAGAATGTATTATTGTCATTCATTGATCGCTTCCACTGTTCTCAGTCTCCAATCAGGAAGCCGGTTGCGGGAATTAGTTCAAAGATGGTTCGAGAGAATCCTTAATTGTTCTTGGAAACTTTGAGTTAGAATATAACTTATGTAATTTTGTACATAATAGCCGGTTGAATGAGAATATTGGTACAGTTTTTAACTTTTGAGTTTTTTTTGGCTTGGTTTTTTACTTTTGAGTGGTCGTTAGTGATTGAAGGTTATGGAATGAAGTTGATGATACTTTATTTTCATGTTTGACTTGAGAACATATGTTTTGCAAGTGCTAAGAACAACTTAATTTTTCTTAATTACATGGAGAGGACCCTTTCTCTCTCTTATTTAAAATAACAAAAGAGAAGGGGGAAATAGTCAACTCTACAACACCATATTCATTAGCTAAGGTCATTGATGTTAAAAGTCCTAATATTTTATGTTTAATTATAAAGAAATTTCATGTAGCAAATCAAATGCTAAGATAACTGTGATCTTTTAAATTTTATGGAGGATTAAAGTAGGATGATGTAAATTTTATTAGTAAGGTTCATCCCGCAAAAGGTCCTACATTCTATATACTTTTTTTCCATTTACTCGCTGGCATCTTGCCCGAATACTCAAAACAAATAGAGAAAGAAAGGAAGAGGAAGATATTGGGCACATTATTTAAAAGAAATAGTTGCTAGAGATTTTCGATTGCAAAAATATTTTGAAATTTAATTATGATATTAGTTAAAAAATTATAAATAAATTTTATAAATAGATTAATGAGGATTATAGCTTGTCTATTTATAAATATAGATTAATGGGGACTGTCAACATGTAAACATTAGTCATCTTTTCTACAATTTTATAGGGTTATTTTGTATTAGCCTCTTAAATCTTTCATATTTTGGAATTAGTACCCCAAATCATTATAATTGCTACTAGGTCCCTTAATTTTTAAGCTATTCCTCAACATTGGAATCGCTATTAGGTCCCCAATTCTCAAGTTATTTTGAAATTAGTTCCTCATATTAATAAGAGAATAGCAATTAAAGGGATTAATTTGAAGCAAATATACTTATGAGAATTATAAAACCTAACAAAATTTTGATGACTTAGGGATTAATTTCCTCTCATTGGGACTTCTACTCTTGATTAGATGAGCTAATTTTAGAAATAACTTAAATTAGAGAATTTAATAATAATTTCAATGATTTGAGGGACCAATTTCAAAATAACTTAAGAATTGAGAGACACTGTAGCAAGTTCCATGATTTGAGGGGCTAATTTCAAATATGGAAGATTATAGGGACTAATATTGAAAATAACCCTACAAAAGTTTACAACATTTGTTTAACTAATAATTCACTATATTCTAACCATATTTACTAATTTTATGGTATAGCTTAATTTAAAACAGTTAAAGAGTTTATGGAATAAAACTTTAGAATATAAAACAAATACATACACGTGCGACGACGCACTATACTAGTAAACTAAAAAAAGCAAAAGCTGCTTTTGAAAGCATCCTCAGGTTGCTTCTAAAAGCACCCTCTTAGAAGCATAAGTTGTTTTAATAAGTATACCAAAAAAAATTTCACCAAAAATTATTATTGGCTGCTTCTTGAAAAAAATAAGCAGAAGCACCTAAAAAAAAGCAGTACCAAACTGGCACTCAGTTTGTCCTTGCTTTCTCCTTATCAATTTCCATTTAGATTCCTCTATTAAAAAAACCCCTAATTTCAAATCGCGCCGAAATTTGTCCCCAGTTTGAACCTAAATCCAAAATTAAAGAGTCCCAACTGCTTTCTCCTTGTCAGTGTGTCCTCCCCACATCATTTACAAAAAAAAATTATAATATGCGGTGCACGCACATGACAAATTCTCGCTGGAAAATTGGCCGCTGATAACAATTTGGGTCTTGTTGCACCTTTGAATCATTAAAATACCTTAATGTAGAGTTACCTATTTAAAATGCCCTATTGTTAAAAGAAGACTAAATAAAATACCAATATGATAATTTAGTCTACTTTTACACGTATTTATTATTTAAAACACCACTAGAATTAGGACACGACACTACTAGGAAGGATAATTCTTAGAATTACCTACTTCAATGAATTCATAAGTAGCCACAGAAATCTAAGGAGGAGGAGAAAGTTCAGAACCAAATTTGAGCAATGTTAGATATATTACTGCATATACAAAGCAGACCAAAAAATTGAATATAAGACGTTTTTGTTGATATTTGATATTGATATGCCACACAATTCAAAGGCCTAACAACCTCTATTTTCATGGCAACGAGGCCAAGTATGAGAGATTCGGTGGCCAAGATACAACCTTCATTTAAAACTTAACTTTAAACGAAGCCTTTTATATCTACTATCCTTAATTATAAATCATCCTTGTCTACCTTCTCTCTGCACGTGCGCATCACATGCAGCTGAGACTTTAGTTTTAGTCCCACATCGGTTGCGTTTCAACCCGAAGGGCTAGCAGCTGGGATAAAATGGGTCGCAGGGCGTCGTTTCAAATCATACCTTTCTCGGCCTTTTGGCTAAGATCAAGTGTAGTATCTGTTCTTATCAGTTTAATATCTGATACGTGGGCCATCGGCCCACTATGATATTAAATTAATTTTTGTTGGGGGAGGGCCCATTCACAGTAGCTTGCTGCTGGGGACCTCGAGCGTCGCCTGCGCGTTGCACTACTGCACGGGCCTGGCGCACCCCTACCAAATCATTGATCAAAATTTTCATTTAGAGTTACTGAAGTAGGGATTAACGGCTTGTTGCACTCTTAAATTAAATAGTTACTATTTAACAAAATAAGTTTGAAATAGTTACTGTCTAGAGTCCGTTTAATATTTGTGTATTGGAATAGTTACTTTAACAAAACTAGTTTGAAATAGTTACTGTCTAGAGTCCGTTTAATATTTATGGATACTTAGAGCATGTTAGGCTAATATACTTATTCTAGTTCATAAGTGCGTGTTTACCCAAGGTCAAGATCATATTTGGTGAATTTTACTTACTTACTAATTTTTAACTTATAAATAGGGGAAAAATAAGTTGAAATTTTCCAATATATTTGTTTTGACACTAGTAAGAAGATTTACTTACTGATGTTAAAGGATTATTTTGCTCTCTAACAAAATAAGTAAAAATAATAAGTAGCTTATAAGGTTCGTAAAATAGTTATTAGTCAAACATGCCCTTAGATCTGACCAAGACATTAAGAGAAAACAGAAATTTGTTATATAGCTAATATGAGATTGCATTGCTTCTATTTTATTGACAGAATATTTTTGTTAATTTTTTAGTAGCAACTTGAAAAATAAATTTGAAAGACGTGATAAAATTTTATTATCAAGTATCAGATTTTATAAATACAACTTATATAAGTTGTCTAAAAAGTCATTTGATAATCATACAACAAAAGTTGATTCCAAAAGCAATTAAGGTTTTGGTCTTTGTGCTTAAAGATCATTATAAGTGCAAATGACCAAAATAGAGATAATTTTAGTTTCATGTTTATTGATAGTAATAAAAACATTGTCAAAAACTAAAGGATATACATGGTATATAACTACAAAAAATTTGTTTTAAAAGCATCCCCTAGTTACTTCTAAAGACATTCTCAGAAAGCATAGCCGGTTTTCAATAAAGCATGCAAAAAGTTTATCAAACATCATTATTGAATGTTTCTTAAAGAAAAAGCGAAGCACCAAAATAATAATAATAATAAAACCAAATCCCTAAATCACCAAACAAGATTATGTTTTCCTCAGATATCCCTTTACTTCATATGCACCCTTTCCACTTAACTCCTCTTCCATCGCTGAATTCCCAAACAAAGTGTAAAGCTAATAATGACCGGATAAGAAGATAATAAAAAAGCTTAGTTGCTCTTTGGAACCCAAAAGTCTGACCATTTTGAACTTTGACACTCGTGCTTGTTTGGTAATGATAAATAGGGTGGAAATCCTTGGAAAGGATCCGCACCGCCGAACCCGCCGAAAAATATAAAAATAGCAAAAATAGATTCCTAAAACTGTGTTTGTTTCTTTCCAGAAAAATAGAACTTTTTTATTAAAACCCTTGACACATCATGTTTTAAGTAAACCCCAATTCCGAGCAGAAAAGGACTGGTTTATTAATAAAAATTTTTGGAAGAGATGAATTTGAGGGTTTCTCGAATGATTTTTTGTGGGCGGGAGGAGGGGGTTCATTCCCTAAAGTTGTGCATTCCTTTTTTTTTTTGTGGTTTCGAAACAAACAAAACGAAAGTGGGCAAAAAAAGGATTCCATCCTTATTTTCTTTGTAAACAAACACAAAATTTTTTATTCTAGAAAACGTCTGGAAACCTTTTACAAAAAATATTTTCTAGCTTGAAATTTTAATATTTTTAGGAATCAAACCAAACAAGCCCTAAGTTTTTCCCCATTTCATAACATAATGATTTAACAGTGTTGAACTTTAGTACCCTCAGTTGGAGCTTGTTTTGTTTTTTGAAAGGTAACAAAATTTCAAATAACCACATGAGGGGCATTGTTGAAAACAATTTTACTATGCGAACTAATGGGATAATGAGACACCTCAAAGTTCAACAAGGGGGTTTAGTTGAATGTCTAAAGTTAATTTGGGTTTATCTAATTTTAGAAGGGTTATGCATAAAACCCTCCAAAGTTCAGGGGGTTTGTGAAATTATCCCTACTTTGAAACTCATTCAGCGAGCATAGCATAAATTGAAAAGTTCAATGATTCTCAAGTTTGCGAACTCGCTCACTGTGTGCATTTGATGCATATCGATCTAAATTTGTGATAATAAAACATTTGACGAAGGATTTTCTGAAGGCTTATGTAACAAAAGCTTGTATTCTATATAAAGAATCTCTCTTGCTATTTTTTAAAACATTCAAATTTGCAATTGACTTCATTGAAGAACGGCATAATAAAATCACTTAACGGCTATATTATTTGCAAAGTCTCCGCCAAAATTAATACTAATCAATAATCTCTAAATAGCCACCGAATTATAAGGGAGGAGAAAGTTTAGAACCAATTTGAGCAATGTTATCCTCGACCCTACCATGCAAGCTCGGTGTGTGAATCCCACCTTTCATTCTTAAGCTCCGGGTTATGTAGACATGATTTGAACTAGTGACTTGGGGTGTTGGCGATATTACCGCTGCGTTCCCGGACCACAGTGGCCGGTCTGTGGATGATGGTATCTGCCGACAATCCCGATTCTAGTCTAAATCACGTCTGCCTAATCTAGAGTGTGGGAATGGAAGGTGGGACCCACACACTCGGGGTTTACTTGGTAGGGGTCGGGGAATTAATTATGGAAAACAAAGCTATTTATCAAATATAGATGAGAGATTTCATCAATGCTAGATATACCACTGCATATACAAAGCTGTCCAAATTTTGAATATAAGAGGTTTTTGTTGATTATTCCTAAAAAGGAAAAAAGAAAAAGAAGAAGAAGAAGAAGAAGAAGAAGAAGAGGTTTTTGTTGATATTTGATATTGATATGCCACACAATTCAAAGGCCTAACAACCTCTATTTTCATGGCAACGAGGCCACGTATGAGAGATTCGGTGGCCAAGATACAACCTTCATTTAAAACTTAACTTTAAACGAAGGCTTTTATATCTACTATCCTTAATTATAAATCATCCATGTCTACCTTCTCTCTGCACGTGCGCATCACATGCAGCTGAGACTTTAGTTTTAGTCCCACATCGGTTGCGTTTCAACCCGAAGGGCTAGCAGCTGGGATAAAACTGGTCTCAGGGTATCGTTGCAAATCATACCTTTCTCGGCCTTTTGGCTAAGATCAAGTGTAGTATCTGTTCTTATCAGTTTAATATCTGATACGTGGGCCATCGGCCCACTATGATATTAAATTAATTTTTGTTGGGGAGGGCTCACTTACAGTAGCTTGCTGCTGGGGACCTCGAGCGTCGCCTGCGCGTTGCACTACTGCACGGGCCTGGCGCACCCCTACCAAATCATTGATCAAAATTTTCATTTAGAGTTACCGAAGTAGGGATTAACGGCTTGTTGCACTCTTAAATTAAATTGTTACTATTTAACAAAATTAGTTTGAAATAGTTACTGTCTAGAGTCCGTTTAATATTTGTGTATTGGAATAGTTACTTTAACAAAATTAGTTTGAAATAGTTACTGTCTAGAGTCCGTTTAATATTTATGGATACTTAGAGCATGTAAGGCTAATATACTTATTCTAGTTCATAAGTGCGTGTTTACCCAAGGTCAAGATCATATTTGGTGAATTTTACTTACTTACTAATTTTTAACTTATAAATAGGGGAAAAATAAGTTGAAATTTTCCAACATATTTGTTTTGACACTAGTAAGAAGATTTACTTACTGATGTTAAAGGGTTACTTTGCTCTCTAACAAAATAAGTAAAAATAATAAGTAGCTTATAAGGTTCGTAAAATAGTTATTAGTCAAACATGCCCTTAGATCTGACCAAGACATTAAGAGAAAAACAGAAATTTATTATATAGCTAATATGAGATTGCATTGCTTCTATTTTATTGACAGAATATTTTTGTTAATTTTTTAGTAGCAACTTGAAAAATAAATTTGAAAGGCGTGATAAAATTTTATTATCAAGTATCGATTTTATAAATACAACTTATATAAGTTGTCTAAAAAGTCATTTGATAATCATACAACAAAAGTTGATTCCAAAAGCAATTAAGGTTTTGCCGATGTGCTTAAAGATCATTATAAGTGCAAATGACCAAAATAGAGATAATTTTAGTTTCATGTTTATTGATAGTAATAAAAACATTGTCAAAAACTAAAGGATATACATGGTATATAACTACAAAAACAGAGTCGCTTTTAAAAGCATCCCTAGTTACTTCTAAAGACATTCTCAGAAAGCATAGCCGGTTTTCAATAAAGCATGCAAAAAGTTTATCAAACATCATTATTGAATGTTTCTTAAAGAAAAAGCGAAGCACCAAAATAATAATAATAATAATAAAACCAAATCCCTAAATCACCAAACAAGATTATGTTTTCCTCAGATATCCCTTTACTTCATATGCACCCTTTCCACTTAACTCCTCTTCCATCGTGAATTCCCAAACAAAGTGTAAAGCTAATAATGACCGCTGGATAAGAAGATAATAAAAAAGCTTAGTTGCTCTTTGGAACCCAAAAGTCTGACCATTTTGAACTTTGACACTCGTGCTTGTTTGGTAATGATAAATAGGGTGGGAAATCCTTGGAAAGGATCTGGCACCGTCAGAACCCGTCAGAAAAATATAAAAATAGCAAAAATAGATTCCTAAAACTGTGTTTGTTTCTTTCCAGAAAAATAGAACTTTTTTATTAAAACCCTTGACACATCATGTTTTAAGTAAACCCCAATTCCGAGCAGAAAAGGACTGGTTTATTAATAAAAATTTTTGGAAGAGATGAATTTGAGGGTTTCTCGAATGATTTTTTGTGGGCGGGAGGAGGGGGGGGGGTTCATTCCCTAAAGTTGTGCATTCCTTTTTTTTTTTGTGGTTTCGAAACAAACAAAACGAAAGTGGGCAAAAAAAGGATTCCATCCTTATTTTCTTTGTAAACAAACACAAAATTTTTTATTCTAGAAAACGTCTGGAAACCTTTTACAAAAAATATTTTCTAGCTTGAAATTTTAATATTTTTAGGAATCAAACCAAACAAGCCCTAAGTTTTTCCCCATTTCATAACATAATGATTTAACAGTGTTGAACTTTAGTACCCTCAGTTGGAGCTTGTTTTGTTTTTTGAAAGGTAACAAAATTTCAAATAACCACATGAGGGGCATTGTTGAAAACAATTTTACTATGCGAACTAATGGGATAATGAGACACCTCAAAGTTCAACAAGGGGGTTTAGTTGAATGTCTAAAGTTAATTTGGGTTTATCTAATTTTAGAAGGGTTATGCATAAAACCCTCCAAAGTTCAGGGGGTTTGTGAAATTATCCCTACTTTGAAACTCATTCAGCGAGCATAGCATAAATTGAAAAGTTCAATGATTCTCAAGTTTGCGAACTCGCTCACTGTGTGCATGTGATGCATATCGATCTAAATTTGTGATAATAAAACATTTGACGAAGGATTTTCTGAAGGCTTATGTAACAAAAGCTTGTATTCTATATAAAGAATCTCTCTTGCTATTTTTTAAAACATTCAAATTTGCAATTGACTTCATTGAAGAACGGCATAATAAAATCACGAACGGCTATATTATTTGCAAAGTCTCCGTCAAAATTAATACTAATCAATAATCTCTAAATAGCCACCGGAATTATAAGGGAGGAGAAAGTTTAGAACCAATTTGAGCAATGTTATCCTCGACCCCTACCATGCAAGCTCTGGTGTGTGAATCCCACCTTTCATTCTTAAGCTCCAGGTTATGTAGACATGATTTGAACTAGTGACTTGGGGGTGTTGGCAGTATTACCACTGCGTTCCCAGACCACGTATTAGTGCGTGGGGCGGTGGTATCTGCGAAACCTCCTAGTCTAAATCACGTCTGCCTAATCTAGAGTGTGGGAATGGAAGGTGGGACCCACACACTCGGGGTTTACTTGGTAGGGGTCGGGGAATTAATTATGGAAAACAAAGCTATTTATCAAATATAGATGAGAGATTTCATCAATGCTAGATATACCACTGCATATACAAAGCTGTCCAAATTTTGAATATAAGAGGTTTTTGTTGATTATTCCTAAAAAGGAAAAAAGAAAAAGAAGAAGAAGAAGAAGAAGAAGAAGAGGTTTTGTTGATATTTGATATTGATATGCCACACAATTCAAAGGCCTAACAACCTCTATTTTCATGGCAACGAGGCCACGTATGAGAGATTCGGTGGCCAAGATACAACCTTCATTTAAAACTTAACTTTAAACGAAGGCTTTTATATCTACTATCCTTAATTATAAATCATCCATGTCTACCTTCTCTCTGCACGTGCGCATCACATGCAGCTGAGACTTTAGTTTTAGTCCCACATCGGTTGCGTTTCAACCCGAAGGGCTAGCAGCTGGGATAAAACTGGTCTCAGGGTATCGTTGCAAATCATACCTTTCTCGGCCTTTTGGCTAAGATCAAGTGTAGTATCTGTTCTTATCAGTTTAATATCTGATACGTGGGCCATCGGCCCACTATGATATTAAATTAATTTTTGTTGGGGGAGGGCTCACTTACAGTAGCTTGCTGCTGGGGACCTCGAGCGTCGCCTGCGCGTTGCACTACTGCACGGGCCTGGCGCACCCCTACCAAATCATTGATCAAAATTTTCATTTAGAGTTACCGAAGTAGGGATTAACGGCTTGTTGCACTCTTAAATTAAATTGTTACTATTTAACAAAATTAGTTTGAAATAGTTACTGTCTAGAGTCCGTTTAATATTTGTGTATTGGAATAGTTACTTTAACAAAATTAGTTTGAAATAGTTACTGTCTAGAGTCCGTTTAATATTTATGGATACTTAGAGCATGTAAGGCTAATATACTTATTCTAGTTCATAAGTGCGTGTTTACCCAAGGTCAAGATCATATTTGGTGAATTTTACTTACTTACTAATTTTTAACTTATAAATAGGGGAAAAATAAGTTGAAATTTTCCAACATATTTGTTTTGACACTAGTAAAAAGATTTACTTACTGATGTTAAAGGGTTACTTTGCTCTCTAACAAAATAAGTAAAAATAATAAGTAGCTTATAAGGTTCGTAAAATAGTTATTAGTCAAACATGCCCTTAGATCTGACCAAGACATTAAGAGAAAAACAGAAATTTATTATATAGCTAATATGAGATTGCATTGCTTCTATTTTATTGACAGAATATTTTCGTTAATTTTTAGTAGCAACTTGAAAAATAAATTTGAAAGGCGTGATAAAATTTTATTATCAAGTATCGATTTTATAAATACAACTTATATAAGTTGTCGAAAAAAGTCATTTGATAATCATACAACAAAAGTTGATTCCAAAAGCAATTAAGGTTTTGCCGATGTCAGGCTTAAAGATCATTATAAGTGAAAATGACCAAAATAGAGATAATTTTAGTTTCATGTTTATTGATAGTAATAAAACATTGTCAAAAACTAAAGGATATACATGGTATATAACTACAAAAACATAGCTGTTTTAAAAAGCATCCCCTAGTTACTTCTAAAGACATTCTGTAAAGCATAGCCGGTTTTCAATAAAGCATGCAAAAAAAAGTTTATCAAACATCATTATTGAATGTTTCTTAAAGAAAAAAGCAGAAGCACCAAAATAATAATAATAAAAACCAAATCCCTAAATCACCAAACAAGATTATGTTTTCCCGTATTATCCCTTTACTTCATATGCACCCTTTCCACTTAACTCCTCTTCCATCAGTGAATTCCCAAACAAAGTGTAAAGCTAATAATGACCGCTGGATAAGAAGATAATAAAAAAGCTTAGTTGCTCTTTGGGACCCAAAAGTCTGACCATTTTAAACTTTGACACTCGTGCTTGTTTGGTAATGATAAATAGGGTGGGAAATCCTTGGAAAGGATCTGGCACCGTCAGAACCCGTCAGAAAAATATAAAAATAGCAAAAATAGATTCCTAAAACTGTGTTTGTTTCTTTCCAGAAAAATAGAACTTTTTTGTTAAAACCCTTGACACATCATATTTTAAGTAAACCCCAATTCCGAGCAGAAAAGGACTGGTTTATTAATAAAAAATTTTGGAAGAGATGAATTTGAGGGTTTCTCGAAGGATTTTTTGTGGGCGGGAGGGGGTTCATTCCCTAAAGTTGTGCATTCCTTTTTTTTGTGGTTTCGAAACAAACAAAACGAAAGTGGGCAAAAAAAGGATTCCATCATTATTTTCTTTGTAAACAAACACAAAAATTTTTATTCTAGAAAACGTCTGGAAACCTTTTACAAAAAATATTTTCTAGCTTGAAATTTTAATATTTTTAGGAATCAAACCAAACAAGCCCTAAGTTTTTTCCCCATTTCATAACATAATGATTTAACAACGTTGAACTTTAGTACCTTCAGTTGGAGCTTGTTTTGTTTTTTGAAAGGTAACAAAATTTCAAATAACCACATGAGGGGCATTGTTGAAAACAATTTTACTATGCGAACTAATGGGATAATGAGACACCTCAAAGTTCAACAAGGGGGTTTAGTTGAATGTCTAAAGTTAATTTGGGTTTATCTAATTTTAGAAGGGTTATGCATAAAACCCTCCAAAGTTCAGGGGGTTTGTGAAATTAGCCCTACTTTGAAACTCATTCAGCGAGCATAGCATAAATTGAAAAGTTCAATGATTCTCAAGTTTGCGAACTCGCTCACTGTGTGCATGTGATGCATATCGATCTAAATTTGTGATAATAAAACATTTGACGAAGGGTTTTCTGAAGGCTTATGTAACAAAAGCTTGTATTCTATATAAAGAATCTCTCTTGCTATTTTTTAAAACATTCAAATTTGCAATTGACTTCATTGAAGAACGGCATAATAAAATCACGAACGGCATAATAAAATCACTAACGGCTATATTATTTGCAAAGTCTCCGTCAAAATTAACACTAATCAATAATCTCTAAATAGCCACCGGAATTATAAGGGAGGAGAAAGTTTAGAACCAATTTGAGCAATGTTATCCTCGACCCCTACCATGCAAGCTCTGGTGTGTGAATCCCACCTTTCATTCTTAAGCTCCAGGTTATGTAGACATGATTTGAACTAGTGACTTGGGGGTGTTGGCAGTATTACCACTGCGTTCCCAGACCACAGGTGTGGTGCAGGGCCTGGGTGGTATCTGCAATCCCGAGTTCCTAGTCTAAATCACGTCAGCCTAATCTAGAGTGTGGGAATGGAAGGTGGGACCCACACACTCGGGGTTTACTTTGTAGGGGTCGGGGAATTAATTATGGAAAACAAAGCTATTTATCAAATATAGATGAGAGATTTCATCAATGCTAGATATACCACTGCGTATACAAAGCTGTCCAAATTTTGAATATAAGAGGTTTTTGTTGATTATTCCTAAAAAGGAAAAGAAGAAGAAGAAGAAGAAGAAGAAGAGGTTTTTGCTGATATTTGATATTGTTATGCTACACAATTCAAAGGCCTAACAACCTCTATTTTCATGGCAACGAGGCCAAGTATGAGAGATTCGGTGGCCAAGATACAACCTTCTTTTAGAACCTGACTTCAAACGGAGGTTTTTATATCTAACTATCCTTAATTATAAATCATCCATGTCTACCTTCTCTCTTCACGTGCGCATCACATGCAGCTGAGACTTTAGGTTTAGTCCCACATCGGTTGCGTTTCAACCCGAAGGGCTAGCGGCAGGGATAAAATGGGTCGCAGGGCTTCGTTGCAAATCATACCTTTCTCGGCCTTTTGGCTAAGATCAAGTGTAGTATCTGTTCTTATCAGTTTAATATCTGATACGTGGGCCATCGGCCCACTATGATATTAAATTAATTTTTGTTGGGGGAGGGCCCATTCACGGTAGCTTGCTGCTGGGGCCTTCGAGCGTCGCCCGTGCGTTGCACTACAGCACGGGCCTGGCGCACCCTACCAAATCATTAATTAAAATTTTCAGCTAGAGTTACCGAAAGTGAGATTAGCATCTTGTTGCTCTCTTAAATCTGTAGATATATAAAGGCAAAATAAATGAAAAGCGTAATTTTGACAATTTAGGATTTTTTTGTTAAAAAAAAGCCAATTTGGAGTTTAGTTTTGAGTTACAAGTTTTGGTGAATATTATAATATGATGCAAGATGAAAAGAATGGTTATCTAGTTTGAGTTAGTTAGGAGAGATTAGAAGAGAAGATGAAAGTGAAAATTGAAATATATAAGTTCCATTTATTATCTATTATGTTAGTGGACTTGCCGCTAACAACATTGAGTTTGAAATAGTTACTATTTAGAGTCTGTTTAATATTTATAGATACTTAGAGCATGTTAAGCGATACACTTGTTCTAATTTTCCAACTTATTTGTTTTGATACTTATAAGAAGATTTACTTATCGATGTTGTAGGATTACTTTGCTCTCTAATAAAATAAGTAAAACTAAATACTAGTCAAACATGCCCTTGAGTCTTTACTAAGACATCAGAGAAAAAAGGAAATTTATAATTAATTAATATAAGATTGTATCGCTTCTATTTTGTGAAAGAATACTTTAGTTAAATTTTTTCAGTAGCAAGGAGGTGATAAAATTTTATTATCAAATATCAGGTTTTACTATGTATCATTTGCAATCAAATTGACAAACATACGGAAAAACAAGGTCACAATGTAATAGCACGCAAAATGTTGGCTGAGTAGCAGATATAACCTTTTAACTTTAGCTTCGGATATCTGAAAATATTTAACACTAAAAATATCAGCAAATGAAAACCTCATGACAACTACATTGATACGTTGACAACCCCAAAATCTTCTGTACAATATTATACCATCTGAGATGTAAAATGAAATTATGAAACATTTTGGAGGGCAGTATGGAACAAATCCCTCCAGTTTACTATACTTCGCAGTTTTCAATAGCTTAACATAATGAGTGTAGTTTTCAATAGAAACTATCAACAGGTATAACCAAAAGTAAATCTCTCTTAAACTAAATGCAAACTAAAAGAAACATGTTGAAACCTCCAAACTTGAAGGTCAATTACTGTCCGAACTGAATATAAATACAACTGTTTCTTTCTCTGAATTGGTTGCTACACCAATAATGATATTGGATGAACTAAACCCTCACTATAGAATAACATTCAATTACATTTTCTCAATGATACAAAAGGCAGACAAAAGAATGCAAAGATTTAAATTAAAAAAAAGAAAGAGAAAAGAATTGTGTAATATTCTCACAACTATGTACTCTAAAAGTTTCCCTAATTTCCCATCTCCACATCACATTTTCACAAATTATACTTATTCGGATGTACACAGAATATTGTCATAAACAAACAATTTTGCAGTTCAGATTCCCCGAGGTGTCAGTTTTCTCTCTTTCCAGCTGTTATTTGTCTTCCGAGCAATTCATTGTTTCCTCTAGCAATAATAACAGCTGCAACATGCGACATCAAGCAATATGTTGATATTGGAAATAGATGTGCACAATTAGAGTTTTGAAGAAATAATGCAAGCAAATAGATTTCCTTTTGAAAGAAGATGGATCATTCGGTTTCAAAATGAAGATGTGGCGCAAACCCAACTGTGAGTGCATTTTCATGCAATATCATTTCCCATATGCATCAAAACAAACAGTGAGTGCATTTTCTGCAGTAGAAACAGTGTCGGTTGATCAAACTAAACGATATAGAAGCCCTCCAAGTACAAGAAGTTGCATGTAATTGAGCAAAAGTTTACCTCGAACTTCACCAAACTAAACAACCTGAATCGTTTATTCTTTCCCCGATCATGCATGTTCAAGAACGAAAAACTAGCAGAGATGCATCTATATGTTTCATCATTCGGTAAAACACTCAACAGCTTAAGCAGGGAATTCCTTTCCATCAGAATTCAAACAGGTCTTTCATAGAAGTACAATAGTTACAGCAACACTATCACGATCTTTGTGAAAAGACTAAGTTTATATATGTATGTATATTTGCATGTATTTATACATGTATATATATGTATATATATGGGTGTGGGTGGGTGGGGATATACACATGTATTTATACATGTGTATATATGTATATATTTATACATGTATATATATGTATATATCTGTGTGTGTGTGTGTGGGTCGGTGGGGATATACACATGTATACATACATATGAGAATACGGCGGATAATTCCAAGTTTCTCTGAGGAAAAAATATCTTCTAAATGTGTCGATGGCCTGCCCCTCCAAGGTAAGCAAGAACCCTAACAGCACTCAAAGTTCCTACTATGAAAGGAAATTGTATGGACAAAATTTACATTCTCCATTTGCTAATAGACGTATATTCATATTTAAGTAACAAAAGAAGTTACAGACTTCATTTTTTCTATGCTGATTGCAATAAAAAAAAAAGTTTACAGACTTGTTGATGGCAAATATCCAACACCGGATTCAGTATGTACCTAGTTAAACAGAGCTGCAAATATAGTGCTCAAGACCATACCATAGGGATACAATCATTTATACCAGAAACTAACAAATTCAAAAAAGAAATCGTTTCAGGAAAACTACGTAGAAAATCAGGTCATATTTTTACCAGAGGATAGGCTCATACCCACTATGGAAAAATAGAATATCTTTTGGGCAGTTGTACTTAAGATCCGAAAATCTACTGTGGGGAAAAGGAAACTTCAAACTAAAGACACTCTTTAATTCAAAAAACCCATTTCAAAAGATCCAATTAAGCCTACCCCAATTCTACTGCATATCATTCAAATCCATATACCTGTACCCCAATAACCGAAGTATAACACAAATTTATCAATACCGCTTCAACACCATCACCATTGTGGTATCATCCTTTCTCTCATGATCTTTCCTCATGTCATGTCATATTAACATTACCTCCTCCGGCACAAACTTTATGAAAAAGCCTGTGTAAAGGTCGACATTAATCATAAACTCATCAGATTATGTCTTTGATAATATTGATACTTAAACACATATTTCATATGTAAACTTAAAGTATATCAATATGCCCGCACAATTTTTGGGGAGTTCCAGTATCAAATATTTCTATGTATATGGACACTTGACTCTCAATTTCCATGTCCAGGTAACACTTTCTGATGTTCAGAGAAGATGCTGGTCCTGAACGTGCATCCAGTGGACATCAAAAGAATGTCATATTTTTGAGCAGTCCTAGGACAAAACTGATGACTGTGCAACACTGAGAGATTATTTAGTAACATGGTTGCTGATATTAACTATTGAAATACAAAATACAACTGCATAAATAATATATAAACTACTCATTCAATTTTCAGTTCTCTGAGCCAAAACAATCGTGGAACAAGACAACTAACATAATAAATTTTCAACCTTGATACCAGTGGAACACCTCTTGTACATAAGAGCACAATGAATAAAAAGAGGTCAATTAACTCAAATTTTTTATTTTCCCCGTGTTAGTTGCAAATAAAAGTTGTACCGAACAGAAACAACCAATGTAACTTACCAAGGAGTTAGCAGCCACAAACTGTAGAAGAAAAATGCCTGTTGACCATCTCAAGCCAAAGCACATGACAGAGCTCTAGAGATGATAATGTACTTCTTAACTGATGTCGTGGTTGGGGAACGTTTTCAGTATTTCTGCTTCTCTTGCTATTTGAATATCTGAAGGCCAAAACCTTTGCTGGAACACTTTGTAAAAGAAGCGAGGAAGTAATGCTACAACTATTGTAAGTAACATAGTAAGCCAATAGGCCTCTGAAACTGCCAGATGATATATTGTCCTGCCATCAGAAAGCAACATAAGAACAAAAATATGGACTGAATGAAATTGCAAACAACAAGAAAAGGAAGATCATTGGCAGAACTAACCAATAATTGGGGAATGCTGGTACGGAGTCCAATATGATCATACATGCATAAGTAGCAACTATGGAACCCCATGTTGCAATATGAGTAATAAGTACCCAACGCTGTATATCCATAGCCAAGTGAATGTTCACTAGAATAACCACTGAAATTGTCCATAAACTGCCCATACTCCATATATCTATTGTGCTGTTTCTGTAGGTGAAAAAGGGTATACAGAAAAGGACAAGACTTTGCCACAATGTATCAATCATTATTAACCAAAACAGACGCATGTTGTAACTCTCATGTCTATGTCCTGCTCCATAAAGTTTTGGATACTGGAGGAGTGTCTTGTGACTCAAATCCTTGTCCATAATGCCAACTACTACCGTAGGGAGAGACGTATATATGAGAGAATAGAATACACTACTCCAATCTGTCAAAGCAGAAGTTGCTGAAAAAGCTGTGCACAAGATGTACCTGCAGAACAGAACAGTTACCTCATGCTACTATTGTATGATTTAAAATTGTCAAGATAAAGAAGTTCACAATGTGCCAATTAGTAATTTTATGACATGCTATCTTTGGCAATATCCAAGGCATTGACAAAGAACGTTACTGAATGAAACGTTCACATATATTTGGCAAGGCATTCACAGAGAAGGTTAATGAAGGAAAAGTCCACATATACTTGGGACCTCGTTTCCTCTTGGAGAAAATCCGTAGGCACAGGGTGACGACTAAAGCAAGGTGCTCTTGCAGGATCTTGATTAGCCTTTATACTAGGATTTCCTTTGTCGAATGACCAGTTTCAGTGTAAGTTTGCAAAATCAAGAGCACTTATTCTTTGCAGACTTTCATTCATCTATGCTAGAGAGCTCTCAGTTTCAACATCTTTTAATATTTTGACATTTCAGATACCACTTGGTGCCGTCCCCTTAAAATATTTTCTGTTTCCTTCCTACAGCTTCGATATTGACACTTATTGGAAGTTGGTCATTCACAAATTTATTACTTTTCACTTTGTTAAAGAACATGAAATGTTCTATAGGAGTTATCGGTATCCAGATCTCTTCAGTTGAGGAAGAAGATAATAGGAAAGTGAAGAGTTAAACTTCGAACAACGGAAGAAGCGGAAAAAACAGAGCTTGAAATATTAACTTGGAGGCTAGGCAATTGGCGGAACAATCATGTATCTGATATTCTTTTGCATTCGATATACCATTTGATCTCTTCTAGATTTACTTGCTTATTATATCTATTGTTTATTAATGGTTTTCCTAGTTAGACCTATTACATTGCAGATAGCTAGAGAATTGTGTTGTTCCCAATTAATTGGGTCAAAACTATCTGTATTCAAAGAAATCCAACTGAAAACACCTTGTAATGCCAACTGACTTTCAAAAGTTTTAAAAAACTACATGTACATTTCCTCTGCACCTTCAACAAAATATTAAGCCTGCAGACCAAAACTTTAATTACTTTCTAATAATATTATCTTCGTATTACAGCAAACAATATAGGTGTTTAGGTTTAGATGCTTACCAGAACAGCATCAGTACAAATACAGCATTCCGATAGAAATTGTATAATACCAAATAGCCCATTCGTTGGTAATTCCAGTGGCCATGCACCAGGAGCAGTCTTTTCAAAAAACGGAACTGACCCATAGAAAAATCTGACGCCATCACCGCCTGACGACCTTCCTGACCACATATCCCAACACCAACGTCTGCCATTTGGATCATTGAGACGTCGTTTGCCCCTGAGGAAAAGATGTTAGTCAAGACCAGAATATGCATGAAAGAAACCACATTATTCACTTGTTTATTTTTCATGTCTATGATATCTTATTGTTTTTAGCCTGCAAAGCACTGTTTTGAGATACAAATATACAAAGATCATGACAAAAACATCCTTCAAAAAAATAACATAAACAAAATCTATTTATTCTAGTCCTAAAGTAAGAAACAATATCTGAAGTCCATTTCATTATAATATCTGACCTAGTACGAGATGATGGCGCCTACCGCGACTCTTACATGTTTAAAGGTAATTCAGTTGTATTTAAAACTTAAAATACTACTAAACTGAATCACAAGTCCTTTTTATGTTTATACTGTCAACATGCCTTCAGTGTGTCTCTGACATGCAATATTTTCAATTTTTAAACACCAATAGCGTTCGAAAATGATTTCTGCTGTTAGGCCCGAAATGAGTCTACTGTATTCACCATTCATCAGGCAGTTCAGTATATGTCGTCAGATAATAAACTCACTTCAAACAGATGCTTCCAAGTTGTTGACACAAGTCTAATCATACTTCATAAATAATTATTATATTCAACTAATGATTGAAAATTTGACATTTTACAGGACTTGTTAAAGCCGACCCCAAACACTTGGGATAGAGGCTTTGTTGTTGTTGTTGTTGTACAGGACTTGTTAGGAATCACGGGCAAAGTGTTGATGGCACATGTAGTTCACCTGCTAATAATGGATTATCTAGTAAAAAATGAAGAATATGTGGTCTTCTAAGACGTTAAATGTCAAAAACTAAAACTAAATTGATCCAAATAAAACTCTTTAATATTTTCCATATGACAAATGGCAAAAGAAAAGAAAATTAACTCACCATCTCCAATAGCAAGGGTCATGTCATTTGTTCTGCTCTTGATGAGATCAACTATTCCGGCCTTTTGCAAAGGAGCAACACGACAACAAAGCACAACTTCACAAGAAGTCGCCAAATCAAAAAGCTGCAAAAAATATTAAAAATGAAAGTAACTAAGCTAGAGTAAAAAGATAAAAGAAGCAAATTCCAAATTACATGCATGATTATACAGGATTGACAAGGAAAAGATTAAACAACTAAAGAAAAAACTTATTGTTACACGGGAAAACTGCAAAATCAAATGAATTAATTTTTAGTAGAGTATAATTCATGCCTCTGATTCAAGGTCTTTCTCTAGAATGTAAACAAGGCTGTTTCCATCGATTATGAGTGCTAATGGTGCATGTCCTGAGCCTGCCGCTTTTTCTCCGACAGATTCTGGCATGTCTTTGCCACCACCTGCATATTTGAAAGCATGTGATCTGCTTTCAGGTATCATACCATCTAATGATGTTAAGTCGCCAACAAATTCAGGAAAATCTCTCTCAACTTTTATCTTCAGATCTGAAGTTTTGCTGCTGTTGTCTACTGACTTTATTCCAAATTTCTCCTTAGCATCAGCTAGAAGATGCCTGCACTCAGCCTCTGAAGTACCATTTATTATAATTTGATGCATATCCGACGTCAGGAGCTTGCACGAGACTCCAATGGAAATTGCAGTCTCTTGCTTATCTCCTGTGAGAACCCAAACTTTGATTCCTGCTTGGCGAAGGGATTCTATAGTTTCAGGCACACCTTCTTGCAATTTATCTTCAATTGCGGTAGCCCCAAGGAGATTTAGACGACATTCAATAAGAGATGCTGCTTGACGTAGCTTTGCTGATCTCTCAGTTAATGAAGTGCTAGCTGCTTCATACTTATTCTGCCATTCCTCAAATTCTGTATCAGTAAGATCCCTTGAAGCAATTACAAGGGTGCGTAAGCCTTCTGAAGAGTAACCAGTCAAATGGCTTTCTGTTGCATGTTTTAATTTAGCAGGTTCTACTCTTACGTGACTGTTATTAGGTGAACTGCTGAGAATACTTAAAATTGCATTATCAGCTCCCTTAACAAGAACTTTCACAGAATTATTCGGAAACCTAATCACCACAGACATTCTCTTCCGCACACTGTCAAATTCATGCAATCCAAGCACATCTAACCTGATATGAAGGCAAAACAACTCAATATAAAATCCAAAATAACAGTAAAGAAAATTAATCATAAATAAAAGCTAGGAAGTTCCCCCAGTTTATCAACACATAAAGTAGAGTTTGGAACCTAAATGGATGTCAAAAGGAAAGCACAATTTTACCTAAGCCTCTTGCCGTTGACATCAATAACAACATGGCCAGATGTACGCTCAAGGAGGGTGTATCCATAAGCAGCAGCAGCAGTGACCAAAGCTTGCTCATCAGGAGACTCACCCTGGTAATCAATACTGTCTACCTCATCAGTTAATTCAGTATCAGAACAAGTAGAGGATCGACGACTAGTCATTGGAATGACAGTGTTACACGCTGCTAGGGCAAGAAAAAAATCATGCGCGGCAAGTCTTTCCTCTCCAGTTAAATCCTTGTGCAATAACGCTGCAAGTTCAGGATCAACAATGACTCCAGACTTGAACTTCCACCTCTGTCCAACCATTCCTCCTGCATGGAAAAATAGATGAACTATAGCTGAGGGAATAATTGGAATGGATAAGCGCCTAACGAATATAGAAACATCTGAAGCAGGCTGGTATGGACTTCAAACAATTACGATTAACATATACACAATATGAAAGTTGATGTTGCAAAATTTGCAATTTCACATATGCTGACTTTCTGCTATTCTATCATCTTAGTCTAAGAATCAGCATGTTTTGACCAGAACCTAGTAAAAAATTGTGAACTTGAAAAGCTCATGAATTATTCACGCACCAGAGGAGAGATGAACTGATTCACCTTAACTCGCTAAGTCACAAACTTTATGGCTGTACCTAAAACCTTTCTCAATGCAAGGAACTAATATCAACTACTTTTCATATAAAAGCAACACCTCCAATAGCCCTGTAGCTGTTACTGTAGCTGCTACAGTAACATAAACACCAAACCTCAGGTCCCTCTTCTCCGGTAAATTCAAAAATACTGTAGCATCTACAGTAACAAATTCAAATTCAACCGTGCTTTGCACGGGTTGAATACTAGTTCAGGGTAAAGCCAGCCTGAAGAGTAATAGTATCCCCACTGTACCAGTGCATTCAAAGAGAAATAACTTTTTTAATTGAAGAGGAAGCAATTAGCCCTCTCTCTGTATTAGGGGAAGTTATGAAGTAAGAAGGTCCAGTCTGGCTGGTTAAGGAAACTGAAAGGTATGGAAGAAGATCTAGAGCAAAACCCACTTGCTTACTCTAACGTTACAGTTGGACTCATGATGGAACAGACAAGTCAGATTAATTGTGAAACTTTCACATCTATTCACAAATATTGGAAATACTTTCTAGGTTAATTGCAGATAGACCCCTGTACTTACCCCTATAGTTCTATTTGTGCAAATATAGTCCTACTAGTATTCAACCCGTGCAAAGCACGGTTGAATTTGAATTTGTTACTGTAGCTACTACAGTATCTTTTAGATTTACTAAAGAAGAGGGATCTGAGGTTTACTGTTTAAGTTATTGTAGTATTTACTGTAGCAACTACAGGACTATTCGAGGTTTTGCTTTTATATGAAAAGTAGTTGATTTGTGTGGGTAGACCCCCTGACTGAACTTCTTTTACTCTTTTAAGAGTAAATAAAAATTCACTCAGACGCCTCGTTTGGTACGCAGGAATAGAGTCAAGTGAGAATGGAATGAAGGTAGAAATGAAATAAAATTAATGTGAGAATGGAATACTCATTCCCATTCTCACGTTTAGGTGCGATTAAAGAATCAAGTGGGAATATCTTTAAGAAGGGTATATCCATAATTTATTTTATTATTTTTATTCTCACTTAAGTGGGAATATCAATTCCTTGATAACTCACTGAGAATAGCAATTCCCACATTAAGTGGGAATTGATAAGAAGTGAGAATGACATTTCTAGCATTCAAAAACACATCATGTTTGGTAAGCATGAATAAGAAGTTAGAATTGCATTCTATTCCCGCGTACCAAACGAGGCGAGAGGGTTTATCCACGCTTGGGCAAATGGTACAACCGTACAAGGCAATTTTTGTCAAGAGCAGTATAGCAACCCGCCTAGGCCTAAGCAGTACCTAGGCCGCATCCCCAGGACTTGCGAGCGCCAAGGGGAGTGTAGGCCATTTGCACGGACTGCACCGCTTATGTCTCGGTCATGGTTTCCCCTGCTGCCATCTCCATATCCTACGACCTCCTATGGCCTCCTCCGCCGACTATGAACACCCTCTCTCCCTCCTTCGACCTTCAGCAAAACCTCCTTCACCATTACTTGAACAAAAAAGCAAATCTGCCTAAGCTCCACCTACGCACCCAGCGGCACCTATTGCTTCCTATAACATTGTTTAAGGGGGTCTATTCATACCAAGAGAACTATAGGGGGTCTATCCGCAATTAACCCTACTTTTTAATGCTCTTGAAGCCTAATGGGATATGAACCTAGGCCAATCAGAAAAAATACATGGCATCTACAGATTTCTAGCATTTATTTCTGTCCCATGGGAAAGTAAGAAGTAGAGATAATTTGCGTGCGTGCATTAGGTCCACTATTTTCGAAATTCGAATAATAACATTTTCCAAAGTTAATATCTATAGAGTCTAGATTCACAATAATTTATATGTTGGAAGTCTTAATAACTCTAAATTTTAACTCTAGGAGAATGGGTTGATATGATCACAAATGGATTGGAAATAATATTTCCAAGCTGTGCTATGGAATTCCTATTAATGAAGGACATGATGGTCTTTCACATGAAAAAAGATGTTACTTATAATACCAGCAAATAGCATCTGATGACTGTGTTAAGACTCAAGAAGTTTATTAACGAAATTTCTACTGAAAGAAGCCAGCAAATACAAGCATCATAACATAAATCACATATATAATGGAAATTGTGTGGTGAATTTTGGACGAAACACTTGAATATACGGTCAAGGATATAAGAAGTGCAAGCCTTGCTCCACCACACATAAGTGTAATTCTTCACAGAGGACTCCCCACAGCTACATTACTTGCTCATCATTCATCAATTATATGTTTTGTTTCCCAGGTTTTCAGCAGTTGGAAAGAGGATTTTGAAGAACATTTCAGCAATGGAGGATGTAAACCAAATAGGAACAAACAACGAAGGATTCATGTAACTGGCAGCGAACAGATAAGAAACATGTGGTGGCATTAGCAGCAGCTGATCGACATAAAATATATGCATAATAATAAGCACAGAATGCTTATTTACTTTTCCAAAATTTGAGGTTCAATAGAATATTGAGTGGAAAGATTAGAAAAACTTGGCAGTCTGTGGCCTTGCACAATTTACTTTTGAGGCCATGGAGAACAAGGATTTAAGGGACCAACATAGGAGATTGAAAGCTTTAAGAGGTCTACTTCAGCAGGTAGGAACATGGTGTCTCAGGGAAAAAAATGAGTCTCCATCCTTGCTTGAAGCTACTATGAGTCTCGCAGACCCAGGAAACCAACTTATCGAAAAAAGCCAACATTTTCACTTCTTGTCAAATCCCACATGTTATATTACTGTTATTTCGCCATTAAGAGAAAGCAATACATTGTATATAATCAGTGAACCTTAAGAGGTCAAAGGGGCAAGTGAAAATGAGGGAACATAGGTATACAGGATGCATGATGCATGATGAAAATGAAGGAACATAGCTATACAAGATGCATGATGATCAAGACAAAACATATGTGCTCAAGGTTAATAACAATATGAGTAAAAATATAAAGCAACACTAACGACATTCGCCAGAAGGAAGAAACAGTACATTCATACATAAATAGAGAGAAAACAAATGAGAAGTATGACATGAGATTTGGAGAAGACTCTACGAACGATAACAAATCAAAAGGATGCATTAAGTCTAAACAGAAAAAGCACAACAGAATACATGAAATACTGTAAATTCATATTAATTCACATTTTCCCAGAAAAAGACCCGATTAAGGGGGAAAATACACACGTGTAAAAGCTTATGTTTCTTGAAGTCTTCTATTCTTTTTCCTTGCTAGCTGTCTGTGCTATTTTGACAGGATAACACATGGTAAATTGAGTAGCTGGTCTACATAGTATATTGACTTTGTAAATGCACTAGGAAGTTGTGCAATTTTGCTCTGCAATAGTAGAATAAGGAAAGACGACATGATTCACAACACAAGCAGATAAACTTCTAGGGAGTTACACTTTTAGTAACTTCTTTCAAAAGTTTGCCATTCATATATGGAACATGTGCCTTTGCAATCTAGATATTTATTCCATGAGAAGCAGATCTACAATAGATATCCTCGAAAACATGCAACAGACTTCATGAGAGACTTCTGCCAATTATAATCAACTTCAGTGAAAGGTTATCATCCACTTTCAGAACATTGCAGACAGAAGAGTCCATAACTGGAGGGTGGTTGACAAGTATAGTGTGAAGGGCGGTTGACAGGCATTTTGAAGGGTGAGCACTGCCTATCCTCCAGCTGGGAAATTTTGTTTTGTACTCTTTGACAGTTTTAAGTGTTCCTGCTGAGAAGATAGTGCCTCTAGTCTTCTCTTTCTTATCCATACTAAATATATCATCTTTTTAAACCAAAAAACATTAAGATCTATATGGTAAGTCTATCAATCCCAAATATCTAATCTATTACTATTTTTAATTCTTTATGTAAATTCTAACAGACTATTCCTTTGTCAGCTGGCCTCTTCACCTTATGGAATACCTCGCTCTTTAAACTTTAACATCTCTTCAGGAGTCAATCTAATCAACTGTATCATACTATAAGGGTCTATTTCTCATTCTGAACTCCATGGGATAGAGGTCAGAATTTTGTTAAGAAAAAGAAATGATAAAAAGCAGTCTTCTTTTCATCATTACTCCTTCCCTAGTCTTTTAGAATTGCATGTAAAAGTTGCAATTTAACTTTTAAAAACACAACTCACCCATCATAGCAGGCAGTCAATGAGATGAGTGGTTAGGTTCTTTAAAAAATTGCTTGAAGTGGAGAAATTATGTTATGCCATTATATTTTAGTTGAAACTGCAGATTAGTGTTCTACAATGAATTTGATATCCTATAACAGTCTTACATTTTTCCTTCGTTTACTACTTTTAGTACAACAGATTAGATTCCATATAAATTCCAACTGGTTGGCTTTTTCTTGGGGAAAGAATAAGTAAATTGTTTATTTCAACTAAAGCTGTAATTTTTCTTATGAAATTTAAAAACCATAAATTTCTTCTGTACTTACTAAGGTGTTATATATGATATATGTGCTTTGATTTCAGTTGGTTTGAACCTGTGGGAACCTGGACAAAGTTCTGACTCCAAACATGGGCATAAGGACCAGAATGGAGAACATGCAATCTTATCTACATATATAATAATATATGTAAGTTAAAAATATCACATGTGAACTTATTTCATTCTAATTCAACTAATTTCATTGGCTTTAGGTATAGTTAATGCAATGATTTAAAACACTAATATAAGGATCTTACAAGAGGACCAGTTCGAATCACAGGATCGCATGAAAGAAAGGGTTTGAGTACTTGATCCCATGAATAGCAATATAGCATAATGGTATTATCAGCAATAACGTGCCCACGCAACAGGCTATTTTGCAAAATGCCAACTTCAGCCAAAGTTCCAGATAAATTCAACCATTCTAGGAACAGAAATATTAAGAATTACACAGAATATAGCAAACCTGTATTCGTTCCTTGCAAGGAGCTTCCGTAGTCCACCCCATATAAACTAGCCCTTCGGAACTCCATCTTATTTTCTGTCAATGTACCTGTTTTATCAGAAAATATATATCTTATTTGACCCAAATCTTCATTGATGTTTAATGACCTGCACTGAAACCTTGAGTCGGAACTACTATCATACATCTCCGCATCCCCAATCATGAAGTAAGATTGGCCCAATCTGACTAGCTCCATTGTGATGTAAAGCGATATAGGTATCATTATTTGAAAAACTATCACGGAGCTTAAGAATGAAAAAAGTATCTCCAGAGCAATACCATAAAACTTATTCCGTTTTCCATTGTCCCGACCTTTTGTAAAGTATTTACTCCTGTAGTAAGGTAGGGAATCGAGCTTATGAGCGTGATAATGCAGCCATAACCCCATACCAGTTGCCACTGCAGCACACATAACAAAGAGAAAAGCTGACAGCCATAGAGTCTCCCTGTTCATATAGATCTCCAATCTGCTCCTTTTGGAAGGTGAAATCGCACTATTCATCATTGCTTTTGTTTCCTGACCAGCATATACCACAACTCCAACAACCCATTCCGTGTTTTTAAGCTGACAACCACGTAGAATGATGTTTGACTGGCCCAATGGAATCCTCTGCCCATTATATTCCATATTGGCTGTGAATTCATATATATTCCTATTGGGCTGCTCGCATCGGATCAGCCCCGAATATGAACCCTCCTCCCAAACCATGGGAATGGTTTCTTGTCGTGCATATCTAGTCTTTAGGTTTGATTCACCATCTAAATTCATTGTCTGGATATATGCTATACCATTTGGATCACTGCTTCCGAGCAAAACTATGTCGCAAGGAATTGTTTCATCAGCTACTATCTTCACCACCTCCCCTGCCTGTATCTTTTTCCATTTCTTTGGCCGGAACTTACCATACTGAAGGACTTGTGCCTCCCGGTTATTCTCTTTCCTGTCAGATCTGTGTCTTCGCCAGTCTTCATAGCCATCTTTAATAGCGGTTACAATAAGCACAAAGAGTAGAGGGAAAAGAGAGACTGTTCTCCCAAACACCGCCAGAGGAGGAAGCTGATTCAGACCAGCAATGGCTAAGAAGTATAAATAAGCAAATCGGTGGAATTGGATAAACAGGTTCTTGGGCAAGAATGTAATTACAGTATATTTACTGGTTCGGATCTCATTCCCTGTAAACTCATACTTGTCATTTGTCCTCCTTGGATCATTAATATAAATCAATCTCAACGAGTCATTGGATGAGAGATCATCAAATTGCATACTCTTAGGACGGTTCCTCTGAGTTTTGTCTATTGACGGTGGAAAGCCTTGCAGCTCCATGGTATTCCACGACACTAGCTGTCTTCCATCTTGGGCAGAGCAAGCCACCGGGATGCTCTCAAAACCATGACTCTGACTGAAAACAGTATGTGGCTGAAGAAAGATCAGACCTTATACTCGTCTACTAGAGTACCCTTCTCTTCAAGAGGGTTAGCTTCTTCTTCTCCTTTTGATATTGAGGCAAAGACTATTTCTTTCCTCAAAGACAGAAAAAGAGAATGAAGCAGCTCCACACTAGCCACAAGAAGAACCAAAATTATTGCAGCAATGTTTAGTTGGATTTCATACAAAACAGAACATAGGATGCATTTGAAGGACAAAAATTGGCTCCCAGATTCTCCTCAAGATCAACATAATTTGGCGGTCTGGAGGAAGTTCATCTCCCTTCGATATGCAGCGAAAAAAAAAAAAAAAAGAATTCAGCCACAAATATTCAATCCCCCTAGAGAGAAAAATAAATGGAAACAATCAGAAAGTTAGACAAAAAAAGCAACCAAACTCAAATAAGCCACAAAAATTTTCAGATTCAACCAGATCGATTTTAAGAAACCTACATGAAAATAAAAAATTTCTCAACAGAAAGCTTATCCTAAAAATCAAACAAAATTCATCAGAAAAACCTAAAATTTTCTGACAGTGAACTTAAACATACATTCAAAAGTGATCATTATATCATATCTCCTCAAACTCAGAAAGCCAATCCTTTCCAACCTATATCAATCCCTTCTAGAAACCAAATTAATAGCTGGAGATGTGCCCTAAATATGTGCAATTTAAAACACAATCAGAAGATTAACCTAATTTCCCTCAAATTCTAACTTCGACCCAAAATCCCCCCATCTAAACCTACTTCACCAAACCAAGGAAGCTAATCTACATCAAAATACACCTTTCTTCTAAAAACCGAAGTAAAAGCTAAAAATGCGCCCAAAACAAGTATAATTACCTAATTTCCCTCAAATTTCACATAAATAACCAAAAATCCCCAATCTAACCCTAATCCATCGAGAAAACCGCCAATTCAACCAAAATCAGAAAACCAAACAGAATCTAAACCCAAATGCACCTACCTCTAATCACCGCTCGAACTCCGACCGCATTACCCCGAGATCGATCGCGCCCTTTTCAGCAGATCTGGCGAAGGATCCGACGCCGAAACGCTAACCGAGATCTAGATCGCCTTTCCTGATTCGAAATCTCAGGTGACAGCAATTGGATTCTTAGGGTTTTGGAGAAAGCAAAGGCCTCGCCTTTTTCTTTTTTCCCCACTTTGATAGAGAGAGGGGAGTGAGAGAGAGAGAGAGAGATTGGGGAGAGCGATGGATGGCTGAGCGCGAATCTTTCACCGCTTTGTTCCCGTAATTTATAACCCTGCTCTGTTATTTGCACATTTTAACGAAAATGCCCCTGGGATCTTATAAGCTATTATCGGAAGGACTCGTGTCATTTTTGTTCTCACCTTGGCGATAGGGAGTGAATTTCACAACAGCCACTCAACTTTGAGGGTTTTGTGTAAAGCCCTATCTTTACTTTGCAAATTTCACAGAACCCCTAATCCCGGGAGAGTTTCTCAAAATCCTGAAGAACGTTGGAAAAGCTACTGAGGGGATGTTTGCTTTGTGATTGCATTTTCAAGAGTTATGTTGTACTGTTGTATATAAGGATGCTGAAAATCACATACTCAAAATCTTGTTTTGTCTAGACCGAATATAGAATAGAATGTGCATGGAGCAAAAAAATTTTAACCAAAAGATATGCTACGGATATCAAAATGTAACAGAAATCAATGGGATTTTTACACCCATTTGATATTTCTATCCAACATGGCAATTACAAATCTCTAATATGACATACGATGATCAAACAATTTTATTGATAAAAATTCAGGACTTGAGCTCGACCTTTGTGAAATTCTCCAAACCTCACACGTTTTTGCGAAAGTTCCAAAGTCTATGGGGTCTCATACAAACCTCCCCAATTTTAGGGGTATTTTTGGAATTAACCCAAACTTTTAAGATGTAGATTCCTATGTAGATTAGAAGAAATTATTCTCTTACCACAACAGCCCAAACATTATCTGCATAGTTTTCAGGTTAGATGATGTACCTGAAGTAGGACGGCACTTTACACAAGGTTATATCCGTAAATATTTTCAAATGTAGGGGTAGATTTGGAAGGGGGTTCATGATGGAGTTTTTAAAGCAAAGGTTGAGTAGGTGGGGTCGCTGTCTGTTTCCTTGAATGCTTTTTGACGGAGAAACCTCTGAGCACGTAAAGGCAGAGATAAATAATATAATATTTTATTATCGGATATTTAATTATCGAGTAATTAAATAATGGGAAAATTAGGAAAAAGTAAAGTTTGAACGTTTCCGTGCGTGAATGCACGGAACGGAGGACCTGACATGCGACCGACACCTTGGTTATGCCTCATTTAAGAAAATTTAACAGGAGTGGTCACTGGTCAGTGGTGGGCCTGGTGGCCTGTAGTGAAATATATTTTCCAATTAAACAAGGGGAAATTACTTTCAGCCCCAATATTCGAAAATCTGTGGCTTCGTGCCCTTTTATTGTCAAAAGTAGTAATAACTACGTTTGGAAATCAGGGTGTTTCCTCCATTTCCATGGTGTTTTTGTCAAAATAAAAATAGCATGTGTTTGAAAATCATGGTGTTTTTGTCAAAATAAAAATAGCATGTGTTTGAAAATCATGGTGTTTTTGTCAAAATAAAAATAGCATGTGTTTGAAAATCATGGTGTTTCTCCATTTCCATGGTGTTTTTGTCAAAATAAAAATAGCATGTGTTTGAAAATCATGGTGTTTTTGTCAAAATAAAAATAGCATGTGTTTGAAAATCATGGTGTTTTTGTCAAAATAAAAATAGCATGTGTTTGAAAATCATGGTGTTTTTGTCAAAATAAAAATAGCATGTGTTTGAAAATCATGGTGTTTTTGTCAAAATAAAAATAGCATGTGTTTGAAAATCATGGTGTTTTTGTCAAAATAAAAATAGCATGTGTTTGAAAATCATGGTGTTTTTGTCAAAATAAAAATAGCATGTGTTTGAAAATCATGGTGTTTTTGTCAAAATAAAAATAGCATGTGTTTGAAAATCATGGTGTTTTTGTCAAAATAAAAATAGCATGTGTTTGAAAATCATGGTGTTTTTGTCAAAATAAAAATAGCATGTGTTTGAAAATCATGGTGTTTTTGTCAAAATAAAAATAGCATGTGTTTGAAAATCATGGTGTTTTTGTCAAAATAAAAATAGCATGTGTTTGAAAATCATGGTGTTTTTGTCAAAATAAAAATAGCATGTGTTTGAAAATCATGGTGTTTTTGTCAAAATAAAAATAGCATGTGTTTGAAAATCATGGTGTTTTTGTCAAAATAAAAATAGCATGTGTTTGAAAATCATGGTGTTTTTGTCAAAATAAAAATAGCATGTGTTTGAAAATCATGGTGTTTTTGATAAAAACACCAAAAATAACAAACACCACACTTATTTGAAAACACCTTTTAGATGTTTTGAGTTTGGCATGATGTTTTGAGTTTGGCATGATGTTTTGAGTTTGGGTAGGATGTTAGTATAATAGCTAAATATAATCTATAATATTATAAATGATAATTTGTTATAATATAATGCTCAATTTATTATATTTTATTATATTGTATAAATAATAATATATTATATTTTATTATATTGTATAAATAATAATATAGTATATTAAATTATATTAAATATAATATAATATATTAAAATATAAATAATATTTTAATTTTATAATATTTAAAAATATGTTTAATTTATTAACATAATATATTCAAACATGTATAATAAAATATTATAAAATTACTATAATATTATATATTTACTAAAATAGTAAATAACTAATATTTATTACCAAGTATAATATAATATAAATATAATTAACATATATTAAATCAAATTTGTATAATACAATAAAATTAATATTATGTTAAAGTTAAATATTATATTAAATTATAAAATATATTAAATTAAATTAAGGAATATATATTATAATATAATTTTTATTATAATATATAAATAATTTAATTTAATATAATATTTTAAATGATTATTTGTTAACAATATAATGCTCAATCTATTATATATTATTATATTGTAGAAATATTAATATAATATATTTTTTATCTAAATATTAATATAATATATTATATTATAAATAATATTTAAAATATGTTTAATATCTTAATATAATATATTCAAATATGTTTAATATATTAATTTAATATATTCCAGTAATATGTTATATTATATTGATTAAAAAATAATATAATATAAAAATTATTAAATAAAATATAATATATATTAGATTACCATATATTATATTAAATTAATGTAATATACTAAAATTACTATTATATTAAAGTTAAATATCATAGGAAATTATAAAATATAGTTAAAAATATAAAATATTAAACAATAAATAATTTGCTATTTTATTTATTATAACATATTATATTAGTATATTTTTTATTAAATTAATATAATATAATAAAAGTGTTAAAGTATAATAAAATCAATTTATTATATTATATTATTAAACTAAAGCATGACATATATTGATGTAATAGAATATAATATATATTATTTATATAATATACAAAAATATATTAAACTATTAAAAATAATATAATAAATATAATATAATATAATAATTAATTAATATAATATATCTTATATTAGTCTATATTATAATATATAATTAATGTAATAGAATATAGTATATTAAATTATATTAAATATAATATAATATATTAAAATATAAATAATATTTTAATTTTATAATATTTAAAAATATGTTTAATTTATTAACATAATATATTCAAACATGTATAATAAAATATTATAAAATTACTATAATATTATATATTTACTAAAATAGTAAATAACTAATATTTATTACCAAGTATAATATAATATAAATATAATTAACATATATTAAATCAAATTTGTATAATACAATAAAATTAATATTATGTTAAAGTTAAATATTATATTAAATTATAAAATATATTAAATTAAATTAAGGAATATATATTATAATATAATTTTTATTATAATATATAAATAATTTAATT
Organism: Asparagus setaceus; assembly: GCA_012295165.1. Classification (NCBI taxonomy): domain Eukaryota; kingdom Viridiplantae; phylum Streptophyta; class Magnoliopsida; order Asparagales; family Asparagaceae; genus Asparagus; species Asparagus setaceus. Next base: position 19,596,098 of record CM022705.1, read on the forward strand.
TAATATAATATTTTAAATGATTATTTGTTAACAATATAATGCTCAATCTATTATATATTATTATATTGTAGAAATATTAATATAATATATTTTTTATCTAAATATTAATATAATATATTATATTATAAATAATATTTTAAAATATGTTTAATATCTTAATATAATATATTCAAATATGTTTAATATATTAATTTAATATATTCCAGTAATATGTTATATTATATTGATTAAAAAATAATATAATATAAAAATTATTAAATAAAATATAATATATATTAGATTACTATATATTATATTAAATTAATGTAATATAGTAAAATTACTATTATATTAAAGTTAAATATCATAGTAAATTATAAAATATAGTTAAAAATATAAAATATTAAACAATAAATAATTTGCTATTTTATTTAATAGAACATATTATATTAGTATATTTTTTATTAAATTAATATAATATAATAAAAGTGTTAAAGTATAATAAAACCAATTTATTATATTATATTATTAAACTAAAGCATGACATATATTGATGTAATAGAATATAATATATATTATTTATATAATATACAAAAATATATTAAACTATTAAAAATAATATAATAAATATAATATAATATAATAAATAAATAATTAATTAATATAATATATCTTATATTAGTCTATATTATAATATATAATTAATGTAATAGAATATAGTATATTAGTTAATATAAAATATATTATAACATATATGTTATTACTCTATGTTATATATCATATATGATATTATTATAATATAATATATGTGTATGGAAATGGTCAAACTAGTATTGACCAAGAAACTTAAAATGGTCTTTTCAAAACACTTTGAAAAAAACACAATGGCATGATGTTTCTTTATAAAAACACCACAAAAAACTCACAATGGTATCCAAACGCACCCTAAACTATTCCCAAACTGCTTCTATAGTGGAAGACAGAAACATGGTAGATTCGTCCTTTTCAACTTCTTTCATAGTTGATGGCTCATCGAGTGAGCTCACACTTCTCATTCTTGTAGTGTGAAAGATGTTGGAAAAAAGAGTAGTCTAGTTAACGTTATTCTTTTCTCAAGCATTTACCTAATTTCATAGGACAACTCATAAAACTATGAACTATCCCTCCTCCTCCTTAATGTGATAACAATATAAATATGAAATGCTAACTCACTCAATATTTGTAAGCATCCGTATTATATAGAGATGAAGGTTACAGAGATATCATGATTAAGTTACACAAGATATACACAGTGACAATAAATCTTCTCTTAACAAATCTTATTATGTATAATCATGTATAACCAAATATAGTTTGCACAGCTAAGCCTAACAAGAGTTCGTTTATTTACACCAAACTCTATCACGTTCCATCACGCCCCTCAAGCTTAGGGTTCATGACAACAAACACATAGCTTGTCACAAATGGCGCTAAAATGTGAGGTTGTTAAAGGCTTTGTCTTGATGTCTGGAAGTTGATCATTGGTAGGTATAAAACAGATATTCAAGAAGCCCTTTGCTACTTGATCCTAAAGGAAGTGAAAATTCACCTTAGTATGTTTAGTGCGGTCATGAAATATCGAGTTTGCAGTGAGCTAAATAGCACCCGGATTATCTCACTATAAACTTAGAGGGAGAAAAAGCAACTTGAAGCTCATTAAGCAAGGGGCGAAGCCAAATAATTTCTACAGTAGCATTAGCAAGAGCATGATATTTAGACTTGGTTGATGATCCAGCAACTGTATGTGGTTGCGAGCTAACCATGAAACAAGATTATTGCCCAAAGAAATAGCATAACTGCCTGAGGATTTGCGATCCACAAGGCAACCCACCCAACAGCATTAGAGAATGCATCGAGAATAAAAGAGATAGATTTTAAGATAATAAATCATGTGATAATGTATGCTTTAGATATCATAAAATGCGCTTTACTGCCTACCAATGATTAGTAGTCGGCATGCTCATACATTGGCACACTTTATTCCTGCAAAGGATAAATCTAGATGAATGGGAGTAATATATTGCAGAGCACCAACCACTTGACGATATAAGTACGGATCACTGAATAAGGGACCATTACAAGTGAGCTTGGTGCTAGTAGGTAAAGGTGTTTGAACAAGCTTCATTCCTTCCAAATTCGTACGAATAAGTAGATCAAAAATAGACTTCCATTCAGAGAAAATTACTCTATGTCGTTGTTGAATAACCTTAATGCCTAAGAAGGAGTGAAGGGGCCCAAAATCATTGAGAGAGAATTCACGACCAAGACTTTGAATGAGAAAGGGACTTAGAAGGTGAAACCATGCTCATGGCGCGTGCTTGATCCCATACAAATAACGTTGAAGTTTGCAACCATGTTGAGGGTGATCACTATCAAGAGAGCCCACCAATTGCTATAGATATAGACCTCCTCAGAGAGATGACCATGAAGAAAAGCATTGCTTACATCCAATTGACGAATGATCCAATCTTTCAACATTGTTATAGAAAGAACCATACATATGGTTGTGGCTTTATGACTGGACAAAAAGTTTTTATGTAATCGACTTCTTCTTGTTGATTGAAAACCCTTCATGACAAGGCATGCCGCGTAACGATCAATGCTATCATCTGGTTTATATTTAGGCAAAATACCCATTTACATCTAATAATGTTCATTGAGGGAGACTGGGGTACTAGTGACCAAGTGTCGTTTGACAAGAGTGCTGAGATTTCTACTGACATAAATTCTCTCCATTATGGATTGCTATTAGCTTCGGTGAAACATGTCAACTCTTGAATTGCTATACTATGACAAAAAGTGCAGTAGGAAGTAGAACTATGTAAGCTGGCAAGTTGACGATGGTCCAGTGAGTTTTTAGCTCGAAGCTCCATTGCATGGGTTGAAGAATGTGCTTTATAGGAAGCAAGGGACCTGCAAACTCAATAGGCTCTATAGGAACATGAATTGGTGAATCGCTTGGAGTAGTCATAGATGGAGCATATATCGAAGTGGGCTTGATGTTTGATTTGGTGTAGCCTGCATGAAAGGAGAAGTGATGGATGTGCTTGTAGAGAATTAATTGGTGATAGCAGGTTGAGATGGTGATGTCAAAGGCATACTTAGTGAGGACCAAGGTACTAGAACGACAAGCCACAGTTGTTGTGGAGAGTTAATAGGATGAGCTTCTAGAATGGAATCACCCTTAAACAGATATGTGGATTCATCAAAACGAACATGTTAAGCAATATAAATGCATCCACTATGATGATCGACGATGATAACCAAGGTGATTAGGACTGTACCCTAAAATAGAATGACATGTGAGCTTATGGTTACTGTTAGCACAGATAATTTGATATGATGCACAAATAAATACCTTAAGTAATTGATAATCTGGAACAACTTCAACATGAGCTCAAATGGAGATTTACCTTCCAAAATAGGAGTAGGTAGCCGATTGATAAGATATATAGCTATTTCAAATGTAAAATGCCAAAACCGTTTGGATACAGAATCATAAGCAAGCAATGATAGACCATTTCAATTATATGGCATATTTTATGTTTAGCAATACCATTCTGTTCATGAGTATGTGGACAAGCAACTCGATGAGAAATACCACATTTTTGAAAATAAGTAAAGAGATTTCTATATTCACCTCCCCAATCAGATTGAAGAGATTTTTTCTTATAATTAAATTTATGTTCCACAAAATGTTGACAACGAATGAAAATATCAATTACTTTAGATTTTCAAGAAATAGGAAACAACGTGTAAATTTCGAATGGTCCTTAACAAAAAATACAAAATACTTATAACCATTATAAGAAGAAATGATTGATAAATCTCATACATCACTGAAAACAAGATCTAAAGGGCTACTACTTCTAGTACCTGTCGGAGATAAATGGAGACGACTCGACTTGCTAAGAAAGTAAGCATGACATTATTTGACTTAGAACTCGGCGAATAAGGAACATTGGATCCATGAATAATTTGGTGCACAATGTAATCACTTTGATGACCTAGACGTTGATGTCAAAGATCAAAAGGAACCCGCGAACAAATGAAAGCAAATGGAGATGAACTTTTAATAGGATAAGCTTCTAGAATGGAATCACCCTTAAACAGATATGTGGATTCATCAAAACGAACATGTTAAGCAATATAAATGCATCCACTATGATGATCGACGATGATAACCAAGGTGATTAGGACTGTACCCTAAAATAGAATGACATGTGAGCTTATGGTTACTGTTAGCACAGATAATTTGATATGATGCACAAATAAATACCTTAAGTAATTGATAATCTGGAACAACTTCAACATGAGCTCAAATGGAGATTTACCTTCCAAAATAGGAGTAGGTAGCCGATTGATAAGATATATAGCTATTTCAAATGTAAAATGCCAAAACCGTTTGGATACAGAATCATAAGCAAGCAATGATAGACCATTTCAATTATATGGCATATTTTATGTTTAGCAATACCATTCTGTTCATGAGTATGTGGACAAGCAACTTCGATGAGAAATACCACATTTTGAAAATAAGTAAAGAGATTTCTATATTCACCTCCCCAATCGATTGAAGAGATTTTTTCTTATAATTAAATTTATGTTCCACAAAATGTTGACAACGAATGAAAATATCAATTACTTTAGATTTTCAAGAAATAGGAAACAACGTGTAAATTTCGAATAGTCCTTAACAAAAAATACAAAATACTTATAACCATTATAAGAAGAAATGAGTGATAAATCTCATACATCACTGAAAACAAGATCTAAAGGGCTAATACTTCTAGTACCTGTCGGAGATAAATGGAGACGACTCGACTTGCTAAGAAAGTAAGCATGACATTATTTGACTTAGAACTCGGCGAATAAGGAACATTGGATCCATGAATAATTTGGTGCACAATGTAATCACTTTGATGACCTAGACGTTGATGTCAAAGATCAAAAGGAACCCGCGAACAAATGAAAGCAAATGGAGATGAACTTTTATTAGAAGAAGATGACATTCGCAAATGATATAGGGCACCTTCATTCTGTCCTTTGAGGAGGATTGTTTTTTTTTTTTTTTGATCCTTAGTCATAAAGAAATCAAAAACTCAAAAAAATAATTGTTATCTCTAGAAAATTGATGAACTTAAAGGAGACATTTAGTAATCGATGGAACACATAAGACATTTGAGAGTATAAAAGAAGTTGAAGGATATTGAATATGAGTGGAGCCTATACGAAATATGAACAATCCTTACCATTACCAACTTGCAGTTAATGTGCTCCCTTGTACTCTTCTTACATCATGAAATTAGAAAATTTTGGTGTAACATGATGGGTGGCACGAGTGCCAAGGAACCAATACTTGAGCGGCACAAAAGATGACTGAAATTATGTAGAATTTGCTCAAGGGCTCGTCGGGCCATGATTGTAAAATCGACAGCGATAAAAACTATGGAGGCACAACGATCAGAGAAGGCATGACCGCAACCATGTCCATAGTGGAGAATATTGGCATTGATCATTTTTGGTTGAGCATGATCGAGATTTGCAATGAGAGCAATTCTGACTGCAATGGATTGGGTCAATAAACGTATTTCATGGCCAACTAAGAGATCGATTCTGACCTAGCAGATACGGCTAAAATTATTTCTCCATATTCACTAGCCAAAGTATAGAAAACAATGGGCATTAAAGTTAGTAGGGGTCACTGGTTGAACTGCGAAGACAAATTCATTAGCGAGATACTTTGCCTCACTCAAGTAAGAGGAGATGGAGTCACCTCCTTTCTTCATATTCTATAGTTGAGTGGTGAGTTACAAAATATGAGTATGCAATGGAGAATGGAAAGCCTATAGAGTCTACCATACTTCATAGGATGCGAAAATACCAATGACTTGAGAGAGAACTTCTTTCGAGAGAGAAGCAATAATCTAGCTTAGGAGGAGTTAGTCTTTGCACACCCAAGTAGTATTTGTAGGGGTTGAGGATGATGCACCAAAGTCACGAGCAGCAATAGAGAGGGATGGACAACAATTTGTGCCCTTGACCAATCCGAGGAGATCGAAACTCCTTAGCAACAGAAGAAATTATGTTTTTCATAATAAATAGTTTATAGGAGTTTGCTTTAGAGAAAGAAAGTGATCGACATTACTGAGATCAGGAAGAGGTAGAACAGCAGAAAAATCATGTGGTGAGGAGGAGGATGGAGAAGTTTGTTGAGCCAGAGATGGCATAGTAAAGGATGAGGATTGTAACTACTCTATTACCATAATGTGATAACAGTACAAATGTGAAAGCCTAACTCACTCAATATTAGTGAGCATCCGTGTATTACATAGAGTTGAAGGTTACAGGAGATATCATGATTAAGTTACACAATATATGCATAGTTACAGTAAATCTTATCTTAACAAATCTTGTTATGTATAACCATGCATAACCAAATATAGTTTGCACAACAACACCTAAGGAGAGTTTGTTTGTATACACCAAACTCTATCACATTTTATCACTCCTCAACCACTATCTTTTTTGTAGTCTCGTCTCTACCATCGTCTCTTCCTCTTCCTTCCTCATAAACCCATGGAACTCACTCCACCCTTAACCTCCATCTCTGTCACTCCCTTCGCCTCACATTTCTCTGAGATTTGATTACAAATATCTAGATCCGATAGAGCATAATTTTGGATATGATATCTAGTGAATTACCCAGATTTGTATTTAAAATATCTGAATATATAAATGTTGATCATACATTTGCAATTATTTTGATCCTCAGATCGGAAGATTTGAAGTTAATTTTGATGATTATGTATTTTATAGAGAGTGCGTTGAGTAGTTGAGATTCAAGAATTCTTATCCTTTCCATAGGTCTGAGATCTAATAGAGATAAATGTGTTACTTCATGTAGTAAAGAAAATTTACTTAGTGCTTTAATAATCATTTCATGTGCAAATAAAATGATGTTAATTGTTTTAGATACAATAGCAATTTTCTTCTTTGTTTTGTTTAGGCCGTGTTAGACTATTAATTTTGTTAGTAAAGTGAGAATACATTATCATTTGTAAGACAAAGCAATCAAATCAAAATTTTTCTAATACCCATTGTTGTGATTTAGTATGGAATTTCATGATGAACAAAGATCAAAACGCGACAAACAAGTCAAAACATGAAATCACGACAAGTATAGAGATTTAACATGATACATCTCACTTAACTAAGTACTCTTAACATATTTACGCATTTCTCACTTAACTTCAAAAAACTTTAAAATTTTCACTAAATTTCCAATAAGTTTAAGAAATCAAGAAAACTCAAGACAACATCAATTTAGAGTTTTGAAGGATGACATAAAAAATTTAGGCATTTGGAGCTTAGACCTAGGAGTGAACATTAGTATAGAGGAGAAAAATAAAACAAAAGTGATTATATTATGAAAATATAAAAGAGGAAATAATAAGATTTAAAAATAGAGTTATTTGGTTATTTGAAAATACATAATCTGTGTTAAAAATAAAATCTATAAAAAAAGTAGTAGATAAACTTTTTGAGTCGTATAATACTAGTTGGCTCACTTGGTTATCTAATTTGACTTCAGGTTGATGCAAATTCGCTCTTAAGATACCACAAAAACTAAAAATTACATGAAGTAAAGCTGGAGTTTTCTAACAATTCCCTATGAAATAATTTCTTAAGATTTGAAAATTTTTCAAGGAGAAGATTTTTGAAAATTAAATAAAGTGAAGGTGTCTTGGAACCAAAAATCCATAAGAAACGAAAGGGTGTCTTCCAATGGGCAAAACCGTGAAGGGTCTCTTCCAAAAAACACAATCATGAAAGGATTCTTCCAACAGACATTATCATGAAGGGATATAATATCTCATGAAGAATTTTATAAAATTAGTTAAAATTAATTTTAAAGTTCAAATGGTGCATGCCTTTTCAAATGTGGATGTATGACTTCTCGAATGAGGGATTGTTGTTAGTAAATAATTTCCAATAATTTATATATAGCACATCAAAACTAACGGTATTAGTGTTTGGGGCTTGCCCAAAACTAATGAGGGTCTTATATGGGATCTTGTGATATTTTTGTATTTCAACTGATTTCACAAGCTCAAACCCCTTATATTTAACATCAAGACCCCGCCCTCTCATCACAAAAGAATAAAAAAGTCTACGTCTATCAACAAGAACAATGTCGTCTTTCAACTCTGTAATCACCTGCAACTTCTTCAATTAGTTGCTACCACAAGAAGAGGAGGAGGAAGAAGTGATTGCCTATTCGGAGACTGGAGTAGAGGAGAATGAGGAGGGAGTGAATGATGATTCAGAGGCCAAAGAAGATGAGATCGATTTCAATGATAATGATGACAATGAGCCCCTAAAGGACCCGTTCCATTTGATGTTGGATGAGATTGCATCATCATTGAAGTGGATTGATTACAATGATTACAACAACAAGAGAGTGTGTACGGTGTGTTTGGAGGGGTTTAATGAGTTGAGGAAGTGGAGGGTTTTACGGATGCGTTGCTTGCATGTGTTTCATGAGTTGTGTATTGTTTTCTGGTTGAAGTTGAGAAATTCTTGCCTTGTCTATCAATCTCAGATGTGATAAAGATCGTTATATTAGTTGGTGTAATAAAAAAACACTATGCTTATAATTTTAAAGATTAATCTCATGCATGTTCAAATAAAATGAAGTTTGTTTCTTTATAAATAAATAATTTTCTCTTTTTTTTAGATAAAAGGGTCAAATATTTCAATCAGGAGGTCTAGCTGCAACAATAAAACTAGAGGGATATTAAATTTCCAACAACGATATTCTGACGGATTTATCCTAATTAGCCCAATCAAATTGTTTTGCTTAGATGATAATTGTGGAGGAACAATGCAAATTAAATGATGAAAACTTCTGAAACAAAAGAAAGTTGGATTAGTTCTAGATAGTCGGTGATTAGTCTAAAATTCTCTTTTGTGCATGAGGGAGTTCTTTGTTTGTTGAACTTCCAGTATGGTTGTAAGTTGTGGCAAATAGTGTTCAACTTTGAGGTGTACTTGTTATTTCAATTAACTAGTATAATGCACGTGCTCTGCACGTGGAAATACTATTTTTTTTGGTTTTCAATTCGTTTTCTTTGAATGCAAAATTATGAAATGACTTTTGTAATAATATAAATTTTACATTAATAAATAAAGTTGTGTATAAAGAATTGTATGAGTAATTTTTATATTTTGAATAGTTATTATAATTTAATCATAATTTATTTAGATATTTATAACAAATTAAATAATTATTTGATATTATAATATATAATTATAATTTTTTAACTATAATGTAGAATAACTATATAAGTTATATGCTATTTATAACTATTCCTATTTATAATATTTATATATAGTATAATTATAATATTATTATTCACTACAATGTATTAAAGAATAGTGTAATTGCAGTTAAGTTGAAATATTAAAATAATTATTTTATTTTACTAATAAATATTTACACATTTATACTTTATTATTTATTGAATAATATACTTTTAAAGAATGTTTAATAGTGTATTATTTTATTTATAATAGTATTGTAGTATAATCTATAAATAGATATTTAACAATTTGATAATATATTATTTAATAAATTATTAATAGTAATATTATAAAATATTTTATTACACTAATATTTTATACTATTTTCTTATGATTACCAATTATTTATATAAATTATAACATATTTTATAATTTTTATTATTATAAAGTATTTATATTAATTATATTTTAGTGACTGCCTAAATACGTGGGAAAGTGAGGAGGTCCATAATGAATAAGTGTTTCTGATAATTAGTTAAAATTTAATTATAATAAATAGTATAATTGCAAGTTATCAAAATTTGAGAGGGCAAAAAGAAAATCAAAAGTTTTGACATGAGTATTCTCTTTTATAAGTAGTATATATATATATATATATATATATATATATATATATATATATATATATATATATATATATATATATATATATATATATATATATATATATATATATATATATATATATATATATATATATATATATATTCACCTTTTATCAAGTGCCCAGCATGTGATACGTTAGACTTGACGATGTTTCTATGAGGGGTTATAGTAAAAAATCTTCAAAGGGTTTGTGGAATAAAAGAAGTTCAAGACAATTGTGAGCAAAACTCCTGAGAGTTAAAAGGGTGTTTTGTTGAATTAGAACAGTTAAGAAGGGTTATCTGCATATGAATTCTTTTCTTATCATCTTCTCCTCCTTCGTCAACCACTTATCTCTGTCACCGTCACAATCTCTTCTTAACCACTCTTCTCCTTCCACAAATCATCTCTAGTCCTTTAGTATTAGTTGTCGCGTCCCTTCAAGGCCGTCTTCTTCTTGTTGAGATACGTTGAAGTCAAAAAAATAATCCCTAAAGTTGACAAAATTAATACAAAGTTGATCTTTTAACTTTTTGCCAATTTTTCAGCTAGCTTTAGTTATATTTTGTCTAACTTGTTATGTTTAGCATAAAATCTAAAGTTTACAAATTCAATACAAAAGTTTCTGCAAGAGGAAATATGGTTTTAAAAAGAAGGTGCTATAAGCAATTTTCCTCTTAAATAATTATGAGATTAAAATTTCCTAAAAACTGTTCGGAAACACTTTGCAAATATAGGCTTTTACATAATTTGAAATAATGATCTCCAAATACGAAATTTTGGTATTACTTATCCTTTTATTTTGACTTGCAACAAATAAGTCCATGTTACTTGTTATGTTTAAATCCAATCCGACCGGTTAAGTATTCACTAGGAAGTGTTCGGTGCACAAGAAAACATAGTTGTGATGTCAAATCATACAATCAATTGCTAAAGTTCAGTAATATAAATATAATTACAATTTGCTTTAAAAAAGGCAAGCATGCTTCCACCCCCTGGTTTTTAAAAGTCAAGTTTCCTACCCCAAACAAAAAAGTTAGATGCCTTTAACTCCCTAGAGTTTTATTTCATTTGTGAAACACCCCCGTCCCCACCCATATTTTGCATTAACCCTAAACTACCCCTAATTTATTATCATGCATGACATATCTTTTTCTATTGAGCTCATCGTCTCTATTAATGTGGCCGGCGGACGACCGGTCATCCGTCATTTATCATCACTACTCGCCTTTTGATTGATTCTCCATCAATGTCGCCGGTGCTCCATCGCTCATGGTGGGATTTAAAATAGAAAATGAGAGAGAGAGAGAGAATGGTGCTGAGTACCCAAGGCTCGCTCCTTCGTGCTCGGACCTCCTGACTTCTTTGGGCATGGGTGCAATTTAAATCAAAAGAGGACTAGTGGTTTCTAGGGTTTAGAAATAGAAGAAAGAGAGTTTCTAGCTTTCACGGGATGAACCTCAAAGACCTAATAAAATATGAGAATTTATAAAAGTTGACTTGTAGAATTTATCAGCAGGACGTTTGCTTTATAGTTGGGAATTCTCGACCGCTATCCCTTTGGAGAGGATTAGCAAGCTAATTGAAAGGCAGACGGTTATAGAAAATTAGGGGTAGTTTAGGGTTAACGCAAAAATATGGGTGGGGACAAGGTGTTTCACAAATAAAATAAACGTCTAGGGAGTTAAAGGCATCTGATTTTTTTTAAGGAGGACAAATCTTGCCTTTTAGAAGACAAGTGGGTGGAAACTACAAATCCTATCAGAACCGCGGGTTCTGATAGGCCACATGAGGCGGTGAGATTACCTCACGCCCTGTTCAGTGGACGGATCGAACCTCCCGCACCGCGGGAGGTTCGATAAAATTGACTCGTGGGTGGAGGAACCCCGCCCCCCAAAAAAATGCAACAACCACTACACCAATTTCGATGTTAAAAAAATGCTGAAAATTACTTACTAATTTAAGAAAAACTAGTATTACGCCATCAATTTTAGTTGATTTCAGAGCACAGGATGTATATCATTTTACAATTGTAAGTAAACAAAACAATTGATTAGCTATGGACACATATTTTCATGAAGGAAAAAAAGGACAAATCTAACAACTTACACTCTACTTTTAAGTTAAGGAGGATTTTGTGTAAATCAGCCCAAGCTCAAGGTTTTATTTTTTATTTTTAAATTTACCCTATTGTCTATGATATAACGTGAAAGACAATAATTACTATAACAAATTATGAGTTTATTCATTATAATATTCTCATCCACCGAATTGAGTTAGAAAATATAAGAAACTGATGCTATATAATCTCTCATTACATAAATTATCTAGAACTCTATTTTCTCTCACCTTTCTATTTTCTCTCTTCTCATCATTGTTATAAGCCATTTTTGTGACTTATAAGCCACTATAACCGGCTTATTTTGGTTTATAAGCCCAAAAAAAGCTTCCCTATCTCAGCTTATTTTTTGTGGCTTATAAGCCATATAGCTTTACCAAGTAAATGTTAAATTTACCCCTCAACATTTAAGATAATTCTAAAGTCTATTCAATGTTTAAATTTAAAATCATATTTTTTAGGACATTTTGACAACAATGATGGATTATAATCCACCACTTGCCAAACACTCCCCTATTGAAAGCGGCTTATAATCTAATTTTTTTACCAAAAATTTTAGCTTATAATTCACCTAACTTAGCGAAGTTCCCAAACATGCATAGAGAAATACCGAGAAGCTCCAAACCCGAATCTGTTTAGGGGGTGTTTGTTTCAAATTTTTTTGGGATATAGGGTGGATTACAAATTCTAGGATGAAAAAGTGGGTGTTTTAGAGTTTTAGGATTCCTTAAACTTGGTTTGTTTCAAAACAAATTTTGGGATATTGGATCCCCAAATTATAAAAAACTAATATTTTTAGAATTTGTAAAATCCCCTCATTGAGAGAGGATATGGGTTGGATATCTGACAAACCCACTCCACCTCATCAAAACACACCCATCAACTTCTGAAAATCTCTCTCTCTCTCTCCCTCTCTCTCTCTCTCTCTCTCTCTCTCTCTCCCAACCCTAGAGTCACCGTCGTCTCCCTCCTCTTTTACCCGCCTCCTCTGTTTCCCACTACCAAACCCTAACATTCTTCATCCCTTTTCAACATATTTTCAACCAAATCGAGTCCCGCCACCTCCATTTCCGCTGTATCTTTGGTTTGCAAGAAGATTCCCGCAGGTATAAATCTCGCACCCCCTCTCTCTAAATAGAAATTTTGATTGCTTTGATTTGTGTTAGGGTTTTTTAACTATGATTTGGGTTGATTTTGATTGCTTCGAATCTGCTGCGGCTATCTATTTTTTCGCCAATTTAGAGTAATTTTTGGGATTTATGTTTCTGATTTTGGGTTGGAGGAGAGGACGAGGCCAATTGAATTGGAGATTACTTTGTTACTTGTGTTTATTTGATTTTTTTTCCCTGCGGTTTGGTTAGAATTGATTAGTGCTCTTTGGAGTTCATCTTTTTTACTTGAGTTTGATTGGTGCTCTTTGGATAGTTTAACTTTGGGCTAATTCATCGGGATGCGATACTCATTGAGTTTGATTCAAAATTATAGGATTTGGATTTAGGGGTGTTTGTTTAGAATTTTACTCGTGAAGTTGATGCCTCTGTTGTTGTTTAGAATTTTGAACTTGAGGAGGAAGAATGGAAGAGATCTTTGAAAAGACTTATCTTTTTTATATAACTTTGGACTACAATATTTTAATTGATAGATTGTTTTATTTTAGAAGTATTAATTAAAATGAATTTTCTATTTAAATATTATTTTTAATCCATAAATATATGGTCAAAATGATTAGTTTGTTAGTCACTGAATTGAATGGAATTACAAAATATAAATGGAGATATACACATGATGACATGTTTAATACTTGTTTGCATATATTTTGGTCAAAAGAATTGCGTACTTTTATTTTTATATAAAAATATTTTCATGAATCATGTGATTTGTTGTAAATGCTCGAGTTTGATTCTCGTGTTTGGTTGTTTTGGGGAATTATGTAAATTTTGAGGAGAATGAGTTGCTTTGATTCCTTGTTTTTATCATTGTTGCCATCGTTTTGTTTGATTTAAATGACATAGTTGAGAAGGAGAAAGAGAGGAGAATGAATGGGTTTGAGATCTGTAGGTAGTTGTGGATGGAAGTGTATATGGGCTTTCTTTTTGGGTATATATGCATTGGATAAAGTGCTTGATTACTTGTATGAACATGAATCAGATTCTAGGAGGTTGATCATCACAACAAAAAAATGCTCAAAAGCTATTTATAGAGAAGATTATCAAGGAGCAAGGGTTCTAGGAGGTCATATTTTGGGTTTGACTTTTGAAAACTTGATATTTCACTACTTTTGAAAACTTGATATATCTATTACTTTTGTAAACTTATTGCATATTTCACTACTTAGTGATGTAATTTGAGCACTTATGGATATGTTGCTAATTATGTAAGTTGAAAAAGTGGGTGTTTTAGAGTTTTAGGATTCCTTAAACTTGGTTTGTTTCAAAACAAATTTTGGGATATTGGATCCCCAAATTATAAAACTAATATTTTTAGAATTTGTAAAATCCCTCATTGAGAGGATATGGGTTGGATATCGACAAACCCACCTCATCAAAACACACCCATCAACTTCCGAAAATCTCTCTCTCTCTCTCTCTCTCTCTCTCTCTCTCTCTCTCTCTCTCTCTCTCTCTCTCTCTCTCTCTCTCTCTCTCTCTCTCTCTCTCTCTCTCCTAACCCCAGAGTCACCGTCGTCTCCCTCCTCTTTTACCCGCCTCCTCTGTTTCCCACTACCAAACCCTAACATTCTTCATCCCTTTTCAACATATTTTTGACCAAATCGAGTCCCGCCACCTCCATTTCCGCTATATCTTTGGTTTGCAAGAAGATTCCCGCAAGTATAAATCTCGCACCCCTCTCTCTAAATAGAAATTTTGATTGCTTTGATTTGTGTTAGGGTTTTGTAACTATGATTTGGGTTGATTTTGATTGCTTCGAATCTGCTGCGGCTATCTATTTTTTCGCCAATTTAGAGTAATTTTTGGGATTTATGTTTCTGATTTTGGGTTGGAGGAGAGGACGAGGCCAATTGAATTGAGATTACTTTGTTACTTGTGTTTATTTGATTTTTTCCTAGCGGTTTGGTTAGAATTGATTAGTGCTCTTTGGAGTTCATCTTTTTACTTGAGTTTGATTGGTGCTCTTTGGATAGTTTAACTTTGGGCTAATTCATTTGGGATGCACGATACTCATTGAGTTTCAGATTCAAAATTATAGGATTTGGATTTAGGGGTGTTTGTTTCAAATTTTTTTGGGATATAGGTGGATTACAAATTCTAGGATGAAAAAGTGGGTGTTTTAGAGTTTTAGGATTCCTTAAACTTGGTTTGTTTCAAAACAAATTTTGGGATATTGGATCCCCAAATTATAAAACTAATATTTTTAGAATTTGTAAAATCCCTCATTGAGAGGATATGGGTTGGATATCGACAAACCCACTCCACCTCATCAAAACACACCCATCAACTTCAAAATCTCTCTCTCTCTCTCTCTCTCCCCCTCTCTCTTAGTCCACCTGCTCTCCTCTTCTTTCTTTACTCCTCTTCTTCCGTTTCCACTACCAAACCCTAACATTCTTCATCCCTTTTCAACATATTTTCAACCAAATCGAGTCCGCCACCTCCATTTCGCTATATCTTTGGTTTGCAGAAGATTCCGCAAGTATAAATCTCGCACCCTCTCTCTAAATAGAAATTTTGATTGCTTTGATTTGTGTTAGGGTTTTTTAACTATGATTTGGGTTGATTTTGATTGCTTCGAATCTGCTGCGGCTATCTATTTTTTCGCCAATTTAGAGTAATTTTTGGGATTTATGTTTCTGATTTTGGGTTGGAGGAGAGGACGAGGCCAATTGAATTGGAGATTACTTTGTTACTTGTGTTCATTTGATTTTTTCCCCTGCGGTTTGGTTAGAATTGATTAGTGCTCTTTGGAGTTCATCTTTTTTACTTGAGTTTGATTGGTGCTCTTTGGATAGTTTAACTTTGGGCTAATTCACTGGGATGCCTGATACTCATTGAGTTTCAGATTCAAAATTATAGGATTTGGATTTAGGGGGTGTTTGTTTAGAATTTTACTCTGGTGAAGTTGATGCCTCTGTTGTTGTTTAGAATTTTTGAACTTGAGGAGGAAGAATGGAAGAGATCTTTGAAAAGACTTATCTTTTTTATATAACTTTGGACTACAATATTTTAATTGATAGATTGTTTTATTTTAGAAGTATTAATTAAAATGAATTTTCTATTTAAATATTATTTTTAATCCATAAATATATGGTCAAAATGATTAGTTTGTTAGTCACTGAATTGAATGGAATTACAAAATATAAATGGAGATATACACATGATGACATGTTTAATACTTGTTTGCATATATTTTGGTCAAAAGAATTGCGTACTTTTATTTTTATATAAAAATATTTTCATGAATCATGTGATTTGTTGTAAATGCTCGAGTTTGATTCTCGTGTTTGGTTGTTTTGGGGAATTATGTAAATTTTGAGGAGAATGAGTTGCTTTGATTCCTTGTTTTATCATTGTTGCCATCGTTTTGTTTGATTTAAATGACATAGTTGAGAAGGAGAAAGAGAGGAGAATGAATGGGTTTGAGATCTGTAGGTAGTTGTGGATGGAAGTGTATGGGCTTTCTTTTGGGTATATATGCATTGGATAAAGTGCTTGATTACTTGTATGAACATGAATCGATTCTAGGAGGTTGATCATCACAACAAAAAATGCTCAAAAGCTATTTATAGAGAAGATTATCAAGGAGCAAGGGTTCTAGGAGGTCATATTTTGGGTTTGACTTTTGAAAACTTGATATTTCACTACTTTTGAAAACTTGATATATCTATTACTTTTGTAAACTTATTGCATATTTCACTACTTAGTGATGTAATTTGAGCACTTATGGATATGTTGCTAATTATGTAAGTTGAATACTTAGTGGTGTAACTTTAAGCATATTTCACTACTTTTGCCAACATGATGCATATTTCACTACTCCAATTGCAATCTCATTATAATTTGGGTTCTTTTGCAGGTTTATATATCCATATATTATGATACTTGATGCAAATATGGAGGGATATGATACTTGATAGCAACCTGCATTGCACGCTATGTAGTGGTATGGCTATTTTATATTTTTCATTTTGAGCAATGACGATACTCATTTATTATGAGAATGCAATCTACAATGTCTTTGTGATGTTTAGATAGGGCAATCCTGGATGAGAATGCAAGCTACATTGCATTTACAATGTTAGGTGAGGCTATCCATTCATGTGATTGCAATCTACATTACAACTTCATTGTTAGATGAGACAATCCATATTTTTAATTTTTATACCTATATCCGAGCCCCTACCTTGGTTATATATAATTAAAATTATTGGATTTGGGTCATTTTTTGGTTGCTTTTGGGTGAAAATGATTGGATTTGATTATATGTCTGAGCCCCTACTTTGAGTAGCCTTGGTTATTTGAGCTGCTTGCTTGCAGCCTTGGTCATTTCTTGATTTGTTGCAGCCTTGGTTATTTGAGCTGCTTGCTTGTGGGTTTGCTTGCAGCCTTGGTCATTTCTTGGTTTGTTGCAGCCTTAGTTTGTTGTGGGTTTGGTTGCGTACCAGTTTGTCGCGTTCTTGGTTATTTGAGTCGCTTGTTTATTTGAGTCGCCGGTCTAAGCCGCTAGCAGTATTGTTATGCTTTTTCCCTATTATGGCAGGTTTGAGTATGTATTGGTTTGGTAGGTTATTCAATTGCGGGTATTGTTACAAACAACATTTTAGAAATCCCAATCCATATTAAAAATCTATGGATTTCAAATCCCATATAGAAATCCAAATCTTATAATTTTAGGATTTGAAACAAACACCCCTTTAGAGTTGTCTCAAAGTTCAGCGGACTCGCAACGGGACCTCACAAATGAAACCAGCTCTCGTGGGGTCCATATGTCAGGCAACAACTGATGGGGTGAAAACTCGGGTTATTCAGACTCACGTGCATAGAGAAATACCATTTATTATCTACCTCGTGACCTCACGTGCCTACCCTTCTGACAGCCTACTTACCAGGATCAATCCAATCAATCATCACGTGTCAACATACCAGCCGTTCGATTCACTTCAACGTATCCGTATAAAGTCCCCACAGCAAACAACTTGCGGTCTCTTTTCCTTCACTTGAGTCGAAACCCTAAAAAACCAATTTTTGTACCGATCCCTAGGGTTTCAATCTCTATCCTCCTCGATTAGAATCGAATCGAATCCGATCAATGGAGAAGGAGATGTTGGAGACGTTCGAGGCGGCGAAGAAGGCGGCGGACGTGGTGGCGGGGGCCGGAGGATCGCCGGAGGCGGACCGGTGCGTCGACGCGCTCAAGAGGCTGAGAAAGATGCCGGTCACCATGGACGTCCTCGTCAAAACGCAGGTATTTGGATGATTTTAAGTGATATCGGGCTCAATTTTGTGATTTGGTGGCCCTCGATTCGTTTGCTGGTGGAGATTTGGGGGTTTTTGGATAGAGATGGTTGGATTTTAGAGATTGTGAAGCCGTTTTCTACAAGTTACCCCGTAATTTTATATAAAAAGTTTACTTCTGATATGCAATTAGTAGTTTCATAGTAGTCCATGTAATTATAGGATGCCATCATTGTTCATCATATAATTTCATATAAGTTTGGTTCTGATTAAACATTAGACGCTGAGAAAACAAAAAAATAAAAATCTTTCTTTATCAACCCAATGATGTGTAAAGTAAAAGCTTTTGTTAATTTCTTGGATGATGCAGAGGGAGGTGATTAGCATGCTTTATTTTGTCTTGTGGAGTTTCCAGATATCACTGGAGGATTCTGCATTGTGGTGTTTAAAATGGACAAAATTATTAGCTATGCTAGGAGTAGTTTTAGCTTGTTCTTGGATTTACTTGAATGATGTGGTCATTTGATGTTTCCTTTTTGCTTTTGTTGCGGTTACTTGGCTGTGGACATAGCTTTTTTCCTTGGTATAAATTCTTTCACTTTTTTTTTTCACTTTAATGATTTATTTGTTATGCGTAGGCCTTCCTAAAGATGTTCGCCCAAGCGATTCTTAGATCATTCAAAGAACCTCCGATATTGTTTATAAACGCTTGTTAAACATAGTTTGAACCAATTAATCTTCTCCCGATACATTGGTTTTATCATCAAAGTAGATACTAAATCTTGTAGATCCTAGTTTCTTTGGAATACTATAATCGAAATATCCAATGGTATAATTAGGAAATTTTACTGTTGGTTTCCTTCTCATTTTGCAGAACATCCTGGCGGCAGCCATTTAATATTTCCTCTTCTCCTTATTGAGGTTTCTTAAGTGTGATTATTGCTTTTTCCTTAATATATTTTCTTTCACTTTTTTCGCTATTCTGATTTCTTTATTATGCTTTGAACTTCCCGAAGTTGTCATCCAAGCGATGCTTCGATAATTCCAAAAATCTGTGATATTGTTCATAAATATTCTCTAGGCATATTTTTGAACTAATTTATCTTGTCCCATTACCTTGGTTTTATCATCAAACCATCTACTAAATTTTGTAGACACTAGTCTTTTGGAATACTATAGATATCCAATGGGATAATTTTACTATAACTGTATAATTTTTACTATTTAAGCCCTTTTTGTTTTGCGAATTTCATTGGCAATCAGTTAGTGAAATTTCTTTCTTTTCTGTTGAATAGCATTCTTAAATCAGAAATCTTCTGGTTATTACATTATATTCCCAACTAACATAGGATTTTTTTGCCAATTTTGGTTTGAAATTTTATATTCAGTGCTTCTTTAGTGCACACAAAAATTTTCCTTGTTGATTCTATTATTTTCTTTATATTATATCATGGTTGTAATTTTCCTCTTCCTTGCTTAAAAAGGTTGATCCTGCGAATTATCATTGTTAGAATTATTAAATACTTTGGTTGTGTAATTTTCAGGTCCCTTGTAATAGTAGTTTGATCACTGATCATTATTTTGGTTAAGCTGTAGCTCTGATAAATGCCATGTGGCTGGTCACTTAAATTTGCTTGGAAGAGCTTTACTTTAACTTTTTTTCCCTATGCTTTGTTGATCAGTTAGGAAAGTGATTTCTACATAAATTTACTGCAAATCATGTTTAAGGTTGGTAATATTCTTGGTCAAGGAAGATTCTGGAGGACAGGCCCTACTTGCACAAGTATAATCCAAATATCATGATTAAGCTACCTTGAAAACAACGAGAAATTCTAGTCGATGGTATTTTCATCATTGTATTGGCTTTTTTTTCCATAATTGAAACTGAGTTGCTTTTGAGCCTGTTTAAAACTAACGGGAATATAAATCGAGACTTTTACAAGGAAAGTAGAGCAACAGAAGCCGCCAATGTTGACGGGGCCTATATTATTTCTATCTATTTGATTAGGATTTTCCTCCTTTGGCATATCTTTCTTTATTTTTGAACACATCGTATATTTAACTATTATCTTTCTGAATCTTAGTTATCCTGCCCATCTTCTATCCCGTAATATCTCTTGTGGAGCTAAGTCCCTTGACCCTTACCATGCTCGCCCTCCTCCCCAACAAAAGGAAATAACATCAAAATCTTGTTTAATTCCTCACCTTAGCATATGACATACTGTGACATTGGTTTTACACTTTTACATATTAGGAAGTCTTTTTTGTCATCTTCCGTATGTTATCCATTTTCTTCTACATTCAAACTATGTACCTGTATTTTAATTACTTTGAGGACAACTCAGTAGGTGAGTTGACATACAGTGTAACTAAAATGACATCTTTTATGACATGTTCCATCATTTATCAAAAAGTTCATATAGTTGCATGGTATTAATATTCCTATTTAGTGCTGTCTCTGCTTTGTTTTAGCTTGTGGTTGTTGAGCACAAGTACTTGTACTGTGGATAGCATATTTAAACAGCAGTTGCTTGTATTCCAGGTTGGTAAACGTCTTCGAGCTCTTGCAAAGCATCCACAGAAGAAGATTCAGGCAGTAGCTTCCGACTTACTGACTTTTTGGAAAAATATTGTCATTGAGGAAACAGCAAAAGGGGACAAGAAAAATGGTAGCTCCCAAAGTTCTTCACAGTCTGATGCTAAATCTGAGAGGACAGAGCCTCTCAAAGGAGAGAAGATGTCAAGATCCGAATCCATAACATCAAGGTCTCAGAGTGTGCAGGTCAATAAAGTTGGTTCCAGCAACGGACTAAAGGCCGAGAGAATAACCAAAACAGAAACTGTAAAGACCGAAAGGAGTGGATCAGACCATGCTTGCGCTCCAAAGTTGTCATCGGTAGTTAAATGCAATGACACATTGAGAGATAAACTTCGTGAAATTCTTGCTGAGGCCTTTTCTAGAGTTTATAAGGAGACCAGCGAGAGCGAGAGAGATGAAGTGAAGAACATCTTGGATGAAGTGGATGCTTGTGACCCATTTCGTGTAGCTGTAACTGTGGAATCTGCTATGTACGAAAAATTTGGTTCTTCAAATGGGTCTCACAAGATGAAGTATAGATCAATAATGTTCAATCTAAGGACAGCAAGAACCCAGATTTCAGAAGAAGAGTTCTCCTTGGGCATGTAAAACCGGACAGAATAGTTGATATGACACCTGAAGAGATGGCAAGTGATGAGAGGAAACTTGCAAATAAACAGATTAAAGAGAAGGCATTATTTGAATGCGAGAGAGGACAAGCTCCTAAGGCCACTACTGATCAGTTCAAATGTGGTCGATGTGGGCAGCGAAAATGCACTTATTATCAGTTGCAGACTCGGTCAGCTGACGAACCGATGACAACTTTCGTGACTTGTGTAAACTGCAACAACCATTGGAAGTTCTGTTAGTTTAATCTAGGTAGAATCTTTTCATTCAAATTGAGTGCTTTATTTAGTATTTAGTCTAGCCCCTTTGCTAGGTCATTCTGTTGTAACATGGTTCGAGGGTTTTATTGCAAGGACGTCTTGAACTGCCACAAATATAATGTCTTTTTATTTCATAATTGTGGTCTGCTACTGTTGCCTCATTGCTTAAGAAATGTGGGTTGTTGATGTGGGTTTTCTGAACTTTGATGTTGTCAATATCACTGTTTTAAAAAGCCTCCGCCTAGGCCTAGGCGGTACCTAGGCCCGCTAACTTAGTTTGCCAGGCGGCAGAAGTATCAAATTTTACTTACTCGCTTTGAGTGTTTGGGAGTATTACATGCTTACGTGGACTCACCCTTTAGGCATTGATCGTGATTTTCTGTGTTGCAGCATCCACTTCCTCCAACCTCCTTCAAACTCCTTTAACCTTCAGATATGAACACCTCCACTACCTCCTTCGACCTTCAGCAAAACCTCCTCGACCACCACTTAAATTAAGAAGGAAATCTGCCTAGACACCAATCTGGCACCTAAGCTTTCTATAACATTGACATTTACAATCAATTATTGTACTTAAAAAATAAAAAAAGAAAACCTCCTAGGCTCTAGGCGTCGGGCCAACGTCTAGGCCTCTTAGCGCTTTCAATAACCTTGTTAGTTATTATTTTGGCTATTTAGTATTTAAGTATGCATAATTTATTATGGATCTAAGATTGTTATCTTTTTTTTTTACAAATTTATATGAATTTAATATATATTTTTATCAATTATTATAATTAAATAATTTAAAGCTTAGCGCCTGGCTTCTGGCGTCTGGCTGACAGCTCAAGCGCCTGATGCATAGTGCCTTTTGTAACATTGGTCAATATTTGATCGGTGTGAGAGAGTAGTCTTTTTGTGGGGGTAATACTCTGCTTTTATTTGATATACGATTATTTTCCTTACAACCTGATGAAGACCTCAGCTGTCGAAGCTTTTGTTTACCTCACCTTTGTCAGCTTGTTGATCACTTTCATGCAAGCAGAATGCCAAAGCCTTGCCTATTTCATCCTACAGAGTTTTCTGGTATCGTTTTCATCTTCATGTTCAATACTATTGTTCAATTGATTCTATGCTACTGTTGGATTTTGAGGATTCATTTGTACAACCATGACTTTCAGTTTGCTTTTATATATATATATATATATATATATATATATATATATATATATATATATATATATATATATATATACATGGATTTACAGTGTTAACTCTTTTTCTTACAGATTAATGATTATGCTATGCTAGTTCATGATGTAGTGATGTCTGGAGATGTGAAAGCTTCGATATTCATGAAACGACAGTCAGCAACTGTTGGAGGTACCATTTCTCTCCAGTTTACAACTAGTTCATTCCCTTTGTTCCAAGGTGACTGTTTGGAGTCATTTCTTCCACTTGCTTACTTGTCTCGCATATTTCTAATCCTATGGTTAAATTTTCACGACGAAAGAAACTCACAGCATGAGGTATGCAAAACTGTTATATTGAAGAATTTTTAATAGATTACTTTGTTAGTCTATCGCCTTGAGAACAAGCAACTAATGGACGGTGTGGATTTAACATGTCTTCAAAAATTACTAAACTATGGGATACTCTTTTAGAAGAATCGTATCTAAAGAAAATCCCTGAACTAGAAAGATCTAGTGGTGCTGTTCAACTATTTATAATAAGAGAGCTAGAACAGTATTGTCAGCTATCAAAGGCTTTTAAACAAACAAAAAGCCAACTAAAAGATAGCACCCTTGGAAAAGCCTGTTGCGACAAAATCCAAGGATATCCTTTGGAGTATGGATGTTTCAAACCATACCAAAGACGGAAACCTTATAAAAGGCAATTCCAAAAACCATATAGGTTTAGAAAACGAAAGTTTTCTAGACAACAAAATAAAAATCCTAAAAGGGGAAACCAACCTCAAGAAAAGAAAAACTTGACGGTAAAACCCCGAGCCTCTAGAAGGGCTAGTAAATGTTTCATATGCCAAGAAGTTGGCCACTATGCAAATGAATGTCCTAAAAGAAAAAATACAAATGAAATCGTTATAGAGGACATATCAGAATTTGAGTTGGACCTCGTAGAAGTAAACCAACTACAAATTGATTCAGGCAATTCATACTATGAATTAGTAATGGAATCGATCTGAGATAGTGAAGGGACTATGAACATCCCGGATCTATATGATGACTAGAGAATCCCGGAGATATAGAATCTTCAAACTAATATACAAGATCTCCAGGAGAGATTCTGCATGTCGTGAGGATATAGAAAGGCTAAAACTAGCCATTCCCAAACCTCATCGAAATGATGTTCTGAGGAGCGGTATATTAATACCAAGTTCCTCAATAAACATTATTATATCTTTGATCAAGTTGATGGAAACATCGAACTACATGGGAAGATAGCTTAAAAGCATTTCACTCAATCAAAGAAAAATAAATAAGTTAAAGAAAATATGAAGATATGAAATATCTTCATCTTGAACTCATCTAAGTAAAAATCAGCGGACAATTTAAGTCCGTTATTGATACATCATTATGATATACGTATGGATGAAAGAATAATTTCCAATCCATTAGATTGTAATCGGAGGATTTAAATCAACCTTGCTAACAATTCTCGTGTAAACACACCCAAATTACTCTGTTTTATGCGACCCTCACATATGTGACGTGGCAAAGTTAAGTATCAATCTCAAAGGAATTGAGATGAAACCAGAAGCCGAGTGTTGGGAATACAGGTGGGAATCATGTCGCACTTTCGGTAAACTGCACACCTTCTTTAGCGAGAATGTCTAGAAGTAATTAGTTTATTTGAGTACAACTTGGAAAGGTAATACAACCTCGAGCGACCAACACGAATGATCTTAAACTTGATCAGTTCTGGATCAATTTAGATCATTTAAAACCAAATAACGAGATACAAATGAAAAACATTTATAGTATCAATTGTATGATTAGAACATCATATATCAATCACCCGGAGTCTCTCTTCAGAAAGGAAGGCTCTACTTCATCCTCCAACGAGAATGAAGAAGTCTTGAATATCTTGAATCCACGGAAAAGCATCCACTTTCCTGTGGAAAAACCAAGATGTCCAGTTATTACACCCGAAAATTAATGAAAATTAGCTCAGTAAATTTAGACAATAAAACAAGGGTAAATTATTTCACAAGTGTAACAATTGCATGCCCAGAATACAAAACTTTATGCTCCATACCTTAATGAATCTGGAGCCAATATAAGCATAATTAGAGGAGAATTCGTCCTTGCTTATAGAGAGAATGTAAACATCCTCAAATTATTAGATCCTTTATGCAAAGGCAGCGACTATGGTGAAAAGGTCAAACACCTCCCTGTTATCTTTGAAACCATTGATAACAAAGAAATTCCTACAACACTTTCTGCTTGCATCATGGAAAGTGGATATATGGAAGATATTATTATTGGGAATAATAACATCAATCGCTAGTTTCCAATCACCATCGATAAACATGTTATTAAATTCAAATTTCTTCCCAACCAGTCTCCTATTCCCAAATTCGTTCATGCTCGCATGGAAAGGTTTCACCCTCTCCTTGTACGGCCCGGTGAAATTTCATACAAAAACAAAATCAAGCAACTTAACTACAACATTCCTGTTGCCAACGATTTTGAACAAACCATTCATACAATGTTAACACCATTATACAGTGATAACCCCTTGTTACATTTCAACAAAAATCCCAGATATTATACAATCCATCTAAAGAATGAGTACAAAGGAAAAATATCGGGGTTAATCAATAGCGGCAAACCTATTAGGCGAAGAGTTTGAAACTCAAATAGCGAGCTCTTCAAACTACAATTAATTTGAAAAGCGAGAATCAAACCATTCTTCTCCATATTCATGGTAAGAAACCATGCTGAGCAAGAGGAAAGGCACGGATGGTCATTAACTATAAAAGATTAATGAAGCCAATTCATTGATTCTTCATCCAGAATAATTGCTATTGCATAGAATCGAGATGCCGGATGGTTTAGCAAGTTTGATGCTAAGTTTGGATTCCGCAAATATATAGTGATGAACTTTGATCCACTTAAGTGGATAAGAAGTTGTCCACCTTATCTATCTCCATTTTCTCTTGGGATCCATGCAACATATGAATGTAATTTTTTTTATTTGTTCATCTTACACATCTTAAAATAAATACGTTAGGTGAACACTTTCTCCATAAATTCATATAAACCTCATATATATATATATATATATATATATATATATATATATATATATATATATATATATATATATATATATATATATATATATATATATATATATATATATATATATATATTTATATTTATATTTATATAAACTAATAGCTTATACAATATAAATTCTACTAACAAAAACTTATTTATACAATAATTAGAAAGATCTTAAAATATCACTAAGTAATATCACTCCTTCATAATTGTTCTCTTCGTGGTCTCATCTTTTGATACATTTGTATGATTTTCTCATTTTCTACATGATCAAATATGTCTTTCTCAACATATGTAACTAAGCAATCATTTAACCATTCATCTCCCATTCGACAGATTGATTCTTTATGATTTTCAATGCCCGAAGTTCTTTCAATAGCTGTAATTGAACCGTAAAATCAAAGCTAATCGCGACGAAGTTGATATATCAATGGGTATGCAACACGCTTCTTTGTCTCAACCAATTGTTTGCAGATCATCGATGCCCTTAAGTTCTGAAAATCTCCCATCTGAACGAACATCTATAATATAATTCTCCAATTGACTATCAAGCACAACAAGCTCAATTGAAGAAAAATCAGATGGATAAAATTGAGCTAACTGAACAAGCCTTTCTTTATCAAAAGCAATGAACAAGTCTCTTGGGCTCAAGCATGCCACACAAAGGAGCAACTCGGTAGTAGCCTCGGCAAAACGATTATTAAGCTCATGTAGTTGTCTATCAATCACTTGATAATATATTTCTACCTGAAAATGATGCAAATTGTTGTTGAACTTAAGGCCTTGACCACCCTTGAACTACAAATAACTCATCCATTTCACAGGTACAAGATTGTTTCTCTTGCAAAAAGCATAAACTTCCTTAAGTAAGGACTCCCATCCACCATCTCTCATCGATTGTAATCGTTGCTTGGAAATTCTAACTAATGTCATTGCATTTACAATGTCTTGGTCACTTCGTTGTAGTGCTTGTGACAAGTCATGAGTAACTCCCAATACATTTTTCATCAAATGCAAGTTGAAGACAAATTCAAAAGATTTGATAAAACTCAACAGCATACATGCTTCAGCTCGTTGTTCGGAGTTTGTTCCATCTTCCACAACAATTTCAAGTACATCAATCACTGAAGAAAACATAGTAATCAAGCTAAGTATGGTATTATAATGTGAGCTCCATCGAGTATCCCCGGTCCTCTTGAGTGTGGTTTCTTGATTCAAACCTCGGCCGCTGCAGATTTCACCACTTTGTAATGCTTCCCTAACCTTGTTCATGTGACTATATTGAAAAATTTCTCTTCGTTTACATAAGGCACCAATGACATTCATCAAAGTAGAAAGTAAGTTAAAGAGTAATGCAATTTCAACATGTTTTTTCGCAATACCAACAAGTGCTAATTGCAGTTGATGAGCAAAACAATGAACATAGTAAGCACATCCATTCTCTTTCAGAATTAGACTTCTAAGTCTTTGAAACTCTCCTTGCATATTGCTTCCTCCATCGCACTTTGTCCCCAAGCTGAGCCAAGAATTTAGGAGGGGGAGGGGGAGGGCAAGAGATAATTAAACACTATAATATATAAATTTTTCAAAGACACAAGTGATTAGCAACTAAATATCATTACATAACAAGACTTTCAAAATTATATTTCAATTTATAATATAGTACTTACAATAATATTCTTTTCATTTTTATTCCTTGAAACCACTTCATGACACCTTCCTCACAAATATTGCAAAATATATTTTTTCAATGTAAGGTACAAAAGCAATCATCACATATTCATCTCCTATTCGGGTTTCGAACGCCATTCTTAATAACTTTTATTGTAAAAATGCTCTATTAACCCTTGCCTTGCAAAATGAGAAGATTAGTGCCAACTTAACTACAACATTCTGTTGCCAGCGATTTTGAACAAACCATTCATACAATGTTAACACCATTATACGGTGATAACCCTTGTTACATTTCAACAAAAATCCCGGATATTATACAATCCATTAAAGAATGAGTACAAAGGAAAATATCGGGGTTAATCAATAGCGGCAAACCTATTAGGCGAAGAGTTTGAAACTCAAATAGCGAGCTCTTCAAACTACAATTAATTTGAAAAGCGAGAATCAAACCATTCTTCTCCATATTCATGGTAAGAAACCATGCTGAGCAAGAGGAAAGGCACGGATGGTCATTAACTATAAAAGATTAATGAAGCCAATTCATTGATTCTTCATCCAGAATAATTGCTATTGCATAGAATCGAGATGCCGGATGGTTTAGCAAGTTTGATGCTAAGTTTGGATTCCGCAAATATATAGTGATGAACTTTGATCCACTTAAGTGGATAAGAAGTTGTCCACCTTATCTATCTCCATTTTCTCTTGGGATCCATGCAACATATGAATGTAATTTTTTTTATTTGTTCATCTTACACATCTTAAAATAAATACGTTAGGTGAACACTTTCTCCATAAATTCATATAAACCTCATATATATATATATATATATATATATATATATATATATATATATATATATATATATATATATATATATATATATATATATATATATATATATATATATATATATATATTTATATTTATATTTATATAAACTAATAGCTTATACAATATAAATTCTACTAACAAAAACTTATTTATACAATAATTAGAAAGATCTTAAAATATCACTAAGTAACATCACTCCTTCATAATTGTTCTCTTAGTGGTCTCATCTTTTGATACATTTGTATGATTTTCTCATTTTCTACATGATCAAATATGTCTTTCCCAACCTATGTAACTAAACAATCATTTAACCATTCATCTCCCATTCGATTGCGCATTCGATTCTTTATGATTTTCAATGCTAAGAAAGTTCTTTCAATAGTTGTAGCTGTAACTGGTAAAATCAAAGCTAACTTCACTAGTAGATATATCAATGGGTACGGAACGCGCTTCTTTGTCTCAACCAATTGTTTGTAGAGATCACTGATGCCCTTAAGTTCTGAAAATCTCCCATCTGAACGAACATCTATAATATAATTCTCCAATTGACTATCAAGAACAACAAGCTCAATTGAAGAAAAATCAGATGGATAAAATTGAGCTAACCGAACAAGCCTTTCTTTATCAAAAGCAATGAACAATTCTCTTGGGCTCAAGCATGCCACACAAAGGAGAAACTCGGTAGTAGCCTCGGCAAAACAATTATTAAGCTCATGTAGTTGTCTATCAATCACTTGATAATATATTTCTACCTGAAAATGATGCAAATTCGAAACTTGTTGAACTTTGCGTCTTGATCGCCCTTGAGCTACAAATAACTCATCCATTTTCAGAGGTACAAGATTGTTTCTCTTGCAAAAAGCATAAACTTCCTTAAGTAAGGATTCCCATCCACCATCTCTCATCGATTGTAATCGTTGCTTAGAAATTCTGACTAATGTCATTACATTTACAATGTCTTGGTCACTTCGTTGTAGTGCTTGTGACAAGTCATAAGTAACTCTCAATACATTTTTCATCAAATGCAAGTTGAAGACAAATTCAAAGGATTTGATAAAACTCAATAGCATACATGCTTTAGCTCATTGTTCGGAGTTTGTTCCATCTTCCTCGACAATTTCAAGTACATCGATCACTGAAGAAAATATAGTAATCAAGCTAAGTATTGTATTATAATGTGAACTCCATCGAGTATCCCCAGCCCTCTTGAGTGTGATTTCTTGATTTTAAGCCTCGGCCGCTGCAGATTCCACCACTTTGTAATGCTTCCCTAACCTTGTTCATGTGACTATATTGAAGAATTTCTCTTCGTTTACATGAGGCACCAATAACATTCGTCAAAGTAGAAAGTAAGTTAAAGAGTAATGCAATTTCAACTTGTTTTTTTCGCAATACCAGCAAGTGCTAATTGAAATTGATGCGCAAAACAATGAACATAGTAAGCACATCCATTCTCTTTCAGAATTAGACTTTTAAGTCCATGAAACTCTACTTGCATATTGCTTCCTCCATCGCATTCCTTTGTCCCCAAAGTATGAGCCAAGAATTTCATGAGGGGAGGGGAGGGGGAGGGCAAGAGATAATTAAACACTATAATATATAAATTTTTCAAAGACACAAGTGATTAGCGACTAAATATCATTACATAACAAGACTTTCAAAATTATATTTCAATTTATAATATAGTACTTACAATAATATTCTTTTCATTTTTATTCCTTGAAACCACTTCATGACACCTTCCTCGTCAAATATTGCAAAATATATTTTTTTCAATGTAAGGTACAAAAGCAATCATCACATATTCATCTCTATTCTAAGCCAACGTCATTCTTAATAACTTTTATTGTTAAAAATGCTCTATTAACCCTTGCCTTTGCAAAATGAGAAGATTAGTGCCAACTTCACTAGCTTGAACACTAAAGGATAGATAAGTATCCATCTTCTCGTTGAACCAAGTCTTTATTAAATAGGTTAATTATGGATAGGTGCCATGCAAGACGCTTCAGCCAAGATAGACCCCTATAGTTATAATTCTGTGGATATATCCTCTAAGTGATTTTTTTTTTTACTTTTAAAAGAGTCAAAAAGTTTTATAGAGACAAATAGACTTGTAGTTCTATTGGTGCGGATAGACACCCCAATTACTAATTTGCTTAACACTTAAACATGTAAAAAAAAATCATTGAAGGGTTCTATCCTTACTTGGGAAAATACTACAAGGGGTGTATCTGCATAATTAGAACTACAGGAAGTCTTTTGGCAATTGAGCGATACTACAAGGGGTTTATCCCTAATTAACTCTTATTACATCTTAAAGTTGCATATTTGCATCACTATTGACAGTGGCATAGAGAGCTAGAGAGGAAACTGAAATTGCAAGAGTTTCCTTAAATTACACATCTATGCTTTATACTCCCTCAAAAATAATTATTAGCTACCACTAGTATTAGGCTTTGTTTCATATTCCGGAGGGGCCAAGGCTCATTTGGCCCTAGCATGGCTCCGCCCCTACTTGTCCCCTTATCCTTGAAAAACTCAACTCATATCTTGCAAATATTGTATCCAAAGCTTTTTTTAGTGATAGAGCGGTAGTATTAGAAACATGAACAAGGCTAAGAAAACGTTCAACCACACATCCTTTCTTATTCACATAACGTAAAACGATGGCCATTTGTTCTTTGATGGATATGTCTTAAGAATCGTCAATCAAAATGGCAAACAGTTCATCTCCAAGATCATTAATAATTGCACAAGTAGTCTCACTAGTAGCCGCACTTACAATATCCTTTTGGATACTAGGTGCTATTAGTTTAAGATTCCCACGAGCACCTTTTAAAACCTTATCAATAGATTCATTATGATCAGCAAGAAATCACAATAACTCAAGAAAGTTTCCTTGATTACTTGATATATCAGATTCATCACTACCTCAAAAAGCTAACCCTTGGCGCAAGAGAAATCGAATGCAATCTATTGTTGCAGTCAAGTGAATTCGATATTCTCTTCTTGCTTGATCGGATTGCCGAGAAATTGCAACTTCAATGTGTTGATTTTGGTTCATCAAAGCTTGACATTTTCTCCAAGCTACATTATGAGTACTATTAGGGCCTCCAATATGAGCTTAAAATCTCTCTGTTTTGTCCTTCCAATTTGTGAATCCATTAACAACAAAAGCATCTCCACCCCCTTACTCCCCTCGCATAAGATAACAACATAAACAAAATGCTGCATCTTTTGATATGCTATATTCTAGCCAATTACCATACTCCTTGAACCATTTAAAATTGAAGCGCCGGAATTTCTTTCCAAAACTTGTTTGAGGAAATGTATGCTCTTGTGGTTGACACGGGCCTTTAAGCATATAGGCTCTTCGAATCTCCTCACGGTTGTTAGGATGATAATCTAACATTTTTGATCGTAGCGCAGGATCCGATGGTAGATCTTTCAAATCAACTTTCAAAAATCTTTTATTTGTAGTAGAAGGTTGAGCAATTGATTGCTTGGCCATTGATTTTCTTTTAAAATAACAGAAAGCCGCGTCACACGGTGTTTTTTTTAACTAAAGTTAAGTGAGGGATAAATTTGAGGAATTAAAATAATTTGGAGAAAAATTTATAATTATCATGACTTGCAGGTAAATTTAAAAATGCAAACAATTTGGAGGTTATATATAGAAAAATTCAAAACTAAAATATGATAAAATTTCAAGAATCCCAAATCGCTTTGGTGTTTGGAACTAAATCTTCAATATCTTTAAAACTCTAAATAAGCCCTAATATCTTTGGCAAAAATCCTCAAAATTAACATCATTAGTTTATGTACAGTTAAATGACCAAAATACCCCCAATACATTTTGAGGAAATTCCAATAAGTTTTATGCTTTGTCACTTAATCCCCAATAACTTCTAGCAGAAAACTCCTAATAATGGATGTTTATAATTTTTAAAATTTTGAGAGGTTTGTTTGTAATATTTAGACTTTTAAGTGGTTGTTTATAATTTTAAATTTTAAAGGGGTGTATTTGTAAATTTGGATTTTGGGGTTGCTTTTAACTTTTAAAATTTTAGGTTTTTGGTTTTTGTATTTTTTAATTTAAAGGGTCTATTTGCAATTTATTTATTTTTTAGGCTGTTATTTACAATTTCAAAATTTTCATTGTGCTATTTGTCATTTGTTATTTTTATGGGTTTTTGTAATTCTCATATTTTTCGTGTGTTTGTTTCAAATTTTCGATTTTTCGTGGAGTTGTTTGTAATTTTAGAGTTTTCCGTGGTTGTTTGTAGTTTCTCATTTTTATTTTCTAGGAGTTCTTTGTAATTTATTAATTTTTGGGGTCATGTATAATTTTAGAATTTTAGGGTCATTTTGCAATATTTACATATTTAGGGTTTTGTTTTTAATTTCAAATTTTCTAGGGCTATATATAATTTTTAAATTTGCAAGGGTTTGTTTGTGATATCCTAATTTGTTCAGGAGTTTTCTATAATTTTAGTAATTCAAAGAAAATTATTTGTATCCTTCAAATTTTTCTACGTATTGTTTGTGATTTTAGATTTTTAGGAAGCTATTTGTAATTTTATATTTTTTAATAATTATTTATTATTTTATGGGTTAACATGCAAATACAAATAATTTGAGGGGTATATAATGGTCTTGAGGATTAATTTTGTCAATAAAAAATATAAGATAACCCCATTTATGGAGGTTAAGTGCAAAAAATTAAACATTTTGAGAGTTTTTGTGAGTTTCAACTATTTTGGGGTTTAGTACTAAATCCACAAAGATATGAGCTGTTTATTGAATTTACTCTTTAAAAATTAAGAAGTGCTCTATGACAATTTTTTGAATTTTTAATTATAAATTGTTATGACTTGATTAGAATTAACAAAGATTTGATTATTAGAGTTTTCTAATTTTTATGGGTAAAATTTATTTAATAGGGCTCTATGATAATTTTTAGGAATTTTAATTATAAATTGTTATGACTTGATTAGAGTTAACAAAGATTTGATTATTAGAGTTTTCTAATTTTTATGGGTAAAATTTATTTAACAGGGCTCTATGACAATTTTAAGGAATTTTAATTATAAATTGTTATGACTTGATTAGAGTTAACAAAGATTTGATTATTAGAGTTTTCTAATTTTTATGGGTAAAATTTTCTAATTGTGAACATGAATAGTTTAAATTTGATAAGAATTCTTCTGGAAGATAAATGACACTATTGTCTTTAATAGGAGGAGGGATATATTTTTATTTTATTTAACATCTGCCATTGCTTTTGTACAGCGATTTTATGGCAGCACAGGGATATTACCAATTTCTCTTTACTATAAAAGGAGGATTTTCCATATCTAGCACAAATAGAAAACAGAGACCTAAGAAGTTGACTTTTTAATATGTATATTATTTACTAATAAGTGTAAAAATTAATATGGATGCATATTCTAATACAATTAAGACTAACATAACCTTGGGTAAACACAATAACATATGATGATTTATATGCATTAATTTTTTTGGTTCAGTTCAACAAATAAATGGCTTCTGAGCAATAATCAATGGTGAACAAGTTATACTCTTTTTTTGTAAATGAGATTACAAAACAAGATAAAATATTAAAGTAGCATTTGAAATCTCTCTGTTTTGTCATTCCAATTTGTGAATCCATTAACAACAAAGGCATCTCCACCCCTTTGCTCCCCTCGCTTAAGATAACAACATAAACAAAATGTTGCATCTTATGATATGCTATATTCTAGCCAATTACCATACTCCTTGAACCATTCAAAATTGAAGCGTCGTAATTTCTTTCCAAAACTTGTTTGAGGAAATGTATGCTCTTGTGGTTGACACGGGCCTTTAAGCATATAAGCTCTTCGAATCTCCTCGCGGTCATTAGGATGATAATCTAACATTTTTGGTCATAGCGCAGGATCCGATGGTAGATCTTTCAAAACAACTTCCAAAAATCTTTTCTTTGTAGTAGAAGGTTGAGCAATTGATTGCTCGACCATTGATTTTCTTTTAAAATAAAGAAAGCCGCGTGCTCAAATGTATTTTTTTTAACTAAAGTTAAGTGAGGGATAAATTTGAGGAATTAAAATAATTTGGAGAAAATTTATAATTATCATGACTTCTGTGTAAATTTAAAAATGCAAACAATTGGAGGTTATATATAGAAAATTCAAAACTAAAATATGATAAAATTTCAAGAATCCCAAATCAGTTTGGTGTTTGGAACTAAATCTTCAATATCTTTAAAACTCTAAATAAGCCCTAATATCTTGGCAAAAATCCTCAAAATTAACATCATTAGTTTATGTACAGAATGACCAAAATACCCCCAATACATTTTGGAGGAAATTCCAATAAGTTTTATGCTTTGTCACTTAATCCCAATAACTTCTAGCAAAAACTCCTAATAATGGATGTTTATAATTTTTAAATTTTAGGGTCATTTTGCAATATTTACATATTTAAGGGTTTTGTTTTTAATTTCAAATTTTCTAGGGCTATATATAATTTTTAAATTTTAGGGTGTATTTGTAAATTTGGATTTTTGGGGTTGCTTTTAACTTTTAAAATTTTAGGTTTTTGGTTTTTGTATTTTTTAATTTAAAGGGTCTATTTGCAATTTATTTATTTTTTAGGGTTGTTATTTACAATTTCAAAATTTTCATTGTGCTATTTGTCATTTGTTATTTTTATGGGTTTTGTAATTCTCATATTTTTCGTGTGTTTGTTTCAAATTTTCGATTTTCAGGAGTTGTTTGTAATTTTTAGAGTTTTCCGTGGTTGTTTGTAGTTTCTCATTTTTATTTTCTAGGAGTTCTTTGTAATTTATTAATTTTTGGGGTCATGTATAATTTTAGAATTTTAGGGTCATTTTGCAATATTTACATATTTAGGGTTTTGTTTTTAATTTCAAATTTTCTAGGGCTATATATAATTTTTAAATTTGCAAGGGTTTGTTTGTGATATCCTAATTTGTTCAGGAGTTTTCTATAATTTTAGTAATTCAAAGAAAATTATTTGTATCCTTCAAATTTTTCTACGTATTGTTTGTGATTTTAGATTTTTAGGAAGCTATTTGTAATTTTATATTTTTTAATAATTATTTATTATTTTATGGGTTAACATGCAAATACAAATAATTTGAGGGGTATATAATGGTCTTGAGGATTAATTTTGTCAATAAAAAATATAAGATAACCCCATTTATGGAGGTTAAGTGCAAAAAATTAAACATTTTGAGAGTTTTTGTGAGTTTCAACTATTTTGGGGTTTAGTACTAAATCCACAAAGATATGAGCTGTTTATTGAATTTACTCTTTAAAAATTAAGAAGTGCTCTATGACAATTTTTTGAATTTTTAATTATAAATTGTTATGACTTGATTAGAATTAACAAAGATTTGATTATTAGAGTTTTCTAATTTTATGGATAAAATTTATTTAATAGGGCTCTATGATAATTTTTAGGAATTTTAATTATAAATTGTTATGACTTGATTAGAGTTAACAAAGATTTGATTATTAGAGTTTTCTAATTTTTATGGGTAAAATTTATTTAATAGGGCTCTATGATAATTTTTAGGAATTTTAATTATAAATTGTTATGACTTGATTAGAGTTAACAAAGATTTGATTATTAGAGTTTTCTAATTTTTATGGGTAAAATTTTCTAATTGTGAACATGAATAGTTTAAATTTGATAAGAATTCTTGGAAGATAGAATTAGTTGTACACATGTCATTTTCTAATAGGATAGAGGATATATAATAGTTTTTATTGGGATTTAACACTTCTAAGACGCTAATACTGCATTTTACAAGACTAGGGATAGTTTACCAATTTCTCTTTACTATAAAAGGAGGATTTTCCATATCTAGCACAAATAGAAAACAGAGACCTAAGAAGTTGACTTTTAATATACATATTATTTATTAATAACTATAAAAATTAATATGGATGCATATTCTAATACAATTAAGACTAACATAACCTTGGGTAAACACAATAACATATGATGATTTATATGCATTAATTTTTTTGGTTCAGTTCAACAAATAAATGGCTTCTGAGCAATAATCAATGGTGAACAAGTTATATTCTTTTTTGTTTTGTAAATGAGATTACAAAACAAGATAAAATATTAAAGTAGCATTTGCAATCAATGTGTTAGCTATAATTTGCTTTATATTGATAATTATCTTACTCTAATAGATAATTGAACAAACAAAGTTAAATACTTAATGGGTGCTACCTTCAAGCCTTTGATAATGGATTCAGTCACACACGTAAGATGAAGAAATTTCGCACTGGAATTTAGCGATACAAATAAGGCAGAGAGGAGAAATCCTCCTCGATCAGAGTCGGTGCTCAAAGGCGGAGAGGGCTTGGGAAAATTTAGTTTCAGTGAGAATGAAATTGGGCTTGGATCACTTTGTTAACATTTAGGCCCAACTAGATGGGATGTTGGGGGTACGTACACAATTTTTATGGGGGCACATTCTAAACTTATGAATTATTCTAAATTTTTTAAAAATATTTGTGGGGGCACGTGCCCACAGTGCCCCCAGTGTCCATCCGTTCTGTCACCCCCGGAGTGAATTTTTTTTTTACCATTGTACCCTCAAAGAAAGGGAGATTTATTAATTAATTATTATTATTATTATTTTGACAAATTGACTGCATGAACAAAACTAAAGGGGTGAAGTTCAAAATAACAATACTACAAGTGATTTATCTGCATTTAACTCTTTAATTAGTTTTCTCTTCAGTGCTAGCATTACAGTTAAATGAAAGACTATCTATAATGTTCATAGCTTGAACACCCAAAGAATTCAACTTCACTTTTTCTTTTTCCTTTTTTGGGTTATATTTTGTGCGCAGCAACCGATCTCGAACAGGGAACAGCATGCGCATATAGAGGTCCATTAATATCCAATCTGAAAACATAGCGAAACTTGATAATAAATTTGCAGCCTTGAAGTGCATGATTCAACTAATTATATTCTTGGGATTTCCTATAGTGCTATGTTCAATCTGAAGGGATGACAAGGGTGCATCTGAATGCTTATGTTCATACTGACTTTTGACGCTAGTGTTGTATGAAACTAGTTCAACCTTTTTCATATCGCTATACATGAAGTAACTGTCTAGTTCCATCTTAAATATGTAAGCTCCACAAGCTGACCTTGTTTCTTTCCTTCTTCTTCTTTCAGGCGGTAAGTATCGGCCTTTAAAGACCATGGAAAGCTACATGCAAGCTCTTGCCTTGTTGAACTTATAAGCATTTAAAGGTGCGAATTACTATTTTTGTACAGCAAGACTATTCGCCATACTTAGCCTAGAGCTAGAGGACGACGTCGAAAAGAAAAGAAAGGAGAAGAGAAGAGAAGAAAGCTGCGTCCTAATCCTAAATCCATATTCACACATCTTTGATTGATTTCGCTTTTTGCAAATAAAAGTGGAACAGTCGCTTTTTGCAAATAAAAGTGGAACAGTCGCTTTTTGCAAATAAAAGTGGAACAGTCGCTTTTTGCAAATAAAATTCAAAAACGGTCTAAAATGAAAATTTGTCCTTGAAATCTCTCTGTTTTGTCATTCCAATTTGTGAATCCATTAACAACAAAGGCATCTCCACCCCTTTGTTCTCGCTTAAGATAACAACATAAACAAAATGTTGCATCTTATGATATGCTATATTCTAGCCAATTACCATACTCCTTGAACCATTCAAAATTGAAGCGCCGTAATTTCTTTCCAAAACTTGTTTGAGGAAATGTATGCTCTTGTGGTTGACACGGGCCTTTAAGCATATAAGCTCTTCGAATCTCATGGGTCATTAGGATGATAATCTAACATTTTTGGTCATAGCGCCAGATCCGATGGTAGATCTTTCAAAACAACTTCCAAAAATCTTTTCTTTGTAGTAGAAGGTTGAGCAATTGATTGCTCGACCATTGATTTTCTTTTTAAAATAATTTTCCATATCTAGCACAAATAGAAAACAGAGACCTAAGAAGTTGACTTTTAATATGTATATTATTTACTAATAAGTGTAAAAATTAATATGGATGCATATTCTAATACAATTAAGACTAACATAACCTTGGGTAAACACAATAACATATGATGATTTATATGCATTAATTTTTTTGGTTCAGTTCAACAAATAAATGGCTTCTGAGCAATAATCAATGGTGAACAAGTTATATTCTTTTTTGTTTTGTAAATGAGATTACAAAACAAGATAAAATATTAAAGTAGCATTTGCAATCAATCTGTTAGCTATAATTTGCTTTATATTGATAATTATCTTACTCTAATAGATAATTGAACAAACAAAGTTAAATAGTTAATGGGTGCTACCTTCAAGCCTTTGATAATGGATTCAGTCACACACGTAAGATGAAGAAATTTCGCACTGGAATTTAGCGATACAAATAAGGCAGAGAGGAGAAATCCTCCTCGATCAGAGTCGGTGCTCAAAGGCGGAGGAGGCTGACTAACACCATGGATGGAGGTGTGGAGCGGTGCAAAAGGCATAGGCTAAAAAAGTGACAATGGAATTGAGAAAGATTCGAGGAGGCGAGTGGTGGAAGAGGAGAGCGGAGCGATTTAGGGTTTTTACCATTGTACCCTCAAAGAAAGGGAGATTAATTAATTAATTATTATTATTATTATTATTTTGACAAATTGACTGCATCAACAAAACTAAAGGGGTGAAGTTCAAAATAACAATACTACAAGTGATTTATCTGCATTTAACTCTTTAATTAGTTATCTCTTCAGTGCTATCTATAATGTTCATAGCTTGAACACCCAAAGAATTCAACTTCACTTTTTCTTTTTCCTTTTTTGGGTTATATTTTGTGCGCAGCAACCGATCTCGAACAGGGAACAGCATGCGCATATAGAGATCCCTTAATGTCCAATCTGAAAACATAGCGAAACTTGATAATAAATTTGCAGCCTTGAAGTGCATGATTCAACTAATTATATTCTTGGGATTTCCTATAGTGCTATGTTCAATCTGAAGGGATGACAAGGGTGCATCTGAATGCTTATGTTCATACTGACTTTTGACGCTAGTGTTGTATGAAACTAGTTCAACCTTTTTCATATCGCTATACATGAAGTAACTGTCTAGTTCCATCTTAAATAAGTAAGCTCCACAAGCTGACCTTGTTTCTTTCCTTCTTCTTCTTTCAGGCGGTAAGTATCGGCCTTTAAAGACCATGGAAAGCTACATGCAAGCTCTTGCCTTGTTGAACTTATAAGCATTTAAAGGGGTGCGTATTACTATTTTTGTACAGCAAGACTATTCGCCATACTTCGCCTAGAGCTAGAGGACGACGTCGAAAAGAAAAGAAAGGAGAAGAGAAGAGAAGAAAGCTGCGTCCTAATCCTAAATCCATATTCACACATCTTTGATTGATTTCGCTTTCTGCCATAAGAATGTTTCGTTCATTATAATTGTTGCTATATAAAACTACATTTTGTTAATAAAAAAAAGGTTACAATTGCGACGTTGCAAGATTACTCTTTTTCACGGATGCAAGTGTTGAAGTATCCAAAATGAGTTGCAACTAAATTGTAAAGTAGTAGAAAAGACAAATAGTTACATCTGAAGAAGTCAAATCCATACTAATGGATGACTATCTGAATCCACACCAGGATAACGTGTACAATCAATGATATAGGATGATCTAGGTTCAAACTCCATACAGGAAGGTTGACATACACAATTATGAGATGAATTTCAACTATTCACAAAAATGATTTTCATATTAATTAGTGGTTTTCAAGACGACTTTTGGATTATAATTTGAATCCTATTTGACCATATTCCAGCCCTTGAAATTGGAATATACGGTGAAGATTGAGATATTGGACTCTCTTCAATTACCATATAATTGAAGATGAACCGAATCCAACAAATAAATACATCACATAAATACATCCAAAAGGCCTAAGTTAAATACCTATAAGAACCAGGAAAATATCATACATTATTTGACGAAAATTTTAGCTAATACTAATAATAAAAAATACCTATGCTTTCGAAGGGGGAAAAACCATATATAATGCCTATGTACAAAGGTATAAACTAATCACAAATCAATCTAAGTAGAACATCTACTCACAAACCAATCTAAGCAGAAAATCTACTTACTCAACTAAAACTCCTGCTCTGAACCTAGCTCTACATTCACCCATTTGAATGCATTTTGAGCTTCACATTCTCCAATCCTTGACTCAACTCCCTCACTCCCTTCTTCAACAATCCATGAAACCCCCTCCTCCTATTTCTCAACCTCTCCTCTGGTTCCTCCTCCTCTTCAATCTCCATAGAATTCGGCGTAAATCCTCCAGTTCCATTCCCTTCAAATTTACAAAACTGCGGTGTGTCAGGTTCAGAGCTCTGATCCCCATCACTC
The DNA here is from genome assembly GCA_012295165.1 of Asparagus setaceus. Taxonomy (NCBI): domain Eukaryota; kingdom Viridiplantae; phylum Streptophyta; class Magnoliopsida; order Asparagales; family Asparagaceae; genus Asparagus; species Asparagus setaceus. The sequence continues at coordinate 19,637,307 of CM022705.1, forward strand.
ACACCCCGCGGCCTAAACAACAGCTCACTAGCCGAAGAATATCCCATCAATCGATGGAGCCTAGAGACTCTGCCTCTCTGACCGTCGCTCCCTTGGATCGAGTACGAAGAATTTCTAGATACATGTAACACAGGTTCAGGTTCGACCTCAGAGGAGTAGCTCTGAGGGAATGAGATCCCATAATCGTCAGAATACGACATTGGATCCCGTCCAGCTCGATCATTGTTATTCTGCTGAACCCTGATAGGACTCGCCTGTGACGTACGAGCTTTAGGTCTGAAAGAGAACTGAAGAACTTTGGAACAAGAACCACATTGCAGCTTGTGAAATCTCTTTTGAGTCACTAGAAAGTCCGCAGGAAGTTGAAGTAGCTTCCAGCAATTATAGCAGATGACAAATGGTGAGCCACCAGAGACTGGCCTGCAGTAGCTCTTGAGTACCGATGCCTTCTTCTCTTTGCATTGTGATTTCTCCAAAACTCTGTCTTCGGTTTGTCTTCGGTTTGAGATTGGAATTTGGGAGAACCGGTGATTGAAGTGATCAGATGCTCCTTTGCCTTCCACTGTTCGAGTAATGAATCCACTTAGTTCGTCTCTCAGTTCATCCACCTTTCTCAATATCTTCATATGATCAGGCTCGATGAAATCAAGCTTTGTTGATGGCTTTTGTTTTTGAGAGTGCAAGAGGAGATCCTTGGATAGAGATTTCGAAGCCCCCTCATCAGTTGCAGATCCAATCCAATTCTGTACAGAATGAAAATCTTCAGAGCCAAAGGTTGTGCCTCTCCCCATTGAAGAAATTCGAGGCCTAGAAACCTTTTCATTTCTGTTTGAATCAACTGAATCCAAAATCTTTTTGTGTCTAAACGTTCTCCTCGATAAGAGCAAATATTTGTTTGGAAGACGACTCTGCTGACGTCTATCGGGTGAAGAGGAACTACCGTAATAAGAATGAGTGCTTCCCGCTGCCAACTTCACGTCCTCTTCTGATTCTGAATTGTTCGAATTTGAGCAATGAGAATCCTTAATAAACTTTTCAGTGTTTTCATCAAGAGAATGTCTTTGTTTAACTTGGCTTCTCTCTTCAGGTTCTCTCTCCCCTTCAACATATATTTCATCTCGCCCAGGAGATAATTGATCCATCATCGGGCTTGGATTTCCCGAGCTTCTCTGTTCAATCCCTTTTCCATGATCCATAACTTCTTCATTTCGATGAGGATTGTTCGCATCGCTAGAGTTAGAGACAGTATGATCAGAGCTCGATACTCTCTCCCCTTTTCCATGAACCAAAACTTCTTCATTTTGAGGAGGATTATTCGCAGTGCAAGAGTTAGACACAGTAAGATCAGAGCTTGATACTCTCTCTGCAAGAACTGGCTGTTTAGCAACAGAAATCGATTCTCTGTTCAATGAATTGCTATTCGGGAGATTCTGTGAATCGTTGTTCCCTAGTGATCCTGAACTCGTTCCTTCTTCTACAGTGGCTGCTCGATTTTTCGCTGCATTGCCAAAAATAAATTTATTAACTGAGTCCTGAACAAGTAATAGAATCGATAAAGTCCATATCGATCAAACGAGAGTTTGTTTTACCTCTGAGGGTTGTTCCACATCCACCACATCTGTAAACAGGAACATTGGCAATCTCAGCAAGAACCTTGTGACATTTTGGACACTTTACAAATCGAAACCCAGGGATATTGCCAGCCATAATATCTTTTTCGAACAAGATATCATCACCCAAAAATTACTCAGAGGCCAGAGCAAATCTCCAGAGCTCCCTTCAAGTGTTGTACTGCATCAACAAAATTATATACAACCAAAATTAACACACAACTCTATATCTCATACTATACATCAAAATAAAAAAAATTTACAAGGTAAAAGCATGCATCAGTTAATTTCACTACTTCATCATAAACAACTGCTTGGTTCTAAGATCATATCAGTAAATTTACCAGGTGGGATTGGACAAACAAATTTTAAATTGATATCAACAAATATATATATAAAGTCCAAAATTTGATCAAATTCATCAGGGTTCAGAAATTTAAACCATCCCCTTAAATTATGTAACTGCAACAAAACTTTATAACAATTTACTGATATAGAAATTGATACCATACACACCAAAACACAAAAACCTGCACTGATTAAGTCCCAAAATAGAAAAAAACAAATAGAAAGTGGGCACTGCAAGCAACAAGAAACAAGTAACAGAAAATTCAATTTCGATGAATTCAATGCATTAAACAGCTAAACCCTAACTGGCCTCATATCAACCACGCATTTATTATCATATCCAATGTAAAATAAAATACCCATATAAAAAACTCCAAAATTTACAATAAAATAGGGAGAAAACATTAACCATTAATTTCGAAGAAAATGAAAAGGGTATGATCAAAATTCTACATAAATTCAAAATTACCTTGAAAAATATTGGTACAGAACGAGAATTAGAGGGATTTAGATAATATTAGTACCTGGCTGAAGCTTTGAAGATTGAATTGCTGAGAATTTGAATTCTGGGTCTCAACGCGTTGGCGTAGTCTCGATTGAAGCAAGAAGAAGAAGAAGAAGAAGACGCTGATTCGTTAAAGTTTAGTGCTTTCTCTCTCTACCATATAAATAAACGAGGAGAGAAAAAAAATTGAGAGAGAGAGAAAGAGTCAAAAGAAAAAAGAAGAGAAAGCGTTGAAGTCAACAGCGTGTAAAGAATAACGGCATTGCCCCTACCCCCATGCTCTTCATGCTCATTGAAGGGGATTTCTGGTCTTTTGTTTTGTGTTTTTGTGCTAGATACCCAAAATCATCGATATTTTATTATATTATCCTTAAACTTTGACACTTATTAAAATGCCCTTCAAATCTTAAATTTTGGATTTTTCTAATTGTCAGGGATTTTGATTAGCAAGTGTAATCGGGAAAGGGTTAAAATTGTAACTCTCACTTATAAAATAGTTAGCCCTGTGTGGTTTGGGGTAGAAAATTTTAAAGTTTAAGATTTAGAGAATCAAAGAATATCAAGATTTAGGGGTAATTTAATAAATATTTGGTGATTAGGAGGTACGCAGCCTAAAAAATCTTATAAGAAAAGAGAGATGCAACAATGCATATATAACAGTCGATACAGAAAGCCTATTTCAAAATTATTGTTTTGGTAACTATAGTTTTATTATTTAAATTATATTTCAAAGCAATTTGAGTGTTTAGCTAGAAAAATTAATGCAAAAATTATAAGATTTGAAATTTAAAAGTTTTTATGAGGCAACAAAACTTTATAACAATTTACTGATATAGAAATTGATACCATACACACCAAAACACAAAACCTGCACTGATTAAGTCCCAAAATAGAAAAAACAAATAGAAAGTGGGCACTGCAAGCAACAAGAAACAAGTAACAGAAAATTCAATTTCGATGAATTCAATGCATTAAACAGCTAAACCCTAACTGGCCTCATATCAACCACGCATTTATTATCATATCCAATGTAAAATAAAATACCCATATAAAAAACTCCAAAATTTACAATAAAATAGGGAGAAAACATTAACCATTAATTTCGAAGAAAATGAAAAGGGTATGATCAAAATTCTACATAAATTCAAAATTACCTTGAAAAATATTGGTACAGAACGAGAATTAGAGGGATTTAGATAATATTAGTACCTGGCTGAAGCTTTGAAGATTGAATTGCTGAGAATTTGAATTCTGGGTCTCAACGCGTTGGCGTAGTCTCGATTGAAGCAAGAAGAAGAAGAAGAAGAAGACGCTGATTCGTTAAAGTTTAGTGCTTTCTCTCTCTACCATATAAATAAACGAGGAGAGAGAAAAAAAAATTGAGAGAGAGAGAAAGAGTCAAAAGAAAAAAAAGAAGAGAAAGCGTTGAAGTCAACAGCGTGTAAAGAATAACGGCATTGCCCCTACCCCCATGCTCTTCATGCTCATTGAAGGGGATTTCTGGTCTTTTGTTTTGTGTTTTTTGTGCTAGATACCCAAAATCATCGATATTTTATTATATTATCCTTAAACTTTGACACTTATTAAAATGCCCTTCAAATCTTAAATTTTGGATTTTTCTAATTGTCAGGGATTTTGATTAGCAAGTGTAATCGGGAAAGGGTTAAAATTGTAACTCTCACTTATAAAATAGTTAGCCCTGTGTGGTTTGGGGTAGAAAATTTTAAAGTTTAAGATTTAGAGAATCAAAGAATATCAAGATTTAGGGGTAATTTAATAAATATTTGGTGATTAGGAGGTACGCAGCCTAAAAAATCTTATAAGAAAAGAGAGATGCAACAATGCATATATAACAGTCGATACAGAAAGCCTATTTCAAAATTATTGTTTTGGTAACTATAGTTTTATTATTTAAATTATATTTCAAAGCAATTTGAGTGTTTAGCTAGAAAAATTAATGCAAAAATTATAAGATTTGAAATTTAAAAGTTTTTATGAGGCAATATAATTTGTTATGCTTTAATTTTCATTTTGATAATATAAAGTATTTCTTGCAATCAAATTGACCGTCATATTTGTTGCAATCAAATTGACCGTCATATTTGTTGCCTTTTTTCTCCTATAAATTGTAGTTTAACTTACTTTTTCTCTAATAATAATTAGCTAATTAAAACATTGAAAATACACTTGTGTATGTGTGTGTTGGGGATGATATGCATCATTTTGTTATAGAGGAAAAAATCGTACAAATGATCTTCTAGCAATCACATGGGAAGATAGAGAATGAACGTCCCCGCCTAGTAAGAATCTACGTGCATATATCAATATCAATATCAAATATCAAGACAATAAATGTTGACTATCAGTATAGTTACTATCAATACAATGCGCTTCAATATATATGTGTCACGATTTTTACTAGATCATGCATCTTCATTTCAAATCTCTATATGATCCACAAAAGGTAATTTTGGAGGATGCCTTTCTCGTTTTAGCCTGCTACCTACATTTCAAGATCATCTCATCACCATAACTCGTTACAGCTAGATGGAGAGCTCTTTTTGGCACGTGCCACAAGAGAGTGTCGCACACGTGTAGGGAGATGGTGGAGGATTAACACGAGTACACGGAATCTCGAGCGACCGGTAGACTAAAAGCTGCGGACACAGGTCGCCGACCTTCGGACTGTGGGTCCCACATTGACAGGTGGAGTTCCTCCACTCGTGTGGGTTCCAGCTAATAAAGAAGGTCATGATTAGTTTTCTTGTAATTAGATTCTAAGTTTTCACTGGTCTCAAAGTGTGTGCGTTGGTTTCACACTGTGTTTTTTTATTGCTTGCATGTATTGATGTATAGCGTTTTTCATGATTTGTATGTTTTCTGCTTAATTAGATTTCATGTTGCAATTGAATTATTATATTGGTTTCATGTTGCGCTTGCATTAGTCCTCTACTGATGTACGGATTTCACGTTGTGTGCTTGTAATTACGGTATATTTATTGGAGAGTAAACATAGTGCTGATAACCAAATTAACTCAAAAACTAAGGCGTGTCTAGCGAACTACACAAAACTGGGCTAGGATAAGTTCTGACACAGTTTTGTGCTAAACTAATTTTCATTGGTTCAGTTCTCTTGGTCCAAAAGAAAATTAGTTTAGAGGCTATATTTTAGCCTATGAAAACAGGACCATATCTGTTTCTCTTGTTTGCCAAGTAAAAATTCTTTCAGAACTGGACCAGGTTTGAACCTGGCCCAGTTTTAAAAGATTGCCAAACACACCCTTAAAATAATTAGTAGGTGCCAACTCCAACTCTATTGATGTTCATATTTTCAATATCAGACAATACTCGCAAATAGAATCTAAAAAATTCCCTCTTTTCATTTGTGAGTATAGTTCAACCATCCAGGAAAAACATGAGCTTTTTATTTGCTTGTCTAAGATGGCAATTATGCAGCAACGACATGTTTCTAGCGTAGTAGGATCTTCTACTATCCATGACTAACTGACAATAAATCAATCAGAATCTTGGTCAGTATATCAATATGGGTTAGTTTGACTTTAGTCCAAACTAACAACCATGGAGTGAGAACATGACTATCAATATTCATGAGATCTTTTACTAGGTAGCGGCATCAGGTTCAGGCCGGGAACCACCGAAATTTCGGACGAGCGGATGGTGGTAGGTCGAGAGACGAACTCAAGGTTAGTAGGGTAGAGACCTGCTTGCGAACCCGAGGAAATCCCTGTTTATCTTTTTACTATTATTTTGTTAAAAAATTCAAGAGTATAAATGACAATAAATTAGCCAAATTTTTGATAAAAATCAATCATATTATTAATAATTTGTAATTATATAATTTACAAATACAAAAATATAGAAAGTAAAATGATAAAAATAAATTCTTTATTAATAATCCATTAATCACTAACAATTACAAATTTATTTTGAAATTTATCGCATCACAATAGATGGATACATCCCAACTAGGTTGACACCTATTCATCTATATCACTATCATTTGCAACTCTTTCCAAAATAATTTACAAATTTTTACCTAAAAAATAAAAATTACAAATTATTACTCATTATTATCTCAATCTCCTATTCCCAAATCTTGAAGTTTGTCTTCAATGCTAGCCATCCGATCGATGCTTTGAGTTCTCTTCTCGTATCTCCACCAATCTTGTAGGCACATTACCGCCTGTACGGTAGTCGGATCCAGCGATGTCCTGTGGTCGTCGATCAAACGTCCTGATGTGCTGAAGGCGGATTCCAAAGCTACCGTCGAAACCTGCACTGTTAGTAAATCACGAGCAATGATGAAAAGTATAGGAAATGAAACCGTTCCATATACTCTCCACCATTGTAAAATATCGAAACTATTATTTTGATTTTTAGTTAAAGATTGAGTTAAACATTGATCAATTTCAGAAACTTCCGTTGATGCAGATCCAGATGATCCACCAGTTAGCTGAGCTATCATTTGCTCCCTATCAAAACTCTCACCTTTACCCCGACTCCGACTTGAACTTGTAGAAGTATAAGCTGTTTGCTGATGTGTAGCTACACCATATCTAGCTGCATACTCATCATATAAAGTTTGAAAATAATTTCTAATAGTTTGATGATGAGTAGTAGCAGTAATAGTTTGACCATCATCAGTGTCTATTATCATGTTACCATATAAAGAATTTAACAAATTTCGAAGGCCAACATCCTTCAAACATGGATCAATAAGAACCCCCAAATCAAAACTAATATGAATAGGCCTAAAATACTTATTAAATTTACGCTCCATTTGAAAAATCATATCTCCAAAATAAGGATCCATACGATAATTAGTAAAAAAGTTTGAATATTTAAAACTTACATAGCGGCTTGAATAATAGTTGGATAATAACAACCGGATAATAGCATAGTAGCATCATAAAAACTTGTAGCATCTCTTTTACATTATATATAACTAATCATTCATCCTCAGTTATTCCATACATACTACTAGAGCTAGAACTAAAAGTATAAAAAGTAATAAAATCATTTATAATTTTTTTTATACTCTATTACTACATTTAACATTGCGTCAGTAGAATTCCACCTATGGTCAACATCTTTTGGAATTTATTGATGTATATAATCACAGTCACTAACCTTGGGGTGAGTTTAGCTTTTAAGAGAGCAGAGTCCGCCTTCTCTCCTAATGTCCGGTGATATTGCTCCGGTCAGGGGGTTCGCCTACAGCAAGGGGGGACCTGTGGAAGAAGCGGAGTTGGGATCTCCGGTGGTTCCTCCGACGGTCAAGTTAGTAATGGGGAGAGAAAATTCAATGGAGCAGGAATTCACTCAGAGAAAAGTCACTTACTTGGTTTGCTGTTCACGTTGCTACTTATACCTAGGGTTGTGGGGGTATTTTCGTCTTTCCATCGGCTAAGAAATCACTGATGAATCATCCCTCTCTTCCACGTATGAGCCTGTGATTGGCTGAGCACCTCTTTGTCTGCTATGGTGGCTGGCCTTTACAGGTGTCAAATTACGGGTAATTTAAGGGTTAGTGTGGTCTATTCACCATTAATGGGATGGGATTGACGGCGCCTGTAGCTGCATGGGTCCGAGGTGCCTTAAATATCGTGAGAGATGGGGGAGTTAAGGGGCTGTCAGTGCATTTAATGCGATGTTGATGGGCTCGAGTATTGTATAGCCGTCGTTCGAGTGGAGGAAACCACGGAGGATGAGAGAGGGGTGAGCTGAGACCGGGTGGCCAACTCGCACGGCTTCTTGAGGCATCCCTTATAGTAATCAGTTGAAGGGGACGACTAGTACCGCCTTTCACGTCGTCCCAGAGGATGGGTGGCTAAGAAAAGGGGGCCTAGATTCGCTTCGCATTGTCTGGAGAGGCAGACGACTGGTTGGAAGGGGTTATGATAGGTAACAGGTTGGAAGGACGACTAGTACCGCCTTTCGCTTCGTCCGAGCGGACTAGCGGTTGGAAGGTGATAGCTGGTCGTCCCCCATGTCGTCCAGGGGGACGAGCGACTTGGAATAGCTTCGAGGTAGTCAATTGGCTGGGCGGACGACTGGTACCGCTTTCGCCGTCCGGCGGACTAGCGGTTGGAAGGTGATAGCTGGTCGTCCCCCATGTCGTCCGGGGGGACGAGCGACTTGGAATAGCTTCGAGGTAGTCAATTGGCTGGGCGGACGACTGGTACCGCCTTTCGCGTCGTCCGCGGGAGAAAGTTGTTGATGGGCCGACCTACCCTGCCTTTCACGTCGGCTATGGCGATAGTCGTTTAACGGACCGTGGCGAGGTCGGTAAGTGCAAGCCGCCCCGTGGGTCGGGTGTGGAGGTTCGTGTCGCTCCTCGTTGACAAGTAAGTGTTTACCCATGTCAACACTTGGTTTTTTCTCTTTAATCACCGATTAGTGTTTATGACCATAACGAATTAACTGGTTTAAAACTTTTCTTTACACAATTGTTTCCATCTTTTAAGTCTTTTTCGAAGCATTAATAGCAAAAGTTACATCCCTAACCTTTTCTATCATGGATTTAATTTCATTAAATGCACTTTGAACAATTATATTTAAATTATGACACATACATCTAATATGAAAAATATCACCATGACATGGCAATAACAAAGATGATCTAATATGTTCTATAGGCACATTACCGCACGGTAGTCGGATCCAATGATGTCCCGTGGTCGCCGATCAAACGCCCCGATGTCAAGGCGGATTCCAAAGCTACCGTCAAACCTCGTGACCGTTAGTAATCACGAGCAATGATGAAAAGTATAGGAAATGAAACCGCTCCATATACTTCCACCATTGTAAAATATCGAAACTATTATTTTGATTTTTAGTTAAAGATTGAGTTAAACATTGATCAATTTCAAACTTCCGCTGATGCATCCGTGATGATCCACCGCTTAGTCGAGCTATCATTTGCTCCCTATCAAAACTCTCACCTTTACCCCGACCGACTTGAACTTGTAGAAGTATAAGTCGCTTGTCGATGTGTAGCTACACCATATCTAGTCGATACTCATCATATAAAGTTTGAAAATAATTTCTAATAGTTTGATGATGAGTAGTAGCAGAATAGTTTGACCATCATCGTCTATTATCATGTTACCATATAAAGAATTTAACAAATTTCAAGGCCAACATCCTTCAAACATGGATCAATAAGAACCCCAAATCAAAACTAATATGAATAGGCCTAAAATACTTATTAAATTTACGCTCCATTTGAAAAATCATATCTCCAAAATAAGGATCCATAATGATAATTAGTAAAAAAGTTTGAATATTTAAAACTTACATAGCAGCCTTGAATAATAGTTGGATAATAACAACCGATAATAGCATAGTAGCATCATAAAAACTTGTAGCATCTCTTTTACATTATATATAACTAATCATTCATCCTCGCTATTCCATACATACTACTAGAGCTAGAACTAAAAGTATAAAAAGTAATAAAATCATTTATAATTTTTTATACTCTATTACTACATTTAACATTACAAGAGAATTCCACCTATGGTCAACATCTTTGGAATTTATTGATGTATATAATCACGCCACTAACCTTGGGGTGAGTTTAGCTTTTAAGAGAGCAGAGTCCGCCTTCTCTCCTAATGTCCGTGATATTGCTCCGGTCGGGGTTCGCTACAAGGGGGACCCGTGGAAGAAGCGGAGTTGGGATCTCCTGGTTCCTCCGACGGTCAAGTTAGTAATGGGAGAGAAAATTCAATGGAGCAGAATTCACCTGAGAAAAGTCACTTACTTGGTTTGTCGCTCACGCTTGCTACTTATACCTAGGGTTGTGGGGTATTTTCGCCTTTCCATCGGCTAAGAAATCACTGATGAATCATCCCTCTCTTCCACGTATGAGCCTGTGATTGGCTGAGCACCTCTTTGTCTGCTATGGTGGCTGGCCTTTACAGGTGTCAAATTACGGGTAATTTAAGGGTTAGTGTGGTCTATTCACCATTAATGGGATGGGATTGACGGCCAGAAATGCATGGGTCCGAGGTGCCTTAAATATCGTGAGAGATGGGGAGTTAAGGGTCACGCTGCATTTAATGCGATGTTGATGGGCTCGGTATTGTATAGCCGCTGCTCGAAAGTGGAGGAAACCACGAGGATGAGAGAGGGTGAGCCGAGACCGGTGGCCAACTCGCACGGCTTCTTGAGGCATCCCTTATAGTAATCAGTTGAAGGGGACGACTAGTACCGCCTTTCACGTCGTCCCAGAGGATGGGTGGCTAAGAAAAGGGGGCCTAGATTCGCTTCGCATTGTCCGGAGAGGCACGACGGTTGGAAGGGGTTATGATAGGTAAATGTGGAAGGACGACTAGTACCGCTTTTCGCCGGCCCGAGCGGACTAGCGGTTGGAAGGTGATAGCTGGTCGCCCCCATGTCGTCCGGGGGGACGAGCGACTTGGAATAGCTTCGAGGTAGTCAATTGGCTGGGCGGACGACTGGTACCGCCTTTCGCGTCGTCCGCGGGAGAAAGTTGTTGATGGGCCGACCTACCCCGCTTTCACGCCGCCCCGCAGGATGGGTGGCTAAGAAAAGGGGCCTAGATTCGCTTCGCATTGTCTGGAGAGGCAGACGACTGGTTGGAAGGGGTTATGATAGGTAACAGGTTGGAAGGACGACTAGTACCGCCTTTCGCTTCGTCCGAGCGGACTAGCGGTTGGAAGGTGATAGCTGGTCGTCCCCCATGTCGTCCAGGGGGACGAGCGACTTGGAATAGCTTCGAGGTAGTCAATTGGCTGGGCGGACGACTGGTACCGCCTTTCGCGTCGTCCGCGGGAGAAAGTTGTTGATGGGCCGACCTACCCTGCCTTTCACGTCGGCTATGGCGATAGTCGTTTAACGGACCGTGGCGAGGTCGGTAAGTGCAAGCCGCCCCGTGGGTCGGGTGTGGAGGTTCGTGTCGCTCCTCGTTGACAAGTAAGTGTTTACCCATGTCAACACTTGGTTTTTTCTCTTTAATCACTGATTAGTGTTTATGACCATAACAGAATTAATCTGGGTTTAAAACTTTTTCTTTTACACAATTGTTTCCATCTTTTAAGTCTTTTTTCAGAAGCATTAATAGCAAAAGTTACATCCCTAACCTTTTCTATCATGGATTTAATTTCATTAAATGCACTTTGAACAATTATATTTAAATTATGACACATACATCTAATATGAAAAATATCACCATGACATGGCAATAACAAAGATGATCTAATATGTTCTATAGCTACATTATTATTACTTGCATTATCTAATGAAAGAGAAAATATTCTTCGTAAATTTCTAATTTTGTAAGTTCCTCTATTATTAAATTCGCAATATTAATACCAAGTGTGAATCTTCAAAAGCAATAAAAGAAATAACTCTTTATACATTTGTCAATCATTATCAATCCAATGTGTCGTAATACATAAATAGCCAGCTTTGTGCTCTAGATGTCCAAATATCGGGTTAATGAAAATTTACAGCTTAAACTTTGAAAATAAGAAATTATTTTTCTTATTTCAAGGATAATATTTCATAATATCACGCTGACAAGATTGACGAGAAATTTTTAAATGCGGATAAAACCTTATGTAATCATATCTTCAAATTCATCATCTTCTACTAATTTAAAAGGAAGGTTTTAAGAGTATAACCGATGACGATTTTCCGCGATAATTAAGGCCATAGTTCCAACTAGCGAGACTACCGGAGGATGAGGATTGGGAGAGTAAATTTTGTCGGATATCAACTTGAGATGTTGCCGAACTTTTGTTGTGCTTATCTAAATGGCGTTTGAGGTGGTTGGTGCCGCTTTTATGATGAGCTTGGAAAATACGGCCGCACAACGCACACTTGGCCTTCTGGGTGAGAAGCCTACCGTGCTGATCCCTGGTGACGACTATTTTTTTCGAAGAAATTTCACACATCGGATCTCGGCCTTTTAGGAGCTCTAGGTGTGGAATCGTCGCCACCGGGTAGCTGTAGCCCTAGTAGTAGGAGTATTTGGGCTTGTTTCAACATCGGGAGTTTGCATTTGCGCATCATAATCGGAGGAGGAAGCCATTTGATTGTAATATTAGAGAGTAAAAGCAAGAATTAGAGAGTAGTAGAGAGTATTAGAGAGAAGTAGATGAGTTTTGGATGAGAAAAATGAATGAAAACCCCCCTCTATTTATAGAACTAGCCCCCTAGCCAAATGACCAAAATACCCTCAAATTTTGACCGTTTTTACCGTTTTTGGGGGTATTTTGGTCAAAACGGCCAAAATGGCCGTTATTGGCCCCGGACCGCCGGTCCGCCGCTCGCCCTACCGCCTCAACGGCCACAAATGGTCAATTTTGGTCGCCGCCAGTCACCAACGATCATAAAATGACCGAGCCGCCGCCGCACCGATCAAAACGGTCACATTTGTGACCGTTTGGCACAAGAGCTGGCTGACCGGCCAGCTCGTTCTGCCCCTCGCCGACGACTCGACCTTGTTTATGGTCGGCGTCGGGTCCGCCCAAATGGACACCCCTATTTGTAAGCTCCTTTATTTGTTGGCTAACAAGATATTATGACCGTTGCCAATCTCACTTCAACTGCATTTCAATCACCACTGGGCTTCACATTGGAACTTTTGATAAGAATCATAATTGAGCTATAATATCCCTTTTTTGGGAGTAATCGAGCCGAACATACGAGTTGAATGCATCTTAAATACAGCTGGAAATTAAAATAACCCAAAAGCATAAGCTATTAGATATTAATGTCATCAATATTGTGTCTGCACCCATCAGACCACATAGATGTTAGTTAACTATTTTTTGCGCATGTTTAACCGTGTCTATGTCTCCTTTTTTTCTATCTTCATAATAACAGTTTATTACAAATAATAACACATTTCCTCCGAGAAAACAAAAATCATAACCACAGTCCCAAAGATTCATGAACCCAGCCACCAATATTTCCCTTTTTTTCTCTCTTTTTAGGGTCTTCCTTTTGATGCTCAAAGTCCACTTATCCCATCTTTTGGAAATTACACGTAACGGAAAAAGAGGCTAAATTATTTGGCTTCTTCTGCTTGACTAACGCAAGTGACGTGGGTTGGAATTGCTCATTAAGAGGGGACAGTAGACGTAAGCCCCACAAACTTCTAGAATGATAATGATATAGTCTTCAAGTATCAAACAATTTAAATATATATATATTTCTCTTTTTACAACAAGAGAACAAAACAACTACTAACTGCAAAACCATCTTTTGCTAAATAATGTAACCGTAGTTAATGTTGCAATTTGCAACATACCAGGCAGCAAAAACTCCAACCAAATACACAAGTAATCTCAACACCTTGATGAAAAGTTCAACAAATCTTCAGCTGTAGAATTCATTCAGAGAGTAGTACTAGTATAGTACTGAATGTCATTTCGGTTATATATCTTCTCTAAATCACGATATGCTCTAAGATTGTAAAAGTTGTACATACAGACACATATAACTATATAGAGAAATGCTATTTGGCGAAGCTTTCATCTAGCGCCATCACGCCACGTTCACATCACTTCCTTCCCAGCCCTCCCGAATCCATTTCCCCATCATTTCTCCACACTTATTTCTCTTTTCCACCGATCCGATCTCCACTCTAACCTCTCCCCTGATCCTGCAAAAAGATCCCGATCGATTGATCCCCGATCTGATTTGATCCGGATCTGACTGATTTCTAACCTCGCCAGAATCCCGACGCCAGAGCTTTTTCCGAGTTCCCTCCTGACGCAGCCTCTATCACAAGGCCTCCTCCTCCGCCATCGAACCCCACGGCCGCCGCCCTCCTCTCCGCCATTGAAGAGCGGGCGCCATCAAGCCCCTACTTCAAAATGTACTTTAGTGGTTTTATTTTTGATCAAGGGTTTCAACTAGTTGCATTTTCTTAGTTTAATTATTTGGTTATCGTGCCACAAGTTAGTTTGAGATATGAAAATTTTCCCAAATTTGTAAATTTTCCACAAGATTGTGATCAAGTTTAGATCTCTATTGATGCTTGGTTATGCTTCTCTGCTTGTGCTCGGTTTGAGCTTTATTTGTGCTCACTATGATTAGTAATTTATTTTGTCAATTATTTTAGTCCCTCAAATTTGATTTTTTCAGAATCGCCTTGATCTTGCAAATTTTCGCCAAATAACTACTTTTTCACAAGATTTTTGATGATCAATTAATTTGAACAGCTATGACAGATATTGAGGAGTTTGATGATTTAGATGATGATGACTTGAATAATTGCTCGGTTGATGAGAGATATGAGTTGCCTCAGCACACTGATCAGCAGATTGAGCAGAATGAGCCTAAAGTCGGATGAAGTTTAATGACATTGATGAATTGTTTGAGTTCTACAAAGACTATGCAAAGGCGTGATTTCCAATTAAGAAACTATCAAGAAGGAAGAATGAAATGGGGATTGTTAGAAGTATAACTTTTGCATGTAGTCGAAATGGCAAACATAATAGTACTCTCAAAATCCCTTAAAACCACAAGCAAGCTACGAATTGGGTGTAATGCAAAGATACAGACTAGGTTAAATCGTAGGAAGATGGGAAATATCCGTGGTTGTTCGAGCATAATCATGGCCTTAGCCCTAGTAAAAGTCATTTCTTTCGCTGTAATCAAGAATTAGTGCACATGTTAGACATCAAATTAACTCAATGATCAAGCCTAATCAAAATGAACAAAATTTTGGCTCACTAGTACATGAGGTCGGTGGATATGAGAATTTGTTCTCGGATGAAAAGGATTGCGTAAACTTGGTTGATGAATCAAGGCTTACGCCTTGGCTAAGGTGATGCTTCACCGCTATGAAATATTTTTCACCGGATGGTTGCGTAAAATTCGTGTTTCTATTTTGATATTGAATTGGATGATGATGATCATTTGAAAAATATATTTTGGGCGATGGTAGGAGCAGAGAAGCTTACAAAGAGTTTGGTGATGTCGTCACTTTTGATACCACATACTTAACAAATAAGTATGATATGCCATTTGCACCTTTTGTTGGCGTTAACCATCATGGGCAATCAATTTTACTAGGATGTGGGTTGATTTCAAAAGAAGACACAGAGACTTTCATATGGCTATTTACGAAGTGGGTTGAGTGCATGGATGGATGTGCTCCTCAAGGGATAATAACAGACCAAGCAAGAGCAATGAAAAATGCGATTGAGGTTGTTTTTCCGAACACTAGGCACAGATGGTGTCTGTGGCATATAATGAAGAAGCTATCCGAAAAGTTAGGAAGATACACTGAATATGAAGCCATCAGTTCTACCATGAAAAGAGTGGTGTATGACACACAAAGTCCACAAGAGTTTGAAAAACAGTGGAATGAAATGGTTGACATGTATGGATTGGAGGAGTGTGATTGGTTAGGTGAATTGTACGAGGAGAGAAACCGATGGGTTCCATGTTTTGTAAAAAATTATTTTTGGGCAGGAATGTCAACTACTCAGCGAAGTGAAAGCATGAATGCTTTTTTTGATGGATATGTCAATTCAAAAACAAGTCCGAAATAATTTGTTGAGCAAGATGAAAATGCATTAAGAAGCAAGGCGAAAAGAAGATGCGGCCGATGCAGTCATTTTCAAAAGTAATAGCTACGCTTGACTTATGAAATGGAGAGTCAAATTGTGGATTCTACACTTTAGCAAAGTTTAAGGAGTTTCAAGTCAATTCAATCGAAAGATATATTGTGAAATTGTAAATTTTCGTGAGGAGCAGGGTGCTTGAGTATATTATTCGGGAGGCTTTTATTTGGAGGGAGGCAAAGGATTCCTAAATTCTTCACAAGATCCTTTCGTGAAAAGGATTGTGAAGTTCAATGTAGTTGTCGATGTTTGTGTTTAAAGGTATAGTATGTAGGCATGCCCTTACCATTCTTATCCGACACCTAAGTCACCTTTCTTCCGAAAAGTATATTCTAAGAAGGTGGAGAAAGGATGTGAGGCGAGCCCACTCAAGATGAAAGTCAAATTTAATACTTGGGTTGTTACACTGAACAATTACGCTTATCATGAAGTTAAGTCTTGCATTTAGCAAGGTTGCTGATCTTGTTGCCCAAGACAACCATGAATTTGAAGGTGTTAAAAAATGGATAGACACCAAATTTAGAGAACTACAACTTGTTGAATCAAGACAGAAAGTAAAAGAAGTACCGAAGAATCATGATTTTGTGGAAGAAGAAAAGGAATATGAAAATGAGGAAAATGAAAACGTATTGGATCCTCTCTCTCAAACACGGAAAGGTCGGCCTAGGCAAAACAGAATTAGGCCAACAAGTAGGCGAAGAAAGAAGAAAATTGTTCATAATGCTAATGTGCCAGTCAACAATCCATCACAATCTCAAGAGGGTGTTTTTTCCTATACACAAGATAGCATGGTTTCAAATGCTTATATGCCACAACCAAATACTGTGCATCCATGGGGAATGTATTGGCCGGCACAACAATTAATAAATAAATCTATGCAGTTGGTAAAATATAGTCCAATATATTATATTTTTTTTGTTTATTTTCTATATTATAATTCACCATAGCTACACCCTTATATCTATATGATGTGTTACAGCCTCAATTTCCAATGCCTGGAAATCTACATGCGATGGGGTTGACACCTGCGTATGGAATGCATCAAACCTATGGTGATCAGAGAAACAGGATGTGATGCCCTAACAGTGAGTTTAGTGATTTTTTTGTTGAAAAATTATATATTTCCTTAGTTTCTTAATTTAATATTATATAGTTTTTATTGTCTATTATGCAGGGTACCAGGCAAAAAAAATGCTAGAAGCGAGCAAATGGGAAGCCATTATCGTCTGTGCATTTGTCTATTATGCAGGGTTCTAATGCTTGCTTTGCTTGTTGCTCTTATTGTTGTATATGAACCTTGCAAATGTTGTATATGAACCTGGCAATGTATCATTGTATATGAACCTGGGCAAGTATATGAACCTGTAGTATCATTGTATATGAACCTGGGCAAGTTTGTTTCATTGTAACTTTAATGGTCAATTTTGTTTCAACATGATTCTGTAGTATCATTGTATATGAACCTGGGCAAGTATATGAACCTGTGCAAGTATATGAAACAAAGTATATTGTAGGGTCGAAAAAAAATGTTTATTGATTGAACGAATGGGTTTACAATCAAATTCTCTCGATTACAGAGGAAGAGGAGGTTGATTTGACTCCTCTTTGTAGGGTTCTGGTGGCGAGGATGCTTCACTCGATGCTCGAAGTCGAGATTGCTTCCCGCTGACGATCGATCAAAGCCGCGACGATCTAGAGGTCGCTGGAGAGGTTCTTAATCTCTTGGGCACACAAGTGTTGATCTCAAAAGTCCTCAAACTTTTCCTCACCTTGCCATTTCTTTGTTGGGCTTTCAACTATTTATATGGGCTTGAGGGTGTAACCGACTCTATTGTCACTCTCATATGGGGTTAATGACCTTCCCATCGTGCGAGCGGTCCAGCAGTGCGTGTTCGACAATGGCCTCGTTTGCTACGCATAAGCGGGCGCCGCAGCGATCGGCCGATCGCACAAAGAACGCCAGCCGCAGAACGAACGGCGAGCGCCTCGCTGCATCAATGATACCGCTGGCGAAGCCTCGCCTCATGATCGCTGAAGCTTCGCTTTCACATGCGAACCTCGTGTCGAGGTCGAAGCTCGCCGAAAGCAAGTCTCGCTTTCGCACTTGCACCGGTCTAGCTTTTGTTGAGTGCCGAGGTTCATCGTAGGGCGAACCATGGTTGAATGTCGAGGTTCACCGCTATAGCGAACTCATTCAATGTCGAGCTCGCCGCTGGCGAAGCCTCGCTCAATGTCGAGCTCGCCGCTGGCGAAGCCTCGCTCAATGTCGAGCTCGCTGCCATGAAGCCTCGTCAATGTCGAGCTCGCCGCTGGCGAAGCCTCGCCTCGAAAGCAAGTCTCGCTTTCGCAGCTTGCACCGGGTCTAGCTTTGGTTGAGTCTTAGAGGTTCCGCTGTGGCGAACCGCGGTTGAATGTCGAGGTTCACCGCTATAGCGAACTCATTCAATGTCGAGCCTCGCCGCTGGCGAAGCCTCGCTCAATGTCGAGCTCGCCGCTGGCGAAGCCTCGCTCAATGTCGAGCCTCGCCGCTGGCGAAGCCTCGTCAATGTCGAGCCTCGCCGCTGGCGAAGCCTCGCTCAATGTCGAGCCTCGCCGCTGGCGAGCCTCGCTGAATGTCGAGCCTCGCCGCTGGCGAGCCTCGCTGAATGTCGAGCCTCGCCGCTGGCGAAGCCTCGTCAATGTCGAGCCTCGCCTCAATGTCGAGCTCGCCGCTGGCGAAGCCTCGTCAATGTCGAGCTCGCCGCTGGCGAAGCCTCGCTCAATGTCGAGCTCGCCGCTGGCGAAGCCTCGCTCAATGTCGAGCTCGCCGCTGGCGAAGCCTCGCTCAATGTCGAGCTCGCCGCTGGCGAAGCCTCGCTCAATGTCGAGCTCGCCGCTGGCGAAGCCTCGTCAATGTCGAGCCTCGCCGCTGGCGAAGCCTCGTCAATGTCGAGCCTCGCCGCTGGCGAAGCCTCGTCAATGTCGAGCTCGCCGCTGGCGAAGCCTCGCTCAATGTCGAGCTCGCCGCTGGCGAAGCCTCGCTCAATGTCGAGCTCGCCGCTGGCGAAGCCTCGTCAATGTCGAGCCTCGCCGCTGGCGAAGCCTCGTCAATGTCGAGCTCGCCGCTGGCGAGCCTCGTGCCTTCTGAAGAAGTGTAACTTTCAAACCGTACGCCGGAATTGGACGAATATATATGAAAATCGACTATCTCGACGAGACGGAGCTAACCAAACCGACCAAGGGTTCGGTTTTCTCGATCATTAAGCCAAATTCCTTCCGGTTTGGGAGATATCGACACTTTCGTAAAATCAAGCCTTCAGTGAACTTAACCTCGTGGGCCTGACTTCACCTGATGAACCCTTAGGTTCTTTTGCTTTTCCCGAAGTTGTCGCAGGATTAAGGCAATTTTATTGCCTACAAAACCCTCCAAAGTTTTCGCACTGAATGTGGTTGAATGGAGTCCGAACACTTTGGATCTGGCGACTTTATAAGATGGTGGCCGTGCGGTGGGCGAGAACCTTCTAACTAACACGGTAAATTTGAATTCTTCACCGCAGCCTAATGATCGCCTTCTCGATTTTTAGCAAACCCCGACTATCAATGGATTTGATGTGCCTTTACCGACACCGCTTGAATCGGCTAGCATGTAGACTATCTAAGTCCGTTCTACATGTAACGCTATGCTAAATAGTTAACTCTCTTAGCCACGATATTGAATAATGACTTTGTCCTTCTTACTGAATAGACTACCCGGCCACGGTGTTAGACGAACTTATCTCTAATAAGGGATCGAGATAAAGTCCCCTATGCCGAGAGGCATAGATTCGCTTGTTGTTTAACAACAACCGGCTACACGTGGAATGGCCGCTGCATAGACTTTGTCTTCTCTTGGGGCAAAACGAACCCGTTGTGTCTTCTCTTGGGGCAAAACGAACCCGTTGTGTCTTCTCTTGGGGCAAAACGAACCCGTTGTGTCTTCTCTTGGGGCAAAACGAACCCGTTGTGTCTTCTCTTGGGGCAAAACGAACCCGTTGTGTCTTCTCTTGGGGCAAAGACAAACCTTAATAGTGGCACATCGCATGGTAGGCCACTATTCGAAATGATCGAATCGCTCGCTGACATAAAAGTATAACGATCGCGGATCAAAAAGCAATCAAGTTGTTCGCTGACGGAGAGTATAACAACAAGGATATTTAACAAAGTCATTTAGGAAATGACTTTGTGGGGTAGCCGAGTCGCTCAAAGGACATGGGAGTATAATGACTATGGTTGAAATAGAGGCACATCGCATGGTAGGCCGCTATTCGATGAGGGAGTTGATAGGGCATATTGCTTGGTTAACCACTATCTAAACCAAAGTCACTCGCAAGGACGATACGGAAATGATCGATCGCTCAAAGGACACAGGGTATGACGACATATGACCAAGAAGAATCTAGTTGTTCGCTGACTCTAAGTATAACAACTATGATGGGAATAGGGTACGACGACTTGATTGGATAACGCCATTTGCGGAATGACGGCGCGGACTATCGAGGTGATTGTTAACATGACAGCTTATATGGACCCACCAACCTATTGACGAGGATTGAAGGAGTTTGTCAAAGGTGATTGTTAACATGACAGCTTATATGGACCCACCAACCTATTGACGAGGATTGAAGGAGTTTGTCAAAGGTGATTGTTAACATGACAGCTTATATGGACCCACCAACCTATTGACGAGGATTGAAGGAGTTTGTCAAAGGTGATTGTTAACCGACAAGAATTTGTTGTGATTGGGGCAACTTTGAGGACTCACCATCCCATTGAAGAGGATTGGTAAGTTGATTTATCGAGGTGCAATATTAACATGACAAGGGGAGTGGTCCCGCTATCCTACTTGAGAGGATTGACGAAGGAAACTGGGGAACTATCGAGGTGATTGTTAACATGATAGTTTTGGGAGTTTGAAAGAAGACTACGGGTAGTACTTTTTCGTAAACTTACCATTAATAGGCATCATGATTCTCGCCTTCTTGATTGGTTAGGCGGTATGCTCCATTCGAGTAAACAGACTCCACCACCTAATGGTCCTTCCCATTTTGGTTCGAACTTCCCCTTCTTTTGGAGTTCAAAATCATCTAAGGCCGACAATGAGAACGAGGTCGCCTTCCTTGAAAATGCGACATCGGACTTTCTTGTTAAATGCTTTAGAAACTGGTCCGTAAAGCTCGATATGCCGTTGAGCCTCGTAATCGCTTTTCATCCAAAGATTTCAAGTTCCTCAAGGCCGGCGATGATTTTCCTGTTGTCATTCCGTGGATAACGCCATTCAAGTTTATCGGATTTGAATCTCTATCGGTAAAATGGCTTCACAACCATAAACCGTAGAATATGGGGTGGTACACGTCGGTTTGCGAACCGTTATGCGGTAAGCCCACGTGCTTTGCCCCAGCCTTGTCGCTCCAATCCTTCTTGTTTGAAGAGACCATTTTAGTAAGGATCTTGATGATCGCCTTGTTAAAAGCCTCAGCTTGTCCATTCAAGGGCGGGTAGTAAGTCGTTGACGCTTAGGTTCCTGATTCAAATTTATCGCGTAATCGCGGAAGGCATGACCGACAAATTGCGGACCATTATCGCGGACGACCGCCTCGACACCATACCAGATATGACATGATGTTTAACAAATTTGATCACATCGCTTGTCTTGACCAATCTCAACGGAACGGCCACCCACTTTGAGAAATACTCGCTATCGCCAATATGAAGCGATGTCCTTTTGAAGAAGGTGGAGAAATTGGACCGACGATGTCCATTCCCCACGCTTCAAATGGCCGTGACGTATGTAGGATGCAAGTGTTCCGGAGGTTGGTGAAGGTAATTAGCATGTATTTGGCACGCATGGCATCGTTTAAGCGCTGGCATCCCTCACCATTGTCGGCCAATAATAACCAAGTTCACGCAGCCGTCCCATAACTTGGGCCTGTGTTGGTGTGCTCCACAAACACCGCCATGAGCTTCTTTCAAGACTTGCTCTGCTTCCTTAGGTGGCGGAGACATCGAAAGATAACCCATCATATGACCTTCTATACAAAGTCCGTAATTGGGAATCATAGTAAAATCTTGATGCTCGCCGACGAATCGACTCCTTTCTTTTATGTCTTCGCAATATCCCATGCAAGACGTAGTCGATGATCGGGAACCGCCAGCCTCGCGGCTTCAAGTGACTTAGGCTCGCCTTCGACCGCATCTAATCAGAATGCATATTTTGGCCAAATAGTTGCCGACTAGTCACACTAACTTGCCGAGTAGCATTCTCGAGGCGGCCGTAAGTGCAGAGGCATGGCGCATCATAAGTGTTCATAAGCGGGGCACATGATCAATGTAAAAGCTTTCAAAGGAGTCACTAAAGTTATGGTCGCCGCATGATGAGGGATAAGGTCCTCGTGCGACTTAGTATTCTCCTCTTAGTTGTTTCACGACTAGGCTGTGAATCCCCAAATGCTTCAAGGTGCTTCACGCCTAAATGTTTGGCTATGTCGAGACCAATCAATAACGCATTATACCGCTATGTTATTGGTGCATGGTTACGCGACCACGGCTCGTGGTATCCGCGTGGTTTTGGTATCAATACTACCCCCACTCCGGCTGCAGGGGCCGTCGGGGAAGTCGCTCTCGAGCTCCAGTCAAAGAACAAGCTGCCATACACGTTCCTTAGAGACCGATTAGCTTCATAAGGTTCATCGTGCATGTCTTGATACAATTCGACTTTCCCTTTCAATGGATGATTAGCCATAAGATCACACACGCCTTGACCCTTCATCGCCGGGTTTAAAGTGAATGTCGCATCGAGATAACAACAATGCCCATCTAGCCATTCGACCATTCAGCGTGCGAGTGGGTCATGCGGGATAGGGTCAATTTTGAGATGACGGTATGGTCCGTCCCACTAGATAGTGTCGCATCTTTGGATGGCTAAGACCAAAGCTAAACATTCCTTCCGAATGGGAGGGTATCGATACTCGGCCGCCGATATCCTCGAGGTAATAGATGCTGTTGTTGTGGCCATTGTCATCGTCAAATGCTAAAAAGACACGCTACGCCGCGGATGTAAATCGAAGGGCTTTCCGATTTAGGTGCAACTAACGGGGATTAGAAAGATATGTTTTGATCTCTTCAATGCCTTCCACAATCTTCGCCCCAAATGAACGATACACCTTTCTTCATGAGCTTCGAGAATGGTTGACTTTTCCCCGATAAATTGGAAATGAATCATGAATGTAAGCCAAACGCCTTGAGACCACGGCTCTCGAGGCTTCTAGGAGGTGGAAGTTCTGGATAGCTTTGACTTTATCGGATCGAGTATTAAGTCGGCGTGACCACTAACCCTAGGAATTTGCCACTAGACATCCCTGTGAAAGACTTAGTTGGTTCATCTTCACCGATGTGCCCGCATTATCTCAAATGCCGCCCTCAAGTCGTAAATGATCACTTTTGTGACGACTCTTGACCACCAAATCATCTACGTAGCATTCTACCGCCTTCCGCAAATGTTTTCGAAGATAGTGGTCATGGCACCGGGTATGTAGCCCCCGCTTTTCAAGCCGAAAGGTATAATCAGATAACAAGATATTCCCGACGGTGTTCGGAAAGGTGCTTTTCATCATCGGGTGCATTTTGATTTGATTGTACCACGAAAAGCCATCCATAAAGACATCCTTTCAAACCCACACGTTATCGACAATAATATCCGTGGATTGGTAAAGGAAAATCATCTTCGGACCGCTGAATTTAAGTCTCGATAGTCAGCGCCGCGGGGATCTGTAAACTTTTCTTCAAAGGTACTATATTGGCTACCCGATTGGGTGTTGAACCTCCCGAATGAAACTCGCTTTGATCGCCTCGATTTCTTTCAATGGCCTTCATGACCCGAGGGGCAAATCGCCGTTGTTTGTTTAACGTGCTTAGCTCGGTTCGATATTAAGGCAATGCATAGCCACTTGAGGGTCTAGGCCGCATATCTTCATAACTCCAAGCCAAGACATCGATATATTCCCGCACTAAAGCCGATAAGGCTTTCCTTTCTTCACCACAAACTACCGCTATGAATATGGGCTTCGACTAGCTTCATCCCCCATATCAACTCTGACTATTTTGTCATCGGTGGGTCTCGTTGTTCAAAACGATGTTCCCATTGCATTCCAAGTTGTTGACTTTGGATCCTCGAATAGCGGTAAGAGATCATCTTCTTGAATCTCTATTGATTAACTGAGGTCATATTGGCCATCGGGGACCTAATTTCTGTCTATCTGGCGTCGAATCGAGGCTGCGGAGAAGATGAGTGATCGACTCACCCTCCGATCGTAGCGTGCCGCAGTCGGCGACTCATATCCCAACCCTTTACGAAGTTTTATGATAGTAATCATCAGCCGGCCTTCCGACATAAGCAGATCGGATCGGTGTCCCGATGCCTCTCCCATAGTTTAAGCCTTCTTTGTGAAGAAAGTCATACCCCATTTTCTTCATCAAATGTTGATTTCGGCAGAAATATGAAAATTGGGGTTCTTTTCCTTTGCTTGGGGTTGTTCCACCTCGCCTGTAATGGTTTGTTGACGCCGATAATGTCTTCGATCATTGTTGGTGGTATCACAAAACATTTCATGAAGAGTCATTATGCCTTTGGGTCATCATGAGCGGCGGCCAGAGTTGGCATGTCGCGATGTAGGTTGACGCCAACGTGGCGAATTTCGACATTAAGTCAAGATGACTTTTAACACCGGTCGTAAGCTAAATCATAATCTTCATTGAAAACGACGATATCGCCATCTGGATCATTCGATCGATTACAAAGGGTTTTACATCATTGAACACAACTCCTTGTTCGACTCTATGTCACCTCATTTCGCCATAGTCCTCGACCGTGGTTCATCGGTTTGGCCCTCCTCAAGGTAGTGGACGTAATCAAGAAAATAATTCTCCACACCTTTGAATGGTTGCCTTTTAGCGACCAATGTTTTAACCATCCCTCTTCATCTACATACTTCATGCATTGATGCAATGT
Organism: Asparagus setaceus; assembly: GCA_012295165.1. Classification (NCBI taxonomy): domain Eukaryota; kingdom Viridiplantae; phylum Streptophyta; class Magnoliopsida; order Asparagales; family Asparagaceae; genus Asparagus; species Asparagus setaceus. The sequence goes on from CM022705.1 coordinate 19,662,426, forward strand.
AGATGGGACGATCAAGTTTTCATGGATCGGTCGACCGATAGCAAATTATAGGATGTATCAAAGATCAATGACGAAGGTGTGACGCCTGCCTTCAAGTCTCCTATCCGACATCCGAGTTTGATTTTGCCCAAGGGACGAATTGGTGGCATTGAAACCGTAGATGGTAGTCCCGTTGTCGCTAGACGATGCAGCGTATCCCGAGATGTTGTATAATTCTCAATGGGATGATACTCAATGCATCCCGGGTCAACTTGAGCTCTGCTGATCCGACAGAGCCAATGTAACCGTAAAGTATAATGGCCTATCATGCTTTGGGTTCTTCACTTGCATGTCCTCCGAGGAGAAGGTAATGCAAGGTATTGGCCCCTTGAAGACACGGTGACATTGAGCAAACTACGTTGAGCTTTACGAAATGGCGAGGCAGCCGTTATCCGCCAGCGCTTCATAAAGCTTCTACGGTAGATTGAGAGAGGCGCAAGAGCTCAATAAAGTGATCCTCGCCGATGTTGGAGAGTTGAGCTAAAACATCAACCGAAAGGGCCTTCAAGTCTCGTGTGTCCTTCCTAAAGCTCTGTTGTAGGATTTCCTTGTTTTGGGCTCAATGATCGCTTTGATGGTACATCGGAATGCCTCGGGATACTCCCTAGAGAACTCCTTCCCACCTCGGGTAGCCATGGCCGGTACAAATTGTGCAATGGGGTGATTCGCTGTCCTGTGGAATCATTGATTTTCTCCTTTAAGTGGCCGGTAGCGTTACAAGTCTTCCTTTTAGACTTTGAAGAGGTCCATTGCTCATCCGATAGCAAGTCGTGGTGAACCCACATAATTTCGCTTTCTGCGGTGTGAGGGACCATACCTTGTTCCTCCGTTCTTTGGAGGTCAAAGTTCACAACTCGCTTCCGCTGAGGGATCGGCTTTACTCCATCTTGCACTTGAACTCAAAAATCACCAAATTGAGGGCTTACCATATTTGCGCACACCTTCTTCTCGATCCTCTCGCAGAGTCATAACACTCGCCTCTAACAAGACTTGATCTTGTCCTTCAAAACGTAGCATGACCTCGCCGAGTGGTGTACCATTCGATGGTACATGCGATTTTGATCATCCGCCCTTGAAGCTTCCTCCCGCTTCCTCATTTCGAGGCGTGATCTTGTTCATTTTGAGTAAAGTTTTAAGGATTGGTATGACCTGGTCATCCTTAAAGTCATACTCTCCTCGAGGACGGTATCAAAAACACTCGATTTCGCTTGAAGGGTCTCGAAGTAGGTTGGGTCTCCACGGCCAAAGTCTCCTTCCCTTCGACCGCTTTTGGGAATAAAATTGTTCGATTACCCCCTTTTATGACGAATCCCGGGTTCCTGGCCGATCCTCATAAGCATGTTCTCAACTTGTTCGCCTGCCTCACCACTTTCCAAGAGTGTGCTTCAACCGCACTCCATCTTTGAAAGTATGTTGATCGAGAGGTTGGCTCGCACATCCCGATGAATGTCGCCTGGCCCGGTCCCGAGTGCAAAGACAGTTCGAATAAACGGCGAAAGTCTTGTGACTCGTCTTCTTTTGCTTTTCGACCCGACAAAGTGGCCATAGACACCTCTGTCATCATCGAAGAATCGGGCCATAAAAGCCTCGCACATCTTTCCAAGAGCCGATAGAACCAGCTCTAACCTTCAAACCATTCGGCTATTCTTTAAGAGTACTAATGAATAACCGGGTCATGATAGGATCATTACCCGTTATATGCCCGGTTTGCGCTTGGAAGTAATAGATGTGTTGCGACGGAGAGCTTTTTCCGTCGAACTGCACTAAATTAAGTGGCTTGAATTTCGGAGGATATGGGACATCGTCCCATTCTATAGGGTATGGCCTCGCCACCCCCAGCTCCTTGGATTGCCCTTGGAGTTTGAGAGCATCCAGCTGCCTTTGGAAATCCCGCAATATTTGATCTTGTTCTTTCGCGGTGTGGATTTGACTCCGCCGTGATGACACCGATTGGCATCATGGTCCTCTCGCGCCTTCTCGCTCGATTTGACCTCCCTCGCCTATCTTGTTCTTGCCACGAAGTTTTTCCATCATCATTTCTAAACCGATAGATTCTTATTGAGCAAGAATAGTAGCTTGTTGCTCTTCGATTCTTCGGTCATCTCTTCTTCTCGCTCGCCATGAGGACACCGGCCCGACCACCGAAATCGTGATTCGGTTGAGATGTAGCGATGGCGTAGTTCTCCAATTCTTCGAAGGACCCCGCCTAACCGCTATAATCAAACGGATTGCCGCCTCGGTGCGTAAGACGGTGCTTCGATAGGCTTGGCTATTGACTAATCGTCCTCGTAAACAGGGGAGTTTTCGGTCGGACGATTCAGGCTGCTTATCACGGTCTTGCTCGCTCCTCCCAACCATGTTAATGGTCACTCCATGACCTCGCGCCGCTTGCCTTTACGGTGGAACCGCCGCCTAGTTGACGGGTCGATAACCGCCAAAACCGGCTGATGCGTTGATGAACATTAGGCGGCGCAGATGAGCTTCTCCGCAGCCGAATGAGGCATTTGATTGGCATCAGCTTGCGTGTGAGATATCCACAGATCGGAAGTGGGTGTACCCCAGCTGATTCTCGAAAAATGAGCCTCGCGGAGAGGGGCTTCCAGAGTCGAAGTTTGGCTTAACCCGGCGAGGTTGCCACTTCCCTTATCGTGGCTATAAGCGAGGTTAAGCCATCGAAGTTCATCGGCTGTATGGACCTCATGTTGACGCAGGTTCGCCATTCTGACGCTTGCCATGACGAGGTTCGCCAACGAGCGACGCTCATCACGCTGTCGGGCGCAGATTCGCTAAGCGACGAGGCTCGCCTCTTTCAAGGGGACCTCGCCAGGTGGCAGGTTCGCCACTTGGACGCAGGCTCGCCACTTCTGAGGGGACCCACGTTGTAGCGGTTCGCCACTGGGCGAGCTCGCGGCAGCATGGCGGCGTTATCTTGTGGGCCGGGTTAGCGGTGAGGCTGTCTTGTTTGAATGAACCTCTTGATGATGACGAGGTTCGCCGCTTTCTTCGACGATAGTGGAATCCGTCCAACGAGACCAAAGCTCGAGCACATCGGGCGAAGCTTGGTTCTCGCCACGACGCTGTTCCGGCGCCCGGATAGGGAACCGCTAGTAGGATCGGTCTCCGGCGAGGCGTTCGCCGAAGCCAAAACAGCTAACAACATCGAAGTTGACTTGGGTTGCTTAACAACCCACTTCTTAGCCTGGCGGCTTTTGGAGCCTCGGCCCTGAGAGACAGAGGTCGCCATCGAGGTTCACTCGAGAGGATTCAACAAAGCCACGGGCTGAAGTCTCAGACGAGACTCGACGACATCGGGCGTGCCTTTACCGGGCTAGATGCCCGGAGAGGAGAGAACTCTCGTACTTACTCGATCAAATTCAATGACCAAGGTTTGAACCTCGGTTCCAACCGCAACTTTGTCCGATCAAGGCCACCACCAGCCATCTAATGAATGGTTGCTCCCTTTAATTAGCCATCTTACGTAGAATTGAAAAAATGTTTATTGATTGAGCGAATGGGTTTACAATCAAATTCTCTTGATTACTGAGGAAGAGGAGGTTGATTTGACTCCTCTTTGTAGGGGTTCTTGGTGGCGAGGATGCTTCACTCGATGCTCGAAGTCGAGATTGCTTCCGCTGACGATCGTGATCAAAGCCGCGATGATCTAGAGGTCGCTGGAGAGGTTCTTAATCTCTCTTGGGCACACAAGTGTTGATCTCAAAAGTCCTCAAACTTTCTTTCCTCGGCTTGCCGGCCCTTTCTTTGTTGGGCTTTCAACTATTTATATGGGCTTGAGGGTGTAATTGACCCCTATTGTCACTCTCGTGTGTGGATTTGACTCCGCCGGATGACACCGATTGGGCATCATGGTCCCTCGCTGCCTTCGCTTCGATTTGGACCCTCCCTCGCCTATCTTGTTCTTGCCTCGAGTTTTCCATCATCATTTCTAAACGCCGATAGATTCTTATTGAGCAAGAATAGTAGCTTGTTGCTCTTCGATTCTTCGTGTCATCTCTTCTTCTCGTTGACCATGAGGACAGCACGATCACTGAAATCGATATTGAAGGTTGAGATGTAGCGATGGCGAGTTCTCCAATTCTTGAAGGACCCCGATAATGGCTATAATCAAGCGGGATTGCATACAGTGCGGCGGGTGCTTTGATAGGCGCCTTGGCTATTGACTAATCGTCTCGTAAACACAGGGAGTACTTTCGGTCGGGCGATTCAGTGCTTATCGGGTCTTGCTCCCGCCTCCCAACCATGTTAATGGTCACTCCATGACCCTCGCGGGCGCTTGCCTTTACGGTGGAACCGCTTCGCCTAGTTGACGGGTCGATAACCGCCAAAACCGAAGGCGTCGTTGATGAACATTGGTAGCGCAGCGAGATGAGCTTCTCCAGCGGCAATGAGGCGCATTTGATTGGCATCGCTTTGCGGTGAGATAATCACGGAGATCGGAAGTGGGTGTACCCCGCTGATTCGAAAAATGAGCCTCGTGAGAGGGCTTCGAGTCGAGTTTGGCGAACTGGCGAGGTTGCCACTTCCCGCTTGGCTCTGGCGGCTTAGGCTGGCGGGTTAAGCCATCGGCGAGTTCATCGGCTCGGCATGGACCTCATGTTGGCGAGGTTCGTCATTGGACGCTTGCCATGGCGAGGTTCGATCAGCAGGCGGCGTTCATCCGTTCTTTGGCGAGATTCGCTAAGCGACGAGGCTCGTCTCTTTCAAGGGACCTCGCGTTGTAGGCGAGGTTCGCCACTGGCGAGCTCGTCACTTCTTGAGGACCCACGTTGTAGGCGAGGTTCGCCACTTGGGCGAGCTCGCGGCATGGGCGGCGTTCGTCTTGTGGGCGAGGTTCGCGGTAGGGCGGCGCTTCGTCTTGTTTGAATGAACCTCTTGATGATGACGAGGTTCGCCGCTTTCTTCGGACGATAGTGGAATCCGTCCAACGAGACCAAAGCTCGAGCACATCGGCGAGCTTGGTTCCCGGCGTTGTCCGGCGGCGGCGTCGGATAGGGAACCGTTAGTAGGATCGGTCTCCCCATAGGCGAGGCTCGCCGAAGCCAAACTTGGCTAACAACATCCGAAGTTGACTTGGGTTGCTTAACAACCCACTTCTTAGCCTGGCGGCTAGCTTTTGGAGCCTCGTCCTTGAGGCGGTACGCTCATCGAGGTTCACTCGAGAGGATTCAACAAAAGCCACGGGGTGAAGTCTCTGAGACTTCGGCGACAACTGGCGTGCCTTTCCGGGCTAGATGCCCCGAGGAGAGGCTCTCCGTGCCTCGATCAAATTCAATGACCAAGGTTTGAACCTCGGTTCCAACTGCAACTTTGTCTGACTGCGCCACCACCAGTTCATCGGAATGAATGGTTGCTCCCACTGTGGTCGCCATCTTCTGTAGGGTCGAAAAAAAATGTTTATTGATTGAACGAATGGGTTTACAATCAAATTCTCTTGATTACAGAGGAAGAGGAGGTTGATTTGACTCCTCTTTTGTAGGGGTTCTTGGTGGCGAGAGGATGCTTCACTCGATGCTCGAGTCGAGATTGCTTCCCGTTGACGATCAGATCAAAGCTGCGGATGATCTAGAGGTCGTTGGAGAGGTTCTTAATCTCTCTTGGGCACACAAGTGTTGATCTCAAAAGTCCTCAAACTTTCTTTCCTCAGCTTGCCAGCCCTTTCTTTGTTGGGCTTTCAACTATTTATATGGGCTTGAGGGGTGTAATTGACCCCTATTGTCACTCTCATATGGGGGTTAATGACCCTTCCCATCGTGCGAGCGGTCCAGCGCCAGTGCGTGTTACGACAATGGCCTCCGTGTTTGCTACGATGGCGGCTGCTGATGGTGTCGGTACTTTCTGATAGCAGCGGCGCCAGCTGCGATAGCAGCGGCGAGCCTCGTCGAATGTCGAGCCTCGGCTTGGCGAGGTTCGTCATTCGGACGCTTGCCATGACGAGGTTCGCCAACAGAGCGACGCTCATCACGCTGTCGGGCGAGATTCGCAAGCGCACGAGGCTCGCTCTTTCAAGGGGACCTCGCTGTAGGCGCAGGTTCGCCACTTTGACGCAGGCTCGCCACTTCTTGAGGGGACCCCACGTAGGCGCAGGTTCGCCACTGGACGAGGCTCGCAAAGATGGGCGACGCTCGCCTTGTGGACGCAGGTTCGCGGGCGACGCCGCCTTGTTTCAATGAACCTCTTGATGATGACGAGGTTCGCCGCTTTCTTCGGACGATAGTGGAATCCGGTCCAACGAGACCAAAGCTTCGAGCACATCGTGAGCTTGGTTACCGTGGCGTTATGCGGCGGCGTCGGATAGGGAACCGTTAGTAGGATCGGTCTCCCCATAGGCCGAGGCTCGCCGAAGCCAAAACAGCTAACAACATCCGAAGTTGACTTGGGTTGCTTAACAACCCACTTAGCCTGGCGGCTAGCTTTGGGAGCCTCGTCCTTGAGGCGGAGGTCGCTCATCGAGGTTCACTCGAGAGGATTCAACAAAAGCCCGCGGGGCTGAAGTCGTCTGAGACTGGCGACCTGGCGTGCCTTTCTGGGCTAGATGCCCCGAGGAGACTCACTCGTTACCTCGATCAAATTCAATGACCAAGGTTTGAACCTGGTTCCAAGCGCAACTTTCTGGCTAGCCACCACCAGTTCATCCGAATGAATGGTTGCTCCCCTGTAATTAGCCATCTTACGTAGGGTCGAAAAAATGTTTATTGATTGAACGAATGGGTTTACAATCAAATTCTCTTGATTACGAGGAAGAGGAGGTTGATTTGACTCTCTTTGTAGGGGTTCTTGGTGGCAGAGGATGCTTCACTCGATGCTCGAGTCGAGATTGCTTCCGCTGACGATCGATCAAAGCCGGATGATCTAGAGGTCGCTGGAGAGGTTCTTAATCTCTCTTGGGCACACAAGTGTTGATCTCAAAAGTCCTCAAACTTTCTTTCCTCGGCTTGCGGCCTTTCTTTGTTGGGCTTTCAACTATTTATATGGGCTTGAGGTGTAATTGACCCTATTGTCACTCTCATATGGGGTTAATGACCCTTCCCATCGTGCGAGCGAGTCCAACGCCAGTGCGTGTTACGACAATGGCCTCGTGTTTGCTACGATGGCGGCGGTGATTTGTCGGGCGCTTTCTGATAGCAGCGGCTGCATTAACGGCGAGCGGCGAGCCTCGTCAATGTCGAGCTCGCCGCTGGCGAGCCTGCTCAATGTCGAGCTCGCCGCTGGCGAGCCTGCTCAATGTCGAGCTCGCCGCTGGCGAGCCTGCTCAATGTCGAGCTCGCCGCTGGCGAGCCTGCTCAATGTCGAGCTCGCCGCTGGCGAGCCTGCTCAATGTCGAGCTCGCCGCTGGCGAGCCTGCTCAATGTCGAGCTCGCCGCTGGCGAGCCTGCTCAATGTCGAGCTCGCCGCTGGCGAGCCTGCTCAATGTCGAGCCTCGCCGCTGGCGAGCCTGCTCAATGTCGAGCCTCGCCGCTGGCGAGCCTGCTCAATGTCGAGCCTCGCCGCTGGCGAGCCTGCTCAATGTCGAGCTCGCCGCTGGCGAGCCTGCTCAATGTCGAGCTCGCCGCTGGCGAGCCTGCTCAATGTCGAGCCTCGCCGCTGGCGAGCCTGCTCAATGTCGAGCCTCGCTGCTTGGCGAGCCTCGTCAATGTCGAGCCTCGCCGCTGGCGAGCCTGCTCAATGTCGAGCTCGCCGCTGGCGAGCCTGCTCAATGTCGAGCTCGCCGCTGGCGAGCCTGCTCAATGTCGAGCTCGCCGCTGGCGAGCCTGCTCAATGTCGAGCTCGCCGCTGGCGAGCCTGCTCAATGTCGAGCTCGCCGCTGGCGAGCCTGCTCAATGTCGAGCCTCGCTGCTGGCGAGCCTGCTCAATGTCGAGCTCGCCGCTGGCGAGCCTGCTCAATGTCGAGCTCGCCGCTGGCGAGCCTGCTCAATGTCGAGCTCGCCGCTGGCGAGCCTGCTCAATGTCGAGCCTCGCTGCTTGGCGAGCCTGAAATGCCTCTGAGAAGAACGGTCGTAACTTTCAAACCGTGACGCCGAATTGATGAATTATATATGAAAATCGACTATCTCGACGAGACGGAGCCAACCAAACCAACCCGAAGGGTTCAGTTTGCTCCGGTCATTTCGCCAAATTCCTTCCGGTTTGGGAGATATCGACACTTTCGTAAAATCAAGCCTTCAGGTGAACTTAACCCTCAGGTGGGCCTGACTTCACTCAGATGAACCCTTAGGTTCTTTTGCTTGTCCCGAGTTGCTGTGCAGGGATTAAGGCAATTTTTATTGCCTACATATATGAACCTGGGCAAGTATATGAACAAGTATATGAAACCTGGGCAACAAGTATATGAACAAAGTATATGAACATGGGGAACAAGTATATGAACAAAGTATATTCACCTGGGCAACAAGTTTATGAACAGAGTATCATTGTTGAAGATAGAACAAGTATATGAACCTGGGCAACCAGTATATGAACAACCAGTATATGAATATACTTTGTTCATATATGAACAACCAAGATATGAACAACCAAGATATGAACTCGGCAACATATATACAGAGAATATTGTAGTATCATTGTTGAAGATACATTCTTACAGTACGACTAGCAAAGTAATACATTCTTAGACCCTACTTAGCACAAATCCAATAAAAATACCAAATATAAATCCAAGAAAAATACCAAATAAAAGAACAAATACAACAAACTTCAACAAATCCATAATATCAATCTCAATCTTTTCCCCGCGACTTCGCCACTTGACACGCTCTTGAAACTTATGCATCACGCTCGACTTCTTCGTCTGAACAAGCTCTGCCTTTGAACCTTCAAACTCCTCTTCATCAGACACCCATTTGAAGAATCCACAATTACTCACTTTCCAATTAGCGCATCCCAAAAATAAACGACCAGGGTTCGTCTTAGTTCCAGATTTGGAGAGTATAGCCCTCCTTCCACAATGGCACAACAGTCCATGACGAGTGCTTGAAGATGACCCTATGATCCACGGCTACAGATACAGAAACTAGTACACCAAGAACAGACAATTCCTCACAAGGCAACTTTAATAATAATATTTTTAAATTATCCACAAACTAATAATATTTTGTTCACAGAGCCAGTTTAATTCAGGATTATATTCATTTCATTTTCTCAAGGAGAAGGGGGGGAAAAGGCCATGTAATCAGAAGAACATAAACAAGATCAAGGTCACCATATAATTTTCAAATATGCAATAAAGCTCTATAAGTCCACGATGAGCATTAGATCTTTCAACAGCCAATAGCCTAAGAACTATAATCCTAATGAAAATAAGAAAAAGTTACAAAGATGCAAGCGAGAACTGCGTAAACCCTAGTTTTATACCTTCAGAAAAACAAACAAAAACATTACATTTAAGAACTAATCTTCAAATAAGTGAAATTTGCACGAAATTGAGGGTTTTTGACAGATTAAAAAGAAAGAAAAGGTACCTGTTTTCAAGTGGGGGGATGAGAGGGAGCGCTTCGATGGCGGAGGAGGAAGAGTGGATCTGCTTGATGGTCTCAAAATCTCATTTTTGGGAGAGGCAGGGGCCATGGCAATGGAGTTAGGGCAAGTTGGGGAGGAGGAGGATGGAGAGGGTGATGCGGAGGTCGATGAGGAGGGGGAGAGCACGACGGTGAGGGTGGGAACGGAGTTTGGGGAAAAGGGGTGAGGAGAGAGGACGGAATTAGGGAAAAGGCCACGGGAGAGTTGGGAAAAGGGAGCTGACGTGGACGATGCGTGATGAAGCGCTAGATGAAGCGCTTGCCAAATAGCATTTCTGAACTATATATACAGACACATATAACTATATATACAACTAATAAAAAGGCTAAATATAAAATTAAAAAAAAACCCTTAACTTTGGACGACTATCGAAAAACCCCCTTAACTGTCAAAATATCAGAACCCCTTAAGTATCGAAATTATCACAAAACCTCCCTTTAACTTTTTATCGGATTTATCACAAAACCCCTCTTTAACTTTTAAATTTTATCAGAAAACCTCTTTTAACTTTGAGATTTTATCTTCTGATAAAAATCTCAAAGTTAAGGGCGGGTTTTCGGATAACCCCTAAAGGTAGGGGGATTTATGATATTTTCAAGGGAAAATTGCTTCTAGCCCCCAAAATAACAATAACTAAGCGTCCCCCACCCAAGACTTTTTCAACCCTCCCAAAACCCCCAAAATGAAACACACAAAGCTCTGAGCCCCCAAAACACAAAACTCAATATATTAAAACATGTGAAGACCATAATACCCCTCCTCTCTCTCTCTCTCATAATGTCAGGTGATTACAAATGGGTTTTGGGGGGAAAAATTTTAGTTCCCTCCAAAACCCAAGAACTTTCCCACTGCTACCCCCTCCCCTCTGCCGTGGCGACAGCTTCCGACCGGCCGGATCTTAGGCGTCCTCGGCCTGACCTGACGGCAAGATGAGCCTCATTGACCTCAAGTCCACGATCATCGACGCCCGTATTGTCATCGCCTCCATGATTTCCGCCACCGATGCTGACCGAAATGGCTTCGTAGACTTCGACGAGTTTGAGCGCATCCTGGACTTCATGGACTTCAACGAGTTCAAGCGCATCCTTGGCTAATTATAAAGATCTGGAAATGGTTGAATCTGAGTGCTTTTTTTTGGTTATTTTACATATTATTATTATTTTAATGTAATGAGTTTGTTGTTAAGGTTGTGAGTTATGAGTTGGTTGTGAAAGAATGTTATGAGTTGGTTGTGAAGGTTACGAGTTTGTTGTTAACCTTATGAGATGGTTGTTAAGGTTATGAGTTTGTTGCTAATCTTATGAGATGGTTGTTAAGGTTATGAGTTTATTGTTAAGCTTATGAGTTGGTTGTTAAGGTTATGAGTTTGTTGTTAACCTTATGAGTTTGTTTAGTTGCTAAGCATATGTATTAAATTCTAACGAGCCTATCCAGTTGCTAAACATATGTATTAAATGCTAACATTAACAACGAAGCGTTAACCTTAATAACGAAGCACTAACCTTAATAACGAAGCCTTAACCTTAACAACGAAGCCCTATCCTTAACAACGAAGCCCTAATCTTAACAACAAAATATTAAACTTAACAACAAAGCCCTAATCTTAACAACAAAGTCTTAAACAAAGCCTTAACATTAACAACAAACTCATAACCTTAACAACAAAGCCCTAACCTTAACAACAAAGTCTTAAACAAAGCCTTAATCTTAACAACAAAGTCTTAAACAAAGCCTTAACCTTAACAACAAACCCATAACATTAACAACAAAGCCTTAACCTTAACAACAAATCCATAACATTAACAACAAAGCCTTAACATTAACAACATCCATAACCTTAACAACGAAGCCCTAACCTTAACAACGAAGCCTTAACCATAACAACAAATCCATAACATTAACAACATCCATAACCTTAACAACAAACTCATAACCTTAACAACAAACCCATAACTCGTAACATTCACAACAAACTAAAGTTGTTAAGGTTAAGACTTTGTTTAAGGCTTCGTTGTTAAGGTTAGGGCTTCGTTGTTAAGGTTATGGGTTTGTTGTTAAGGTTAAGGCTTTGTTGTTAAGGTTATGGCTTTGTTGTTAAGGTTATGAATTTGTTGTTAAGGTTAAGGCTTTGTTGTTAAGGTTATGGATTTGTTATTAAGGTTAAGGCTTTGTTGTTAAGGTATGGGTTTGTTGTTAATGTTAAGGCTTTGTTTAAGACTTTGTTGTTAAGATTAGGGCTTTGTTGTTAAGGTTAATGTTTTGTTGTTAAGATTAGGGCTTCGTTGTTAAGGATAGGGCTTCGTTGTTAAGGTTAAAGCTTCGTTATTAAGGTTAGTGCTTCGTTGTTAAGGTTAACACTTCGTTGTTAATGTTAGCATTTAATACATATGTTTAGTAACTGGATAGGCTCATTAGAATTTAATACATATGCTTAGCAACTAAACAAACTCATAACCTTAATAACAAACTCATAACCTTAACAACCAACTTATAAGCTTAACAATCATCTCATAAGGTTAACAATAAACTCATAACCTTAACAACCATCTCATAAGGTTAACAACAAACTCGTAACCTTCACAACCAACTCATAACATTCTTTCACAACCAACTCATAACTCACAACCTTATAACTCACAACCTTAACAACAAACTCATTACATAAAAATAATAACAATATGTAAAATAACAAAAAAAAAAGCACTCAGATTCAACCATTTCTAGATCTTTATAATTAGCCAAGGATGCGCTCGAACTCGTCGAAGTCCACGAAGTCCAAAATGCGCTCGAACTCGTCCAAGTCCACGAAGCCGTTTCGGTCAGCGTCGGTGGCGGAAATCATGGAGGCGATGACGGCGTCGTCGGCGATGATCGTGGACTTGAGGTCAATGAGGCTGATCTTGCCGTCGTAGTCGGCGTCGAGGACGTCTAAGGCCTGGCCGAAGTCGGGAAGCTTGCCGCCGGCGGAGGGGAGGGGGTAGCAGTGGGAAAGTTCTTGGGTTTTGGAGGGAATTAAAATTTTTCCCCCCAAAACCCATTTTGTAATCACCTGACATTATGAGAGAGAGAGAGGGGGGAATGGGTATTATGGTCTTCACATGTTTTAATATATTGGGTTTTGTGGTTTGGGGGCTCAGAGCTTTGTGTGTTTCATTTTGGAGGTTTTGGGAGGGTTGAAAAAGTCTTGGGTGGGGGAAGCTTAGTTATTGTTATTTTGGGGGCTAGAAATAATTTTCCCTATTTTCAAAGTTAAGGGGGGGTTTTTTGATAATCATTCAAAGTTAAGGGGGTATTATGATATTTCGCCCAACTAAAAACAAAGATCCAGAGAACTCATAAACAAATGATATGCATGTGAATGTTCCATAACAGTTAGCTGCGTCTTGCCAAATTCCTGCAGCATCTAATGGAGGTGAAGATGTTATTGCTCTAAATTAAGAGGTACTTTCTTAAGCTGCCATTTTTCTTGTGAAACTTTATCAATTTCTTCATTCAATTCCTCGATGATCTCTTCGAGTTTTATGACATTTTGGTTTCAAGATGAGATTTCTCTTCCAATAATTTCTAGGATGCATCTGCAAGCTCTGTTTTATATTGCTCAATCTCACGGTTGAGAACATACGAAATAGAATGGAAGTAATAGGTAATAAATAATGATTGTTCCTACCATCTTGTAACGGGCCTATTAGCTCAGTTGGTTAGAGCGTCGTGCTAATAACGCGAAGGTCGCAGGTTCGAGACCTGCATGGGCCATTCTACTCTAAATTAGGGTTTTTTGGTGTGGATATTTTATCCTGTATATTGCTAACTTTAATAAGTGCTACTTTGCATGTTAATTTTTTTTAATAAACATTTCAAACGAAAAATTGCATTGGCCTGAAATTTTGGCATCATCATATTAGGTTAATTTCTAAACAGTCTAGTAATTACCGCTGACATGGCAGAACCTTTTTATTGCCCTCAATTTTATTTACTAAGTGGACTGCTTTTTTTCTGAAAGTTTTGAAATTACAAATAACCTCCTAAACATTTACAAAAAACACCTCTGAAAAAGTTGCAAACATCCTTCAAAAGTTTTGAAAATCATAAGAAGATCCTGCTTCTTTTCCAAATAGACCATTGAAAGTTGAAAAATAACAAATAACCCTATGGAATGTTTTTACAAAAACCCCTAAAATTTTAAATAACCCCATAAATTTTATGTGTACTTTTCAAAACTTTCGGGTGTTGTATGTAAATTCTTCAGGACATTGTTTTTAATTTCAAAACTTTTATGCGCTATTTGCAAAATTTTCAGGGGTTTTTTAAAAGAATTTTAAGGGGTTATTTGAATTTTTTTTGAAAATTTCGCGATTGTTCATAAAATATATCGGGGGCTGTTTGTAAAAATTTAGGGGTCTGTTTATAAGTTTTGAAACTTTCTTAGTCTATTTTGTAAATTTTTCAGGATGCTTTTTATAAAAAATTTAGGGAGTTATTTATAATTTTTAAAACTTCTGGGGGCTATGTGTTAAAATTCAAAGCTATTTGTAATTTATGAAACTTTTGGGGGATGCTGTAACTTTTTAGTGTTTTTTGGGAAAAATTTTAGGGAATTATTTGTAATTTTTAAAACTTTCAGAGGAAAAGTAGTGCGCTCAGCATTCAGTTATCAAAAAAATTGAGGATGACAAAAAGGTCCTGCTACGTCATCAATAATCAATGAAATTTTTAAAAAGAACCTAATATCATGATGGAGAAAACATTAGATATCTATATCGATGACTTTCAAAGTTTAATGGCTCAAATGAATTTAGCTAAAACATTAAGGACCTAGACTGAACTTTTGCCATTCAAATAAATTATGATAAAAACTTTGATAGGCCTTTGACGACATCTGCGTTAATGTAATGATAACATAACATTTCATAACTGAGATATGCTTATTCTATAAACTATTTCAATAACAAAATTGATGATAGATGTTCAGTGCCTTCACAAAATGTGAAAGATATATATATCTTAAGATTTTTGGACTATCGATATAAACTAATAAAGCAAAGATATATCTTAGGATTTTTGGACTATTGAGATAAATTAATAGAGCAAAGATATATCTCCAGATATGTGGACTGTTGCTCATAAAGAAAACTATATCTAACTCCAATTTTTAGAGATAAAGTTTCAATGTAAACCCTCGATATCGGATCATGCCACAACTTTATCCGAAGGAAATATTCTCATTCTAAATTATTTATTCCTTTTCTTTTTTTTTTTCTCACATAAAATAAATAAAGTTAATCCACCACCACACCTTCTCCCTCTTTTATAGGCCCATGTTTTCCATTTTATTGGTCACAAATCATTCAAGGAAACTTGAACACGGCTCTGTGTGGGTCCCAATTAAAACTCATCATCAGTACATAATTAACTTTAATAATATAAATAACATTTCATTAATCAGCACTGTAAAGAGTAAAACCAAACCGGTCTAGTACCAATGATAGACCTTGCAATTTAGATACACAACTTCAAATGTAATTCTTGATTTGTATGTATATCAGAATTCAGATCGCCAACATATTCACATTATTATCAACAGTCTGCTATATATGCATCACATCAACAAAACATATTATCAACGAAAATGAATGAATATACCAATCTCGTACTTATGGATACTAGATATGAATCGCTTTTTCATAAAACGGAATAAGATGTAACATAGACGTCAAAAGAGGCTCATCTTCTAAATTATTTTAGAAAGGCTAAATAGCACTTATATACCATATTGTTTCACCTAATTTGTATTTGGTAGCTAAAATATTCTAAAATTTTGAACTTGCATTTATATACCCTCACTTATTTTGGTCGCACTTAAACACTCTAAAGTTTTTAACTAGCACTTAAATATTCTAAAGTTTTTAAAGTTGCATATAAATACCCTCAGTTATGCAAGCTTGAGGGTATTAAATGCAAGTTTTAAAAACATTAAGATATTTAAGTGCCGATTTAAAACTTTAGTATTTAAGTGGAAGTTTTAATAACTTTAGAGTATCTAAATGCTACTAAAAATAAGTGAGGGTATATAAATGTAAGGTCAAAAATTTTAGGGTATTTTCTTGTTACTAAAGTGATGATATATAAATGGAAAGTAGATGAAACAAATAGGGTATATAAGTGCTATTTATCCTAAATTGTGCCAATATGGGATTTTCCCCATATTATTTATTTTATAAGCCAACTCTTCAATCGCCCGGGCCCACCAACTTGCGTTTTTAACAAGGGCTAGCCCGGCTCCTCGCAGTCGCATATTCCTACGCAACCCAAAATTAACCCTCACCTCTCGACCCAATAGCACCACAACACGTGGAGGGCACGTGACTCATCTCTCCCTCATTATTATAAGATGCGGCGAATTGGGAATTAAATCTTCGAGAAAACCTCCCTGTTTTTTCCGATCAAATCCTGCTCTCTCAAAAAGGTTAGCAACAATTCAATTAGAAATGCTAATTTCTTGTTTAAATTCGATTTTTTGAAGTATTAGAGTTCGGATTAGATCGGGATCTTTGCTCGTTAGGGTGAATTTTGTTACGTATTGGAGAAATTTGGGCGTTTCTGGTTGATTTTGACTTCGATTATGTCATTTTTGTCCAATTTGTGTTGGAGTCTTCTTTTAATGCTTTGTTCTGCAACGCGGTCTTTTAGGTTCCCCAAAATTCTGTCTTTTAGTAGATTAGCAACATTAGGTCCTATAATTCATCTTTAGGGACTCGATTAGTTTGGGATCTTGGCTTATTAGGGCAAATTTTGTTATATTTCTGAGGATCATGGGTTGAATTTGATTTTAGGTTTCCTAGCTTTGACCTTCTGTCAGATGATGTTGATATTAAGGAATTAATTAACGATTTTCTATACTTGTATGGTTTATAGAGTAAGATTGGAATAAAAATTGGGGCTTTTGGGGAAGAAATCTGTGAATAAAGAGATAAGCTGGTTAAAACTTTGTGTTTTTTCGGTCCCAAACTGCAAATTTTGAGAGATTGGATATCTGTTATCGTTATTTACTGTTTGAGCTTAAGTTACTTACTACTTTATAAGTATGGATCATCTGAAGGCTTATGGATTTTGCACCGACTGTTCATTTGCTGAGTACTTGTAATTGGCAAGGAATCTCAACTGCATTTAATATCGTGACATAGAATTTTAAAACTTTGGGAGTTAGGATATGCCTAGTTGGTTTTACTTTTCTATGACTCTTTATTTCGGGCACTCGAGTTTATGTGTGTTCGTGTTGATTAAATGAAGTCCCATGTGGTTAATTGGTTATTCTTTATAACTAATAGTACCGATCTATTGTCTATAATTTCATTCATTACGTACATGAGCCAGAATTGTGAAAAATTAAACGTCATTATATTTTACATTTTAAAGGCTTTATTTGGAACTTTCATCCTTGAGGCAATTTGCCATGTGAGTCTTTCCTATGACAACCATAGCAAATACTTTATCCTAAATCTTTGTGTCTGACCCTTGTCTATTTTTTCCTCTTGCACTTAATTTTTTGATATTTTCTCTAAAGACTTGGATGCTATCTGTACATGCTCTCTTCAGACTGTTGCTTCCTCATGGTCCATGGCTACCTCAAAGTGCCCTCTGTTGCACCTAGGTTTCTTAGCTGCCCCTAGCTACATGAGGAAAGCTGCTTACCATTGCTGATTTAACAACATGTATGTAGATGGTTTGAAATCCCACCCCAGCCCCAAACTACACGCTAATGCACACATACATAAAATACCCAAACTTTTATTTATGATATTCAGTTAGTGAAATACCTCCTATGCAGTGTTTTTCTTCATTGTATACATGCATTATCAATAAATATGATTAGGACCATAGTTCTGTTGTTTCTAGCGATCTTCTTGTTAGAAAATGATGCCAATATGGGATTTTCCCCATATTATTTATTTTATAAGCCAACTCTTCAATCGCCCGGGCCCACCAACTTGCGCGTTTTTAACAAAGGGCTAGCCCGGCTCCTCGCAGTCGCATATTCCTACGCAACCCAAAATTAACCCTCACCTCTCGACCCAATAGCACCACAACACGTGGAGGGCACGTGACTCATCTCTCCCTCATTATTATAAGATGCGGCGAATTGGGAATTAAATCTTCGAGAAAACCTCCCCTGTTTCTTTTCCGATCAAATCCCTGCTCTCTCTCAAAAAAAGGTTAGCAACAATTCAATTAGAAATGCTAATTTCTTGTTTAAATTCGATTTTTTTTGAAGTATTAGAGTTCGGATTAGATCGGGATCTTTGCTCGTTAGGGTGAATTTTGTTACGTATTGGAGAAATTTGGGCGTTTCTGGTTGATTTTGACTTCGATTATGTCATTTTTTGTCCAATTTGTGTTGGAGTCTTCTTTTAATGCTTTGTTCTGCAACGCGGTCTTTTAGGTTCCCCCAAAATTCTGTCTTTTTAGTAGATTAGCAACATTAGGTCCTATAATTCATCTTTAGGGACTCGATTAGTTTGGGATCTTGGCTTATTAGGGCAAATTTTGTTATATTTCTGAGGATCATGGGTTGAATTTGATTTTAGGTTTCCTAGCTTTGACCTTCTGTCAGATGATGTTGATATTAAGGAATTAATTAACGATTTTCTATACTTGTATGGTTTATAGAGTAAGATTGGAATAAAAATTGGGGCTTTTGGGGAAGAAATCTGTGAATAAAGAGATAAGCTGGTTAAAACTTTGTGTTTTTTCGGTCCCAAACTGCAAATTTTGAGAGATTGGATATCTGTTATCGTTATTTACTGTTTGAGCTTAAGTTACTTACTACTTTATAAGTATGGATCATCTGAAGGCTTATGGATTTTGCACCGACTGTTCATTTGCTGAGTACTTGTAATTGGCAAGGAATCTCAACTGCATTTAATATCGTGACATAGAATTTTAAAACTTTGGGAGTTAGGATATGCCTAGTTGGTTTTACTTTTCTATGACTCTTTATTTCGGGCACTCGAGTTTATGTGTGTTCGTGTTGATTAAATGAAGTCCCATGTGGTTAATTGGTTATTCTTTATAACTAATAGTACCGATCTATTGTCTATAATTTCATTCATTACGTACATGAGCCAGAATTGTGAAAAATTAAACGTCATTATATTTTACATTTTAAAGGCTTTATTTGGAACTTTCATCCTTGAGGCAATTTGCCATGTGAGTCTTTCCTATGACAACCATAGCAAATACTTTATCCTAAATCTTTGTGTCTGACCCTTGTCTATTTTTTCCTCTTGCACTTAATTTTTTGATATTTTCTCTAAAGACTTGGATGCTATCTGTACATGCTTCTCTTCAGACTGTTGCTTCCTCATGGTCCATGGCTACCTCAAAGTGCCCTCTGTTGCACCTAGGTTTCTTAGCTGCCCCTAGCTACATGAGGAAAGCTGCTTACCATTGCTGATTTAACAACATGTATGTAGATGGTTTGAAATCCCACCCCAGCCCCAAACTACACGCTAATGCACACATCATAAAATACCCAAACTTTTATTTATGATATTCAGTTAGTGAAATACCTCCTATGCAGTGTTTTTCTTCATTGTATATGCATGCATTATCAATAAATATGATTAGGACCATAGTTCTGTTGTTTCTAGCGATCTTCTTGTTAGAAAATGATGAAAATACCATGTGAAATTTCATTTTCTGTACTCTTTGCATCATTTGGAAGAGAAATAAATAAATAAATTGCATGTTGTTTGTCTTTAACACTTTTGACGTTGGTTATCTAGGTCTTAGTCCTAGCCTAGGATATGCTTGCATTTGTTATTCTCTTATTTTCTTTTCATCAATTTTACTTTTCTTTATTGCATTTAGTTCCCAACTTCTGAACTATGTGATTAAGCATTGATTTTAATGCTTGAATCTTGGGTGTATCTCTTTTATATTTTGAATTTTCTTTTCCTTGGCCTTGTCCATTAGGAAAATCTCTGAAGCCAAGACCTTTAGGGTTTTCGTAATATACTAAGTTAGATTCAGACCAGTTGCTTTACCTAAGCCTCAGAAACTGTCAACTACTAGTTTTATATTTAGTAAGTAGACTAATTAAAATTGATTGTTGTTTGGCAACCATAAGGAGTAATTAAACATTAATGGAAACATTCGGTTAAACCATCTTCCCTCTGGTTTAGTTAATAGCAAATGACGAAGAATAAAGTGCTATGACTGCTTTAACTGGTCTATGGTATATGTTTTAGCTAATTAGCTGGAATACACCACTGGAACCAGTTAAATCAACTTCATTCCATTACAAACTAGGCCTAAGGTGTTTATAATGTGCCCTCTATTTCCATGCTCTTGACACAAGATGATCCCATATAATGCTTATCTAATCTGGGACACAGAACCAGATCTACCTGTTTGTATGTGTACTGTACCCTGCAACAATATTCATCTGAAGTATGGAATTAGACCATGCTAGTATATTATCCATGTGAATGGTGGAGTCCTAGGAGGTTATTACTCATTAGCATACTGATCTTCTATTTTTCTAAATGATTAGTAATAGAGCCCTGATCTGTTCATAAACTGACTAATGATATGTCGACCTTTCCCCACAGTTTTAGACAACCTGACCTTCATGAGTTCAAGACGCTTGGCATATAGTGTTTCCTAAAGCCGGGAAACCATAGCAAATACTTTATCCTAAATCTTTGTGTCTGACCCTTGTCTATTTTTTCCTCTTGCACTTAATTTTTTTGATATTTTCTCTAAAGACTTGGATGCTATCTGTACATGCTTCTCTTCAGACTGTTGCTTCCTCATGGTCCATGGCTACCTCAAAGTGCCCTCTGTTGCGACCTAGGTTTCTTAGCTGCCCCTAGCTACATGAGGAAAGCTGCTTACCATTGCTGATTTAACAACATGTATGTAGATGGTTTGAAATCCCACCCCAGCCCCAAACTACACGCTAATGCACACATACGCAAAATACCCAAACTTTTATTTATGATATTCAGTTAGTGAAATACCTCCTATGCAGTGTTTTTCTTCATTGTATACGCATGCATTATCAATAAATATGATTAGGACCATAGTTCTGTTGTTTCTAGCGATCTTCTTGTTAGAAAATGATGAAAATACCATGTGAAATTTCATTTTCTGTACTCTTTGCATCATTTGGAAGAGAAATAAATAAATAAATTGCATGTTGTTTGTCTTTAACACTTTTGACGTTGGTTATCTAGGTCTTAGTCCTAGCCTAGGATATGCTTGCATTTGTTATTCTTTATTTTCTTTTCATCAATTTTACTTTTCTTTATTGCATTTAGTTCCCAACTTCTGAACTATGTGATTAAGCATTGATTTTAATGCTTGAATCTTGGGTGTATCTCTTTTATATTTTGAATTTTCTTTTCCTTGGCCTTGTCCATTAGGAAAATCTCTGAAGCCAAGACCTTTAGGGTTTTCGGTAATATACTAAGTTAGATTCAGACCAGTTGCTTTACCTAAGCCTCAGAACTGTCAACTACTAGTTTTATATTTAGTAAGTAGACTAATTAAAATTGATTGTTGTTTGGCAACCATAAGGAGTAATTAAACATTAATGGAAACATTCGGGTTAAACCATCTTCCCTCTGGTTTAGTTAATAGCAAATGACGAAAGAATAAAGTGCTATGACTGCTTTAACTGGTCTATGGTATATGTTTTAGCTAATTAGCTGGAATACACCACTGGAACCAGTTAAATCAACTTCATTCCATTACAAACTAGGCCTAAGGTGTTTATAATGTGCCCTCTATTTCCATGCTCTTGACACAAGATGATCCCATATAATGCTTATCTAATCTGGGACACAGAACCAGATCTACCTGTTTGTATGTGTACTGTACCCTGCAACAATATTCATCTGAAGTATGGAATTAGACCATGCTAGTATATTATCCATGTGAATGGTGGAGTCCTAGGAGGTTATTACTCATTAGCATACTGATCTTCTATTTTTCTAAATGATTAGTAATAGAGCCCTGATCTGTTCATAAACTGACTAATGATATGTCGACCTTTCCCCACAGTTTTAGACAACCTGACCTTCATGAGTTCAAGACGCTCGTTGGCATATAGTGTTTCCTGTGCGTCGGGAAACAAGAGCAACTTCTCTGTTTTAGTTCTTCCAGAATTTTTGGGTGGTGGCCCTGTTGTCTTTGTAAACTTCCAGTTGTTCAAGGCCATTGTCAGGGTTCCTTCTTCATCCATTCTCTTGGAGATTTGTGGAGGGAGCCGGCCTTAGCTGGAACTGTGTTTCTCTTTTGAAAAAAATATATCTTTTGCCGTTGCTGAGAATTCTGGGTCATGGTTTCTTCTCAGATACCGGGTCTGACCAAGACCAATGTCCAAAAAGCTTTCAAGAAGCAATTGCTTCTACCCATGGGCCCACCTGATGTTGTTCCCTCTGAGCACGTGGAATTCGATTTTTCTGATGTTTTTGGTCCATCCCCAACTCAAACCTCTACGAGAGTAAATGTGTTTGCTTCTGATGGCTCCACACCTACTGCATCGGATGACATAGTTTACACCGAACCAGTGGTAATTTTGGCTCGTTCACATTCTCTGGTGGGGCCAACAGCTCTTGTTTGCCAATCCCCGCGGCTCCGCAAACACATATTACATGAGGCTGATTTGGAACTTGTAGAGTGTCCATCAGGAGTGGAAGGGGAACAAGATAAGCCATCCTCCTGCATTGCTGAAGAACATGAAGTGCCATCTTCTGAGAATGTTGAAAGAGTGGGACTTGAAGATTTTGATTTCTTGAAGGTTGTCGGGCAAGGTGCATTTGGAAAAGTTTTTCAGGTGATGAAAAAAGGAACATCAGAAATATATGCTATGAAGGTTGTAAGAAAGGACAAAATCCTAGAAAAGAATCATTCTGAATACATGAAAGCTGAGAGGGATATATTGACTAAGATCGATCATCCGTTCATTGTTCAGCTCAGATACTCTTTCCAGGTATAATCCTCTTCTTCTATTGACTTCACATCTACAGCAATTCTAGTTTGTAAATGCCTCTAATCTCACATCCTGACTTTTCTGATACAAAATAATTAGGTTCTCGATATTAAATGTGTTATATTATGCTTGTTGTATTATGCTTATGAATTCAGGTATAGATGGCAGCCCTTATTTATTAATAAACAAACAGACAAACAGAAACATCTGGGTATACTAGATATTTTAGCTGATGTTATGATAATTTCTGCGATATTAATCCACAAGAGTCTATCATTGGGGAAGTACACTTTAGTGGTGATTTATGGATTTTGTTCTCTTTCTGCAGACAAAATATAGATTATACCTCGTGCTAGATTTTGTTAATGGAGGACACCTTTTCTTTCAGCTATATCATCAAGGCTTATTCAGGTGTTTATACAATGATCTGTTTTTGTTACTAAAGTGATGATATATAAATGGAAAGTAGATGAAACAAATAGGGTATATAAGTGCTATTTATCCTAAATTGTGCCAATATGGGATTTTCCCCCATATTATTTATTTTATAAGCCAACTCTTCAATCGCCCGGGCCCACCAACTTGCGCGTTTTTAACAAAGGGCTAGCCCGGCTCCTCGCAGTCGCATATTCCTACGCAACCCAAAATTAACCCTCACCTCTCGACCCAATAGCACCACAACACGTGGAGGGCACGTGACTCATCTCTCCCTCATTATTATAAGATGCGGCGAATTGGGAATTAAATCTTCGAGAAAACCTCCCCTGTTTCTTTTCCGATCAAATCCTGCTCTCTCAAAAGGTTAGCAACAATTCAATTAGAAATGCTAATTTCTTGTTTAAATTCGATTTTTTGAAGTATTAGAGTTCGGATTAGATCGGGATCTTTGCTCGTTAGGGTGAATTTTGTTACGTATTGGAGAAATTTGGGCGTTTCTGGTTGATTTTGACTTCGATTATGTCATTTTTGTCCAATTTGTGTTGGAGTCTTCTTTTAATGCTTTGTTCTGCAACGCGGTCTTTTAGGTTCCCCAAAATTCTGTCTTTTAGTAGATTAGCAACATTAGGTCCTATAATTCATCTTTAGGGACTCGATTAGTTTGGGATCTTGGCTTATTAGGGCAAATTTTGTTATATTTCTGAGGATCATGGGTTGAATTTGATTTTAGGTTTCCTAGCTTTGACCTTCTGTCAGATGATGTTGATATTAAGGAATTAATTAACGATTTTCTATACTTGTATGGTTTATAGAGTAAGATTGGAATAAAAATTGGGGCTTTTGGGGAAGAAATCTGTGAATAAAGAGATAAGCTGGTTAAAACTTTGTGTTTTTCGGTCCCAAACTGCAAATTTTGAGAGATTGGATATCTGTTATCGTTATTTACTGTTTGAGCTTAAGTTACTTACTACTTTATAAGTATGGATCATCTGAAGGCTTATGGATTTTGCACCGACTGTTCATTTGCTGAGTACTTGTAATTGGCAAGGAATCTCAACTGCATTTAATATCGTGACATAGAATTTTAAAACTTTGGGAGTTAGGATATGCCTAGTTGGTTTTACTTTTCTATGACTCTTTATTTCGGGCACTCGAGTTTATGTGTGTTCGTGTTGATTAAATGAAGTCCCATGTGGTTAATTGGTTATTCTTTATAACTAATAGTACCGATCTATTGTCTATAATTTCATTCATTACGTACATGAGCCAGAATTGTGAAAAATTAAACGTCATTATATTTTACATTTTAAAGGCTTTATTTGGAACTTTCATCCTTGAGGCAATTTGCCATGTGAGTCTTTCCCTATGACAACCATAGCAAATACTTTATCCTAAATCTTTGTGTCTGACCCTTGTCTATTTTTTCCTCTTGCACTTAATTTTTTTGATATTTTCTCTAAAGACTTGGATGCTATCTGTACATGCTTCTCTTCAGACTGTTGCTTCCTCATGGTCCATGGCTACCTCAAAGTGCCCTCTGTTGCGACCTAGGTTTCTTAGCTGCCCCTAGCTACATGAGGAAAGCTGCTTACCATTGCTGATTTAACAACATGTATGTAGATGGTTTGAAATCCCACCCCAGCCCCAAACTACACGCTAATGCACACATACGCAAAATACCCAAACTTTTATTTATGATATTCAGTTAGTGAAATACCTCCTATGCAGTGTTTTTCTTCATTGTATACGCATGCATTATCAATAAATATGATTAGGACCATAGTTCTGTTGTTTCTAGCGATCTTCTTGTTAGAAAATGATGAAAATACCATGTGAAATTTCATTTTCTGTACTCTTTGCATCATTTGGAAGAGAAATAAATAAATAAATTGCATGTTGTTTGTCTTTAACACTTTTGACGTTGGTTATCTAGGTCTTAGTCCTAGCCTAGGATATGCTTGCATTTGTTATTCTCTTATTTTCTTTTCATCAATTTTACTTTTCTTTATTGCATTTAGTTCCCAACTTCTGAACTATGTGATTAAGCATTGATTTTAATGCTTGAATCTTGGGTGTATCTCTTTTATATTTTGAATTTTCTTTTCCTTGGCCTTGTCCATTAGGAAAATCTCTGAAGCCAAGACCTTTAGGGTTTTCGGTAATATACTAAGTTAGATTCAGACCAGTTGCTTTACCTAAGCCTCGTAAACTGTCAACTACTAGTTTTATATTTAGTAAGTAGACGAATTAAAATTGATTGTTGTTTGGCAACCATAAGGAGTAATTAAACATTAATGGAAACATTCGGGTTAAACCATCTTCCCTCTGGTTTAGTTAATAGCAAATGACGAAAGAATAAAGTGCTATGACTGCTTTAACTGGTCTATGGTATATGTTTTAGCTAATTAGCTGGAATACACCACTGGAACCAGTTAAATCAACTTCATTCCATTACAAACTAGGCCTAAGGTGTTTATAATGTGCCCTCTATTTCCATGCTCTTGACACAAGATGATCCCATATAATGCTTATCTAATCTGGGACACAGAACCAGATCTACCTGTTTGTATGTGTACTGTACCCTGCAACAATATTCATCTGAAGTATGGAATTAGACCATGCTAGTATATTATCCATGTGAATGGTGGAGTCCTAGGAGGTTATTACTCATTAGCATACTGATCTTCTATTTTTCTAAATGATTAGTAATAGAGCCCTGATCTGTTCATAAACTGACTAATGATATGTCGACCTTTCCCCACAGTTTTAGACAACCTGACCTTCATGAGTTCAAGACGCTCGTTGGCATATAGTGTTTCCTGTGCGTCGGGAAACAAGAGCAACTTCTCTGTTTTAGTTCTTCCAGAATTTTTGGGTGGTGGCCCTGTTGTCTTTGTAAACTTCCAGTTGTTCAAGGCCATTGTCAGGGTTCCTTCTTCATCCATTCTCTTGGAGATTTGTGGAGGGAGCCGGCCTTAGCTGGAACTGTGTTTCTCTTTGGAAAAAAATATATCTTTTGCCGTTGCTGAGAATTCTGGGTCATGGTTTCTTCTCAGATACCGGGTCTGACCAAGACCAATGTCCAAAAAGCTTTCAAGAAGCAATTGCTTCTACCCATGGGCCCACCTGATGTTGTTCCCTCTGAGCACGTGGAATTCGATTTTTCTGATGTTTTTGGTCCATCCCCAACTCAAACCTCTACGAGAGTAAATGTGTTTGCTTCTGATGGCTCCACACCTACTGCATCGGATGACATAGTTTACACCAACCAGTGGTAATTTTGGCTCGCTCACATTCTCTGGTGGGGCCAACAGCTCTTGTTTGCCAATCCCCGGCTCCGCAAACACATATTACATGAGGCTGATTTGGAACTTGTAGAGTGTCCATCAGGAGTGGAAGGGGAACAAGATAAGCCATCCTCCTGCATTGCTGAAGAACATGAAGTGCCATCTTCTGAGAATGTTGAAAGAGTGGGACTTGAAGATTTTGATTTCTTGAAGGTTGTCGGGCAAGGTGCATTTGGAAAAGTTTTTCAGGTGATGAAAAAGGAACATCAGAAATATATGCTATGAAGGTTGTAAGAAAGGACAAAATCCTAGAAAAGAATCATTCTGAATACATGAAAGCTGAGAGGGATATATTGACTAAGATCGATCATCCGTTCATTGTTCAGCTCAGATACTCTTTCCAGGTATAATCCTCTTCTTCTATTGACTTCACATCTACAGCAATTCTAGTTTGTAAATGCCTCTAATCTCACATCCTGACTTTTCTGATACAAAATAATTAGGTTCTCGATATTAAATGTGTTATATTATGCTTGTTGTATTATGCTTATGAATTCAGGTATAGATGGCAGCCCTTATTTATTAATAAACAAACAGACAAACAGAAACATCTGGGTATACTAGATATTTTAGCTGATGTTATGATAATTTCATGATATTAATCCACAAGAGTCTATCATTGGGGAAGTACACTTTAGTGGTGATTTATGGATTTTGTTCTCTTTCTGCAGACAAAATATAGATTATACCTCGTGCTAGATTTTGTTAATGGAGGACACCTTTTCTTTCAGCTATATCATCAAGGCTTATTCAGGTGTTTATACAATGATCTGTTTTTTGTTACCCTTTGGAATTGATTACTGTATCTGTATTTGGATATTAATTCGTGCTAACTATATCAGAGAGGATTTGGCTCGCATTTACACTGCTGAAATAGTGTCTTCTGTATCCCACCTTCATGCAAATGGCATAATGCATAGGGACCTCAAACCTGAGAACATTCTTCTGGATGCCGATGGCCATGTAAAATCCCATTTCTATTATCCTGTGCCTATTACTTTCTAAGTGCACGTACCAACTGCTTGAATAATTAAATACTCATGATTTACTCAGGTCATGTTGACCGACTTTGGCCTAGCAAAGGAATTTGAAGAAAACACTAGATCAAACTCCTTGTGTGGGACAGTTGAGTACATGGCACCAGAAATAATTCAGGGAAAGGGCCATGATAAGGCTGCTGATTGGTGGAGTGTTGGAATCCTGCTGTTTGAAATGCTAACTGGCAAGGTTTGTTTTTTCTTTTAAATTGCTAACACTAGTTTTATAGGCATTCTAATTTGTTTTGCGTTTAAGTTTTGGCAGGCACAGTCTCAGGCTCTATTTCTATACTGGATTATTCTAGAAGCATGATCCTAGGGATTTCTTCTATATATTTTTATCAGGCGCTGGCCTGGGCTTTCTCAGTTAGTGTGTACTTTTTTCTATTAGCTTGAGGTTCACAACAAAGTTTAGGGTGACGGAAATTGTGGAAAAGCATGGCAGTTTCTCAATCTACTAAGAGAACTAGAGTAAATAGTCAGAAGAGAAAAATGTAGGAACTTGGTACCAAGCATAAATTTTGTGCTTGGTAGTGAGGTGTCTCATTCCCATCCACACTCCAACCTATGTGAATGTGGTCCCCCATTTGAATGAGTGGATGAGAATGAGCCACCTCACTACCAAGCACAAAAACTGGTGCTTGGTACCAAGTTCCTCCATATTGCTCTAGTCAGAAAGTCATTATCTAGAATTTTCTCCTTAAAAAATGACGGTAGAAATGATTGAACTACCAATATTTCTGATGTTTTATGCTTTTGTGCATATTCATGCTAATTATCAGCACTTAATAATAAGAAAGGAATCACCATCATTTCTTTTGTTTGATTGAACTTCAAAACTTCTTTGCATAATATGTCGTCTTGCACACGTGCAGCCTCCTTTCACTGGTGGTAATCGGGATAAAATTCAGCAGAAGATTGTGAAGGATAAGTTGAAGTTGCCAGCTTACTTGACTAGTGAGGCTCATTCACTGTTGAAAGGGGTAAGTCTACTTCTATTATGCTCTGTTTGGGAGCTCAGTAAGGGAAGGGAAGGAAGGGTAAATTTTTCCTTCCCTTCCCTTCCCCTCCTTTACACCCCAATTTGGGGTGTAAGATATTAATGGAAAATTTCCCCACCTTCCCGTCCTCTACTCTCCTTATAGGAACTCCCAAACAAGTTTAAATCCAAATTTCCCTTCCCCTTACTCTTACTTTATAGGGTCAATTGCAGCTATGTCTATATTATGGCGGCGTCACTTGTACCGTCTAACCAATTTTATTAGCACATACATCCTCCCTGATGACATTACTTTTTTTTGTGATCAATTTGAGGGGTAATTTAGTCTTTTCTAAGCTAATAAAGTGAGATCAATAGTCAATTTATCACACATGATGTCCATGTGATGTGACATCTCTACCTAACTAGAGAGGTAATACCTTCTTGAGTTGAGGGATGTAGGTGCTAATAAAACAGTTTAGGTGGGCATACAAGAAATAATCTGCAATTAACCCTACTTTGTAAATAGCAGGACTTAGTCCCGTTTCATTTCTCTGCTTGCAGTTATTACAGAAAGAAGCAAGTAAGCGTCTAGGCAGTGGACCTGCTGGCAGCAACGAGATAAAGAATCACAAGTGGTTCAAGTCCATAAACTGGAGGAAGCTTGAAGCTCGGGAAATACAACCGAGCTTCCGGCCAAATGTAGCGGGCAAAATCTGCGTCGCCAACTTTGAAGAGCGCTGGACAAGCATGCCCTTAACAGTCTCTCCTGTAGCCAGCCCAGTTGCTGGAAGCAGCAACTTCAGTGGGTTTACTTATGTGAAGCCGTCAGTGTTTCTTCAGAAGCCGAGTCCTCTTAGTTGAATACTTGTTTGATTAACTAGCTGTATTGCTTTTGAGAAGTTTGGTTTGTTTGATATCTTATATAAGTTTGCTCTTAGGTTTGTTTGGCGCCTTCATGGTGGTATATTTGCTATATTTTAAGGTTGTTTAAACTGGAATCTGTCATGCGCAAATGTTATTTAAGCGAGAAGGTAGGTATGTAATTATGACTGCAAATATTATTCTGCCTGCTAAAGGAAAATATAATGCTATGAGTATTGTATGGGTTCTTTTTGATGATTGACATTGTGTAATTGCATTCTAATTAAAGATTTGAAGTATTGAGGTGAACTGCTCATAAAAGGCTTTCCACCTTACAAGGAGCGGTCTACGTTTGAATAACGATGATTACACTACTTTTGTACTACAAGAGAGATGTGATATCTGTTGATACCTTTCGCTTTTGTAGTGTAGAAAAAGTGTTGGAGTAACAGTGTAGTTATCACTACACTGTTATTTAATAATGCAACAGTTTATGCTAAAAGTTGTCTGCTACGAATTTGAAAAGAGAAGTAATAGAGTTTTCAGTGCCAAATGCTATAAATGCCGGTTAATACTAACATCTGATAAATAATTAATGACATCTTTAGAGCATAGCACAAAATACTTAGGATAGAACATTTGTTACAGTAGAATTGCAGAGGGCTCACTCAACAAAGAGATAGTAGAAACAATAATCAGGTAAAATATTTTAGATTTCATACTGCAACCAATTAAATTCATCAAAGTAGCAATTCCGAGCCTAAATACAAATTTGCTAGCAAATTCTCTTAAATTATAAATACGCGAGAAAAAAAAAACATTTCTTTCTTCTCATATAAAATGAATAACGGCGAAGGAAAAGACATCATATTGTCAACCCTTGCGACGATCAACAATGGCCTTGAAACCAGTCTTAATTGGTGCAACTGTTCGCGAAGAACCACACTGCAAGAAAAATAAAAATAAAATCATAAAGTAAGAAGAATAGTAACAACAAACAGACTCCCCTGTAAATAGAGTAAGCTTAACATCATTTGATGATGATTTGATCTATGATCCAAGATTAGAAGTTTAATTGACAAGAATATAGGAACTCTAAGAAGATATAACTAGCTAAATCCACATGAGCATAAAATTTGATCGTTTTAGGCATTTCAGAAGTAGGTTTTGGAGAAAATAGGTTATAAGCAGTAAAGAAATACCTGTTCACACCGAAGGAAGAACAACCGGTTCTCCTTGGAAAGTATAGTATCAGGGCTTTTGCAGCCATCGCATGTTACATATTCAGCTGGAAACAAAAGTGTAAATATCAAGACATTATCAAATGATGCAGTAAGCAAAGTACCTTAAACAAATAAACTAAGCAACAGCCTTGAGTCACTCAAATTATCGCCCATTAGTGAACATTAACCCCAAGTTAGTCAAATGATGACCCATTTGTGAACATTTCTGAAGAAAAAAAAAGACAAATGTACTGGATTCTTACCCATGCTAATGTATGTATCAAAAACCTCAACAAATTTGAGAATAACATTTTCAGATTGTTCCTTCTGTTTACTCTGTAGAAACACTTACTTCCTTTCGAAAGAAAAAGAAACAATTCAAAATGTCTGTAACTAAAAATAGTAAATTGAGAATATTAAGTCTTATAATCAAATTTTGACCATGTGTCTGATGCAAGGAAACCTTCCAGAAAAACCGCAGGGGGAACAGCTTGTAAAGCTTGACCTAATTTACATGAAGGATGCTAATTGTTCTCTTTTAAGTAAAATGAAAAAGTCTGGTATCTTAATGTGTTTTGACCAGTGCTAGCAATGCGCGATGCACAATGAGGGACACAAAGTCCCTTTACGCGCACATGCGCAACGCAATATGATACACACGCCCAAGTGAAGAGAGGCACACACCATACACATAATTTTTCAAGATAGATAATCAAGCATGAAAGATATTGTTTATGAAATTTCCCTTGAAAAGTATGTCAAGATACTATCTATTATCAAATAACAAAATAAGGTCTTAATTCATAATGCTAACACACCCACCATAATACTAATATTCATAATTTTCAAAATCAAAAGTCAAATCAAAACTAATATCAAAGCAAAATCAAATAGTGAATAATAATGAGTGAGGGTCCTCAATTGGTCTAGTAAAATGATCTAATGAGTTCATTTTTCTTTTCGGGACATGGATTATCGGGTATAAAGACCCAAGTGAAATGTTAAGGAACAAAAATGTAAGAAACTATGGCTTGCATGTGTCCTGTGCGAAACGCACACATGCAGGGTACTTGTGATTCGCAAAAAAACGCTGCTGCATCAGATGCAGGGAGCTTTGCTACCGCCTCACATCACAGGGTGCATAACGCGCAATGAGGCAGGGTGCATAAGGCGCAATGAGGCACGCGCCTTCGATAACACATGGTTTTGACAAGTGATGAAAAGGTCTAGTGTCTTCAATGAAAACTCGGTGACAACAATGGAAACCCAGGGTACTTGTGATTCGCAAAAACGCCGCCGCATCGATGCGGGAGCTTTGCTACCACCTCACATCACAAGGTGCATAACGCGAATGAGGCAGGGTGCATAACGCGCAATGAGGCAGGGTGCATAAGGCGCAATGAGGCACGCGCCTTCGATAACACATGGTTTTGACAAGTGATGAAAAGGTCTAGTGTCTTCAATGAAAACTCGGTGACAACAATGGAAACCCAGGGTACTTGTGATTCGCAAAAAAACGCTGCTGCATCAGATGCGGGGAGCTTTGCTACCACCTCACATCACAAGGTGCATAACGCGCAATGAGGCAGGGTGCATAACGCGCAATGAGGCACGCGCCTTCGATAACACATGGTTTTGACAAGTGATGAAAAGGTCTAGTGTCTTCAATGAAAACTCGGTGACAACAATGGAAACTATAAGGTATTGAATAGACTGCACACTTTTAGGTTGTGATTGTAGAATCCAGTGGGAATAGCTATGGTGGAAATGCAGTAGCTTCCCTTTCAATAACTTAACTTCCGGGAAATTGTCACCTAGATTCATTCAATAGCATTTGGATCTGCCTCATAAAACCGCCAAGGAAACAACTAGACATTTACCGCGAAAAATTCAGTATCATTGTGAAATACGTTTTTTTTGGGCATATATACCCCACAAACTCTATAAAATGTGCATATTAACCCCCTCTCCCATCTTACTATTTGCTAACCCTAAATTCCTTAAGGTTGACCCCCAAAAACAAAAAAAAAACCCATCTTACTATTTGCATATATACCTCACAAACTCTAGCATATTTGCATATTACCCCCCTCCCCCATCTTACTATTTGCTATTTTATTGCTAAATTCCTCAAAGACTCTCCTCCCTCCCATCTTACTATCTACCTCGCAAGCTCTAGCATATTTGCATATTAACGCCCTCCCCAATCTTACTATTTGCTAGTCTATCCCTAAATTCCTCAAAGGCTCCCCCCTCCTCCCCCTCCCCCTCTCTCATATGCGCTCACCTCAGTAAAGAGGAAAGAAGGCAAGTGTTCATAGGAAATAATACAGATCAAATGATGGCAGGAGAAATAAATAATTTACAAAGGGAACCAACCGTATATGATACAGAATATTTACAGTAAGGAGATTTATTTGGAAACAGATGATATTACCAAGGGGGGAAAAAATGATAAGATGGAGAGTTGAGCTATGGAACTATTAATAGTACCCGACATGCGAGGACTATTCATAGGATACAACATATTATGCATGAGATAAGATGGACAACATTATAACATAAGATTAAAAAAAATCAGATGAGATGCATCATAATATCGAGTGCTGATGTTAGAAACATCATCATCATCCCTAAAGCCCTAGACATCAAAAGAGGTTTCCTACATAGAATGCCATCAAAATTCGGCAAAAAGCAGATAACTATGAAACAAAAACATACACCCATCCATTACAACTGATACATATGTGCTCCATATTAATTAAGAAGAAATATTGGGAAAAGAAGGAATATTTAACACTCAACTGTATACACACCATCTATACTACTTATTAAAAAACTAAGTGAGGGTAGTCAAATTTAAGGATGTCGATTCCTTCAAATTACCAATTTACCCTAAACAAAGTAAAACAATTCCCTAACATCAAAACTACCAAATTACCCTCCCTCTCTTATCGACAAAAACAAGTACGAATATGAAACCTCAAACAAGCTTTTATTTTACTAGGTTCAAACATTAATTCATTTTTGTAATTAGGTAAGATCAACATAGCTTATAACAGCTAATTAGCATGTTAAAAAACTATTGAATTAGAGTAAAACAACAATATTATAAAATCGGTAGAAAATAACATGTGAAAAACAACATCATTGAAATTGTTCAAAAGGTGTATGGTATGAGCTACGATCATCGAAGCTAGCTAGTGTGCATGTTGAAAAGTAGATTGTTTTATGAATTTAAAATATTAAATAAAAGTGTTCCAAAATTAAAAGCTCAAAATTCATATTCAGAGTTAATGATAGTAATTTCAACACTATTAATGAAGTCGCCGTAATTTTCTTCCCTGATATATCTTAAGCACAAAATATATGTAAGCTCCGTCGTACATGGACATATATCTATTTTTGTCTATTTCATTGAGGTTTTGTTGAATAGGATTTACGATGATGCATAAGAGCTCAAGAATTTTTGTAAGGAACTTTTTAAGCTGATTAACTCTTAAAAAAATATTTGTTTTGACCTTTTTAATAGAAACACCATATATACAATTTAATTTAATTTCCTAGATCATTTGCATTATGCACATGCATGTTGGCTAGCACTAAATAAAAAAATTTATTCAGAAAAGAAAAATGTATCAAGTATACACGCGGATGTGAGGGAGGGAGGAGAGAGGGAGCTTACTGATGTATTTTCGAAGGATACTCTCGAAATTTTTAGGAACAAATCTTCCCCTTACAGACAACCTCTGTTGTCCATCAAGATATCCACTTGTACCAAGCTCAGCTAGCAAGTAATCCTGGACATGCTCCGGCTGCCTATGCATCCTGTAAATCAAAATAAAAAATAATAAAATCCTCAAGAATGATTACCAAAGTAGAAGACCAATACTGGAAAACTGTCATCCACATTTGAAAGATAAAAAAGGAAAGGCTCATTCAATTTTAAGCTTCAGCTTTTAGTAATTTCTGATAATTCAACATGGACCCAGTACATGCACATCAACTTGATGAGAATACCGTCTAGGATGGAGGCATAATGAAAAGTTTCTTATATGATCTTTGAATTGTGAAGTGCCACCAGCTGTCAAACAACTGAAGTTAAGAGTTATTAAATATTCAGAATTTTGATATAATTTTCCGAACTCTTTAGCAACATGGAAACATTGCTTTGGATTGCAGAATACGAGGGTTCCCCATTTGCAAGTAACACGGGTTGCGTGGGCATACCATCAAGATCCAATGAAAAGTCTGCTTAAAAAATCATAAACTTTCCCATATATTGCTTTTTAAAGGAATGGTAACCACATTCAATTCAGCTCATTGCTTAATAACTCATTTTCATGAACAACAAAATCATGGATAGTACACGGATAGGAATTAAATCTGAAAGGATTTCCCATCTCTTTCCATCTTAATTGTGAAAGTTAACTTCAATGCCTCATGTCTTCACACATTGGCAGTGGTATCAGTCATCTTCACAAGAAAAACAGTAAGAACTAACAGTACGCATTTTAGTAGACTTTGTTGCATTGGACTAGATTACCGACATATTTTGCTAACTCAAATAAAACTAAACTCCTTGTCAACACATTCCTCTTTTAAAGCCGGCATCTTTGATTACTAAATGTAATTCCCTAAATGGAATGATAAAGCAGAATAATATGATGTCGAGACATATCTAAGAAACACTAAGATAATACATGGAATATGATGTGATAGATAAAGCAATCTCCATTTAAAAAAGTAAAATCACCACAGATTACTAAGACAAAGCAAGCCTCATGAAAATGATGAAGCAATAGCATTGGAAGCTACAGAATCATAAAAAAAGAGAAAGAACACATACGTCTTGCATAGATCCATAAAATTTGCAAACACCGTCTTTTTAGTTCCTTCTCTAAGAACTTGTGGGGGCCTCAATGTTGTCCTTCGCCTCTCTCCAGCAAGATCCGGATTATTTTCACGTAATATATTGAATACCCTACCCAGAAGCTGGTTGATTTAAAAAAAATAAAATAAAATCAAATCAGTCTTCTAATCATGGAATTTGCAGAATGAAGAAAGAAAATATAAAAAAACAACAAGGATTAGATAGCAGCCAATTTGTACCACAAAGCACTGACAAAAAGAATTTGCCAGTTAGCAGTGATATAGACATTTAACTGAAGCAAACTGCTGCTTAAGTTAAAGGCCTCAAATATCACCAGTGGAAACTCAACTAGTCAGAATTATTTCAGAATATAAAATATGCAATTTTTCTGTCATGTAAGAATAGAAGAACAAAATAAACTTTTGATATCATGAAGAACATTCAAGTGATCTTGCCAGTGAAGCCACCATGAAACAGCAATAAAGAGAGTTTGCAAGTGATCTTAGTAGTGAATCTACCATAAATAGCTTGCTATTCTCAAAGTAATAACTACAAATAGGCACCATTCAAGAAAATGGTAGATATCAAGTATAAGCGATATAGAATTGTCGGAGAGCAATATTGCAAATTGAGGAGGTAAGGTCAATTACTGAACTCATGTTTCAATCTGCTTTCACCATTCACCAAGGGAAACAAAATAGAGGTGTGTTGTTTATCAATTAAAAACAAACACTATTGACGTAGGAAAGATACAAAATAACCATAGCCAGAGGGTGCAATTTAATTTCATTGATAAGGGGTTGTTTTCATCAAACCTGATTCACAAATAGACAGGCTACAAACCCTCTTAATGGTACAACACTCAAGTTGACTTAACCTCCAAGAAGGGAAATTCCTTGCACTGATTTCATAGCACTATGGTCAAAAATCAAGCAGCCATCTCTACTATATTTCAAAGTTAGGTACGTCGTGTAGCAAATTCCAAGCAAACTTCATATTATAAAATGCACTTGCAAATAAATTAACATAAATGTTTTTAAGTTAACCCAGTCACCACCAAATTCATAGAAGTGACAAGAGGCATCGCATTTTGATCTAAACTATGTGAACTATTTCTTCACTTTGTTCAAGTACTTAACTAAATCAAAAGTACTTCAGAAGTCTTGATGGTGATAGAACTGAACATGACTTACTTCTCTCAAGCAGTGCACATACAATTGATAGATATCGTAGACTAGAATCAGGAACTAACATATGAATCAGAGGAATGTTGGTAGACGTCCTCAGTACTATGAATATCAGTACTCAGTAGCACCCACTCTAGAGATTATGCATTATGAACTAGCCAACAGATATGTGTACATGAGGGACCTGATGTGCAAACAATGACGACTAACACAAGAAGCAAAGAATGTCGACTAACACTAGAACTGCTTAATCTCAGCAGACGTCACACGTATCCAAAGTTACAACAAATTTAGTCAAATATGCATTCCTTGAAATTAACGCAAGCAAAACAGAATACGAGGTGCTAAATCTATTTGTTTTACCCAAAGATGAAGTCAGTTCCCTATAACAAATCCTATTATCTTTTCTTCATCTAGATTCGTTCCAGGCCTAAGAAAGTTGTTGAGGGTCATATCTTGCTTGCTTACAATGATTATCCAATTCATGGGAAGCCGTCCTCTCCTTGGGAAGAGACTCACACCAACACATGGGTTCATGTGCCACATCCACAGACATAAGATGCTGAATTCTGCCAAATAATATTCAAGGGGACTTCACAGTATGTAACGTCCAGCTCACCTCAGTTTGATAAGAAAAGACTTAACACACCTAAAAAGTCATAATTTTTTTGGCATGTTGGGACTAAACCTCAAATACAAACTCTATTAAAATAGTATAAAACTTGATACGAGTAACCATACACAAAATCAACTAATTATAAATTATTACAACTAAACTACATTCTAGAACTAACAGTAAGACGCTGCAAAATGAACAAGTATTCGTTTTATTTAACAAAGAGGACTGGAGATACACTACAGAGTGCCAAATCTACATACCTGATGCTGTACAATTTCATAACAGATGCATGAACAAGTAAGAAAAGTACCTCTTCATAACAATAAGGTCGGTCAGTTCCTTCCCCTGGATACCTGTTACCTCCCAAAACAATGCCCTCTCCTCGATCATCTTCTCCAAACTGTTCACCTAAATAACATATTAAACGAAAAAACAGTTGAGTACTGGCTGCACTGCTGCAAACCAAATATTTCTGCCACTAGTCTGAACAACAAACATATCGTTTTCTTTCAAGAAGCTTGGGATTAGATTTTTCAATCTGAGGAACTATTAGGCAACACTGAACGCTTACCATTTTCATCGCCACCAGCATCACCATTCTCATAGAGTAAATCAGTTTCCACCTAAAAAGACACCATACAATAACTATTAGCCTTAACAAAGATAACATGAAGACCATATATAACATCTGAATGAACCCAATAATCTAGGATAGTATGCCGGCACACTGACATGTTTCTTCTTCTTCTTCTTCTTGCCAACAAAATCAGGTTGCCCGACATCAGCAACTGCACAGCAACAAAATTATGAATTGTTAAATCCTAATAAAACAATGCATCACATGTAGCTGAGTAATTTCTTCATCGCGGCTTTTGTCGAAAGCAAACCTGACAGATCTTCTATCTTACCTGCCAGCTTCTCCACCTCTTTAGCCGGCTCTTGAACTACGGGCTTCTTCTTTTTCTTCTTCTTTGTAGGATCGAACGGCGCAAGCTACAATATAATCGCTCAATTATAATTTATAAAAAATATTACATAAGTAAACAAGGATATGCAACATATATATAAAGCTCCACCAAAATCATGCAAAGGAGAAATCAAAAGGTACTAACTTTGTTCCTATAAAAGTTTCGGTTTAACAAATCATATAAAAATAAAAGCCTTTTACCTCCGGGATCTCGTTTTCTTTATCCACCCGCATATTTGCTGCTCTGGCTTCAAACTCTAATAACAAACTGAAAAGGGAAATAAAATAAAATAAAAATAACAATTAAAAGATAACACTAAACCAATCAAGTTAGGGTTACATGAAAAACCCTATATCAGAACTAAAACTTGTAACCAATCATAGGTATAACAAAACCCTAAAACAGCAAGGAATAAATTTGATGGCGAAAGTTGAAAACTTGGTCAGTAACCATCAATCTCTAAAAAAAATCGAAAGCAAAAGAGAAAAAGATTCATCCTTTACTCGAAACCAAAAGCAAAAAAAATACCTAAATTTCTGCTGTGAAGGAGAAAAAGGGATTTTTTTCCCCCCACGGATTTCTGCGAAGAATTTTTTTTTTTTGGAGGGATTTTGTTCGTGCCAAGAGAAAACAAATAGATCAATATTTATAGCGCTGCTTCTGATGTGAATTAATTTTTGTTGCCGGGTTTCATGCAAGTTTACTTGTCCGATTTGGACAAGGTTTGGGCCCTTGGGCCCAATAATTTTAGGCCTGATGAGAGATCCTTTATTTATTTACTTTCTTTTTCCGGACAGTATTGTTGATTGTGAATACAACTTATGTGGCATCGTATTTGGGAACTTATTATAATTGTAGTTTGAATTGGGCACAAAGACCTCTCTGATTTAAATTTTTTTGGCTCTTTTACTATTATCAATAAGATTGACTTAAGCATCAAAGGGACAATAGTGACCATGTATTTGTGCAAAAAAATTAA
The DNA here is from genome assembly GCA_012295165.1 of Asparagus setaceus. Taxonomy (NCBI): domain Eukaryota; kingdom Viridiplantae; phylum Streptophyta; class Magnoliopsida; order Asparagales; family Asparagaceae; genus Asparagus; species Asparagus setaceus. Next base: position 19,701,507 of record CM022705.1, read on the forward strand.
TTGATGTACAAGACGTTGATTCATGGTTCAACAATAACAAAAAATAGTAGATGCACAAGATTCATGATTCAACAATTAATATTACATCCAAATATTCCAGCTTCAATAATATTACATCCAAAACTTACTCTAACATAAGCAACTCAAAATCAAATATTACAGGCAACGACACAAAACTCAATTTCACCGCCCTCTCGGTTTCCCAATCTCAGAGAACACAGCATTGCTCAGCATCAGCCCACCCGAGACCTCACCGTCAAGGCTCTGGCCGCCGGTACTAATCGAAGCACTACTCGTCTCGGTGGTTGTGGTTGTGGTCGAAGTCGTGGATGTGGTCGATCGACCCATCGATGTAGAATCATGGTCATTGCCGTCCTTCTTCGCCTTTGTGTTCTCCTGCAATTGCAACGCAAACTCGAGGCTCCACACCACATCCCCCATTGTCGGCCTCTTCGTCCCGTCATCCGCCACGCATTTCGCCGCTGTCTCGACAAACTTCTTGAAACTCAACGGCGAAATCTTCCCTTTCAAATAAGGATCCATAATCTCCTCCAGGGTTCCCTCCTCTTTACAGTACAACGCCCATTCGACCAAGCTCACCTGCTCTCTCTGCAGCGTCGGGTTAAGCACTGGCCGAGCGCACAACACCTCGAACAGCACCACGCCAAAGGAGTAAACGTCGGATTTGGAGGTCAGCTGTTGCCGGAGGAAGTACTCTGGGTCGAGATATCCGTAGCTTCCCTTCACCTCCGTGCTTACGTGGGTGTCATGGAGCGTGGGGACGGATTTTGATAGCCCGAAATCCGATACTTTGGCGACCCATTTGTCGTCGAGCAGGATGTTGGTGGTCTTGACGTCGCGGTGGATTGTGTTGTACTTGGCTCCGGCGTGGAGGTAATGCAGGCCACGAGCGGCCCCGACGCAGATCTCTAACCGCTGCTCCCACGATAACGGAGGGTTATCGGTCTTGTACAGGTGCTCGCGGAGCGTTCCGTTGGCCATGTAGTCGTAAACCAGAATCATCTCTCCGTTGTCTTCGCAGTATCCGATCAGGGACACCAAGTGTCGGTGTCGGAGCTTGGACAGCATCCTGATCTCGGTCTGGAACTCACGAATTCCTTGATCCGACATAGGATTCGCTCGTTTTATCGCGACTTTTATCGACCCGCGGTCAATTTCGCCCCGATAAACCTTACCAAACCCTCCCACACCGAGGAGAAAAGCGCCGTCGAAGCCGTTGGTGGCCGCTTCGAGCTCTGCGAACGAGAAGATGCGGCAGAGGTTCGACGGCAGCGATGAAGTATTTCGATTGAACCCGTCGCCGGAGCCAGAAGCTTTCCTTCTCTTCCACACAACCAACAGTACTACTAAGCATCCAGCAGCAATAACAACTACGACAGCCCCCACGATTCCTCCAGCGATCGCCCCGGCGTTGCTCTTCGACGTCCTCTTTGGAGCACCCACAACCTTGTTCGGCCCAACGCTCGGTTGGGCTTCAACCTCCGGATTCGGCCCAGCAAGACTCCCGTCACTCTCCAATTTGAACACCTCCATCCCGTTCAACAGCGCGTCGTAATAAACCGGCTTCGAAATCACATAAGGATGAAGAGCGACCCACAGATCCGTCCTCGTCCCCATCCCCGTCGTGATCACGACATAGTCGGCGTAATACGGCCTCCCGAACCCGCCGCTCAGAGAAATCACATCGACCTGCTCGTCCGCGGTCTGGTTATTAATGAAAACCGTAAACACTCTCTCATTCGATTCATTCAGCGAACGAATCATCTCGCAGAAATGGAGCCTGACCAAATAGTAGAACCCGCCGTCAACAGTCAGTATCCACGTCAGGTTACTGTTGACGTTCACCGCAGAAACGGTACCCATCGACCTCGCGGTCGAGTACACGCCGCTCGGCGCAATGTATGCCGGCAGGCGCGCGTCGTACCCGATGGAGACGTCCGCGTCGGCCGAATAGGTGACTCCGTAGTCCGACGCAAAAATGTACTGGTCGTCGTTGGCCCAAGAACGGAACAAGCCGGAATCACCCGAAGGGTTGATCGCCTGCCCGCCGACGTTGAGCCTGTATACGGTCTGAATTGCTTGGTTCGGGCCAATCGGGTAAGCTTGATCGGACCCGATCAGTTTGGGCTGAGCGTCATCGTCGGCGAAGAGATCGGGGGACGACACGATCTCGATGCCGTTGACGAAGGCGTAGGAGCTGGAGTTTGTAGGGGCGAAGGTCAGGGTTAGGTTGGAGGAGGTTGAGAGGTTTAGGGAGTATTTAAGGATGAGATAGGGAGGAGAGGTGTTGAGAGCTTTGATGGTTTGGTAAGGGGTGAAGTTGGAGAGGAGGGTGAGGTCGCCGGCGGAGGCGGAGAAGGAGGCGGCGGAGGGGAAGGAGGGTGTGGGGAGGTGAAGACTCGGGCCGAGAGGTACGGGGTTTGTTGGACGCCGGGGTCTTGGACTGCGGCGGTGGGGCCCGGGGAGGTGAAGGTTGATCCCACGTCGCCGGACCACCGCCGGCCGTCGTTGTCTACCGAGACGCCGGAGGAGCCGCAGTTGATGAGGATGTTGGTGGTAGGCTTGTATGGGGCGCTGTAGTTGGCGGGGGTGGTCGCCACGGAGAGCGGGAGAATCAAGAAGAGGAAGAAGAAGTTCATGTCGGATCTTTACTACAAAAGAAAATAAATTGGACGAAATTAATTATAGAGGGAGAGAGAGAATGAGAAAGAAGACCAGAACAGGGGAGTATATGATGGACGAGGAGAAGAAGAGCTCGGTGGAGATGCTTTTAATTAATGCGTTATGGGATGTTTACAGTTTAGTGGTCGAGGATAATGCTTTTTACATGATTGTGAAAATTTAGAATTTTTGTAATTTAGTTTTGTATAGTCACAATTTACAAATTTAAGCTACGCTTAATAGCATGGAATTGAGATACTTGGGTTTGTTACAGTTTGTGTGTCATACTAATAAATGTCACTACAATAAAAATTGTATTTATCCACACTTATTTTATGACACATATAAAAGTGTCATTTTATTTGCATAAGATTAAACAATAGTGACACAAATAAAAAGTGTAACAAATCACGGCACATATTTGTGTCATTAGATATACAATTAAGTATAATTGAAAAAGGCTAATAGTCCAATGTGGATTGTGAGAAGATCTATTAATAGGTTTAAATAATAAATCTTAGATTTTAATTATAACGATGATTAAACATTTATGATAGTGTATAAGCTAAAAAGCTCCATAGTTAAATGTGCTTTGGTGATCCTAATCCTAGGATGGGTGACCTTCTGAAAAGTTATAGTGTTGAATGATGATAATCTTTATATTTTTAATGGTATAGACACAATTATGTGTCACTACTCTTGACACATATGTGTCACGAGTTTTGTGACACTTGTATGTGTCACCATGCTCGACATATATATATGTGTTGTGACTTTGTGACACATTCGCACATGTATAGAAAGACGCTCTCCACACATGCTCTAACCACACTTTTGTTATGTGTCGCGCTCTATTTTTGCGATACAAAAATGTGTCGCGTAGAGACAAAAAATGTACCATAATTTATAACCTTTGTTGTAGTGTGTGCTTGCAAAAATAATCTTTAGTTGAACTTAAACAGAAGATGCTAATATGAAAATTTTATCTCAATTTATGTAAGTCTTTACCATGTCTCTTGCAATTCCTTTACATTTCACTGTTTTGCAATTTTTGTAGTTTTGAGGCACAACTGCAAATCTAAGGTTTTATGGCACAACCGCAGATCTAAGGTTTTCTGTAATAACTGAAGTTGTTTTGGACTAGAAACGAAGTCCTTCAACCATTGTTGGTTTATTTTTTTTAAATAAAAAAATGGAATGATTATCGAAATTTAGAATTAGGCAGACTTTGAGGTCAAGTCAAGTCAACTATGGGCCCCACATTGATGGTAACCAAAAAAAATCACACTCTCACCTACTTGATTAGAATCTCATGGTTCGGACAATGGAGCCGCCTCTTTTGTTTTTTTGAGGGAGGGTTGTCCAAAACGCCCAGGCACCTCGAGGAGTGAAAGATGGGCCAGCCTAGCCCGACCTGAGTACAACCTCAAACGGTCATAAACACCCGGGCTGAGCCGAGTTGCCTAGACCCAACCCGCTACTTGGCAGGTCCCCAGTGCGATAAAATGGTCATATAAGGTATTTTGACCAAAATACCCCCAAAAGCGGTTTAAAACAATAAAACTTTGAGGGTTTTTTGATCATTTATCTATGGGCTGGCATGGGCGTTTGCTCGGCTGGCCCGATGACCCGGGCTGGGCATGTCGGGGCTGAAAAATGATATGAGAATAACTTTAAATGTGTAGTTATACTCATTTTTGTATAGCAGAAAGTTGGTTTTATTGTTATGCTGATGTTTCTTACGTTATGCAATATAGTCCCTTTATCTGATTTTTTTCCAAGAAAAAACATATATAGATAATAATATTTTAAAAAAAAATCATATATCATATTATCATAATCATGAGAAATTGTCTCCGCATCAATTTTAAAGTTAATTATTTCACTGATTTTGTATTATTATTATTATTATTACTTCTTATTTATTTATGCTGATTTTCTTTGTTTAAAATTTATACTGATTTCAAATATAAATTAAGATTCTTTATCTTCATCCTTCTATGGTGTGGGAGTGTTTGATGTGGAAATTGAAAGTCTGCTGTTTGTTTATTAGTGGTGTTGTCAAACTCGCGTCCTCACGGTCACTTTCACCATTTCACCCTCTTGGTCTTTTGCTTAGGATCGTTCTTCGATGAATATCTTCTCCAATAATTTTGACAAGTCTTTTTGTGGAAACTTTTTCGTGTTCTACAATGAGCCTTTGAAATGTCTTCGACGAATAGCAATTTACTAGTAAACTAGACATTGCAGAAGTGGTGGTGGACATTTCAAAAGGCTAACTATAGAATCTCAAATTCCTAATAAAGGGTCTTACAAAAATTATTAGATAAGATATTTGTCGGAACACTCGACTTCTAGTCTCTGTTTGGCAATCCGGGGAGGACGGTATGGTACTAATTTTGCAATGCTAAAGAATTGTTTGAAAACTCAATGTCAAGTGCAATAAAATTTTTTTTTGGAGGGGGGATCAGAGCCAATGACGTGGGCCCAGTGATCTCCTTTGATGTCTGAGGGTGAGCTTTTGCTGATGACGATCTAAGACACACATAAAAAGTGTCAGATTAACGATTGTTGGCTGTCCACTAACGCCCTTCCGATGCCTAAGTCAGACTCTTGATAATAAGTAGTCAAAACAATAGGTAAATCTAGATTAGAGTTTTATAAGAGAATGATCATAGATTAAAGGTAGGCGGTACCGAGCCTTGAAAGTCTCTGAGGTCCTGTCTTACCTTAGGCAGGAGGGGTATTTATACTGATTGCCTAGGGTAGATCAGTCTCTACACGTGTCACTATCCTAAGAGCCGAGATTGTGATGACAGTTAATTAGACTGCAAGTAAATCCACATTTAAAGAGTATAAAAGTAGTGTAATAATCAACTTTAGAATTAACGTCGAAACGATTATTCTTGCTCGTTTTCCTCACGGGAAAGATATTCATATAAAAACCGCCATAGAAAATAAGGATATTGTATCCTACCACTAACTTAGGATCATTCCAAAATATACAAAATCGATATCAATAATAAATATTAACACGAATAGTTAACATAAATGAAAAACATGAAAAATAATACTAACAATAAGGAGGAAACAAACCAATAATTAACTAAATTGTTGTGAATTGTTCGTCCAACTATCTTATTATATTTTCTAGGGTACTATTTTATATTTGACTCAATGGCTCAGTTAATAATCGAATGACTTACAGTATGAGGTTCATGATCAAATAGAATTTAGCTACAAGTATATTTAATTCAGTTAGTTATCAAATATTCATACAAAACTAAAACATTACCATATTGCACATATGATTTGATATTTTTAATAATCCATCAACATATTTTAATTTACTATATATTAATTTGTGAGACTTAAAGAGTTCTATGCTTGGGTTTTAACTAAATATTCAAATTACAACTTTATACATCATAATTATAAATCAATTATATTCAATTATGAGTTAGATCGTAATATATATTAATTTGTGAGACATAAAGAGTTCTATGCCGGGGTTTTAACAAATAAAAGCATTTTCTTAATTGAGTATTACTCGTAGACTATAAGTCTATAAGTTACAAAATAAATAAATATATTCTAATATTTGATAAATATATATGAATATTCAAAAAATTATATATAAATTCGAATTCAAAGAAATTCATAGAGTAACATTCAATTTGAGTCGTTATCAGCCCCATGCTACACGCTTGGCCTTATTGCGTATGCTTCCATTAAGCTGCGTCCACCCACCCTCTTGGTCTTTTGCTTAGGATCGTTCTTCGATGAATATCTTCTCCAATAATTTTGACAAGTCTTTTGTGGAAACTTTTCGTGTTCTACAATGAGCCTTTGAAATGTCTTCGACGAATAGCAATTTACTAGTAAACTAGACATTGCAGAAGTGGTGGTGGACATTTCAAAAGGCTAACTATAGAATCTCAAATTCCTAATAAAGGGTCTTACAAAATTATTAGATAAGATATTTGTCGGAACACTCGACTTCTAGTCTCTGTTTGGCAATCCGGGGAGGACGGTATGGTACTAATTTTGCAATGCTAAAGAATTGTTTGAAAACTCAATGTCAAGTGCAATAAAAATTTTTTGAGGGGGATCAGAGCCAATGACGGGCCCAGTGATCTCCTTTGATGTCTGAGGGTGAGCTTTTGCTGATGACGATCTAAGACACACATAAAAGTGTCGATTAACGATTGTTGGCTGTCCACTAACGCCTTCCGATGCCTAAGTCGACTCTTGATAATAAGTAGTCAAAACAATAGGTAAATCTAGATTAGAGTTTTATAAGAGAATGATCATAGATTAAAGGTAGGCGGTACCGAGCCTTGAAAGTCTCGAGGTCTGTCTTACCTTAGGCGGGAGGGTATTTATACCGATTGCCTAGGGTAGATCGGTCTCTACACGTGTCACTATCCTAAGAGCCGAGATTGTGATGACAGTTAATTAGACTGCAAGTAAATCCACATTTAAAGAGTATAAAAGTAGTGTAATAATCAACTTTAGAATTAACGTCGAAACGATTATTCTTGCTCGTTTTCCTCACGGAAAGATATTCATATAAAACCGCCATAGAAAATAAGGATATTGTATCCTACCACTAACTTAGGATCATTCCAAAATATACAAAATCGATATCAATAATAAATATTAACACGAATAGTTAACATAAATGAAAAACATGAAAAATAATACTAACAATAAGGAGGAAACAAACCAATAATTAACTAAATTGTTGTGAATTGTTCGTCCAACTATCTTATTATATTTTCTAGGGTACTATTTTATATTTGACTCAATGGCTCAGTTAATAATCGAATGACTTACAGTATGAGGTTCATGATCAAATAGAATTTAGCTACAAGTATATTTAATTCAGTTAGTTATCAAATATTCATACAAAACTAAAACATTACCATATTGCACATATGATTTGATATTTTTAATAATCCATCAACATATTTTAATTTACTATATATTAATTTGTGAGACTTAAAGAGTTCTATGCTTGGGTTTTAACTAAATATTCAAATTACAACTTTATACATCATAATTATAAATCAATTATATTCAATTATGAGTTAGATCGTAATATATATTAATTTGTGAGACATAAAGAGTTCTATGCCGGGGTTTTAACAAATAAAAGCATTTTCTTAATTGAGTATTACTCGTAGACTATAAGTCTATAAGTTACAAAATAAATAAATATATTCTAATATTTGATAAATATATATGAATATTCAAAAAATTATATATAAATTCGAATTCAAAGAAATTCATAGAGTAACATTCAATTTGAGTCGTTATCAGCCCCATGCTACACGCTTGGCCTTATTGCGTAAATTTCCAATTAAGCTGCGTCCACCCACGCTCGAGGCGACTCAACTCGTTCGAGTACTGAGATTCTAATCCAACACAGCCAGAAAATTTTTCATTACTCAGTGAAACTGGGCCCCACAGTTGGCTTGACTTGACCCAAAGAGTTTGTTTATATGCCATAAATATAAATAATCACACCGCTAATGATTTTATCTTCTAAATTAAAGTTTAGATTTGCAGCTGTGCCTCAAAAGTGTAAAACTGCTAAGCGCAATTTAAATGCACAAAAAATATGTTCCACAAATCAGAACTCAGGTTTAGGAGTGGTAAGAGATGGGTGATTCTGGAAATTTTTTTTGTCCCCTGCCAATCTGGTATCTTAAGAGTCCAGTTTATTAAGATGGATGATGCACCGAACTTAATGGAAATATGCAATATAAAATTAAATTTTTGGGTGAATCTCACTTAGCCGCCCTCAACTTTTGTGGCTTTGCTCAAAACCTCCATAAAAATCGTTTATTCCATTCAATTATCTTGAACTTGTCTCACTTAACTCCCAAACTAACATCATGAACTTTAACGGGTCTCGTGCCAAGCATGATACATTCCCTAAGTTTATTAAAAATTGCCCAGAAAATGAATGGAAAAAAAAAAACAACTACAATCAAGACTTACACAAAAATACATAATCTATTTTATTTTTAAGCCCAAGTTATAGTAGTATTCCACTTTATATACACTGTACTTCAATCCACGTATATCTCTAAACTTTACATTGCCAAAGTGTGGGACATCTGCACTTAGCATATAACCCGGTCACTCTCCGACCTAGATGTCCGTATAGAGTAGTAAAGGTCCATAACAGCTGAACTTTTCAGTACAGTTACTATATCCACACCTCAACCCGATCTGATTTTATGATGGTCTGCCTAATTGGTGAAACATTTTTTTAATCTACATTTACATTGCAAATTTTGTAGTTTTGTAGTTCGAGACAAAAACTGCAAATATAAAGTTTTATGGTGGAAACTGTATATAATAATTGGATGGACTAGAAACCAAATCCGTAATGAACTGATCAATTAAATTTATTTTAGAATTAGACGATATTTTAGAGGTCAAGTCAACTATGGGACCCACATTCATGGAAAAATGAAAATCTGGCGCTTTCAACTGTTGGATTAGAACCTCATGACAAGGAGAGTCAACCCCTCTCGTCCCTGGTGGGACTCTTTTGCTCTGAACATAATTGTCCTCGGGTATTGCATTACTCTCACCAATATTATCATCTCCAATTGTCTAGTGTTTGTTTCAAATTTTTTTTTGGGATTACAAGTTTATAGATTTGAAAGTGGGGTGTTTTTGATTTTTTAGATTCCATAACTTTGTTTGTTTCAAATCAAATTTTGAGATGTTTTAACATTTGATATCCCAAAACAATAAAATACCAATATATTTTGAAAGGTTTTAGCATTTGTGAAATCCTCCCAATTAGAGTGCTCTAAATACCCATTGCTATTGTCACTGTCATTGCTTCTCATGTCCATCTAAACACATTAAAAATACAAAAAGGGGAAAATCAAGCAGGATATATTCAAAAAACTTGCACCTAAAAAGGAATATTAAACAATATTTATCCTAATTTTACTTAAAAATATATTTCTGATCAAGAAACAACCTAATTTCTTTTTATAAAATAAGAATTATATGATCAAAATTTTGCAAAGACCTCTCACCAAAAGATTAATTTCTCTCTAATTTTAATATACACCTTAATTTCAATGAATTTTCAAACACTACATCAACCATGTCTCAGTCTTGACCAGTCCCTAAGTTTAGCAAGCTACAAAGTTTGGAAATTTTAAACAAATTCTACTCACCTCTACTCAGTACAATAATTTACAGTACAAAGAGATAGTTTCAATGAATTTACTAACTGCAAGCTCCAGAATTAAAACCTTTAAACAAAATCAACGCTGCCTAATACTCTACATAGTTCCACTTGGCAAAGTGACTTGATTAAGAAAATAACACAACGGATCATGCCCTACATATTGTCCCAATTTTTTTAAAATTTCACAAATTGATTAGAACAAGAAGATTACTAGATGTAAGTATACCTTTATAGCAAGGATTCAAAGAGCATAGGAGGAAGCAATCGAAGAAGCTGCTGTGTCGACGGAAGATCGCATCTTGTGGCCGCGAGGGGAAGGGTCGCTGAGTAATTTCTCTTCAGAGGTAAATGTGATCGGTTTTACCCTAAAATAGATTTTACTACCACGTGCTTATCACGTGGGTTCATTTTCCACGTATCCCAAATTTTCCCTTGCTACAGTGGTTTTTGTGCGGTAATTGGGTCTAAAGGGCTAAATAGAACAAAATTTGAAAGTTCAATGGCTTAATAGATTGAGGTGATAGTTTAGGGGCTTTCCAGAAAAGTAGGGTATAGTTTAGGGACTGATCAGACTTTGAGTTTGGAGGTAGGGGATGGACGTATGATGTAGCCACCAGAGGAGGATGAAAAGAGGGAAGATAAGGGGTGGATGTATGATGGTGGGCCCGAAGAAGATTTAGAGGGAGAAGAAAAGAAATTGTGAGGACCAGTTTGAAGATGGTGAGAAGAGAGAGAGAGAACACCTCACATGGACATTAATTAGGGGTATAATGAAAAATATAAAAGTATTGCTTAGGTGGCTCTAGATTTGAGGGTTAGGAAAAAAAGAGTTGATTTTGAGAGTTTTGACTTGTTGACTACGTGGGATTGGCTTTTAATTTGAGGGGTAGAAGCATTTTTCCCTATAGAAAATCATCTATCATAATTATGAGAAATTATTTTAACTCAAATTTAAAGATTATTACACCAGTTTTGAGTTGCTCATTACTGTTTAACTGATTTGTACTGATTTTTGTTGTCTATACTAATTATTTATACTGATTTAAAATACATATTCGGATTCCTTACTTTCACCATCTATATGACATTTTTTCTTTCCCTGTGGGAGTGTTTGACGTGGAAATTGAAGGGTCTGGTGTTTGGTTGTTAGTGGCATTGTCAAACTCGCGTCCCCACCCATCACTTTCACTTTTACACTCTTGATCGTATGCTTGGGCCTTTGACTTTGACTAGCGTAGGACGTGTTATCTAATAAATTTTACAAGTCTCTTATTAAACGTTTGCAGGTTATAATTACCCTTTGAAACGAAATTATAAAATGTAAAACTTTAATAAAACGGGCTTGTAACATTTATCAGATAAGATATTTGTTGAAGAATAATTCTTGACTCTTATAGCCAGTCAAAGTCGCCGGCCCAAGCATAGGACCAAAATTGGAAATAGGTGAAGGTGATGGGTGGGCACGCAAGTTTGACAAGACCTTCATTTCCACCTCCAACACCTTTCACGCGGAAAAGAAAAAGGGTTAAGTGCGGATAGGCCCCTATAGGGTGTTTGGGAAACTTATTTTCGGTCAGTAGAGCAAAATTTGTTTTATTCTAAGTTTGGTAAAGTAATAAATAAGTTAGGCTTATAAGTATCGTTTCATTGGTGTCTGCAGAACTTTTAAAAAACTTATCTTTCAGCACTTGTATATTTAAGTTTGACCAAACAAATTACTATTCTACCCAAATAATTTTTATAGTAATTTTATCATAAAAGCTAAAAGCAACTAAAAGCTAACATAACTTATAAGCTTTAAAAAATAAGTCTTCCCAAACACCCTCTATCTCGTTCAATTGTAGATAGACCCCTACAGGTCTTCTCGTGCGGATATACTCATATATTTGTTTACTCTTAAGAAAGTCAGTTCTTTTGATGCGAAAAGATCCCCCCAGTTGCTATTTTTTAGGAGTTTTGGTCTTTAGACCCAAACCTTTACCTAATTTATGTTTAAGCCCAACATCTTTTATTTATATCTTTAGACCCAATCAATCTTTTATAATTGTCTTTAAACCCAAATAGTGTAATTCAGAGGTAGAGTATATTGTATTTATACATTTAGGTGACAGAAACTCCAAAATACCCCCTCAATCTCAACAAAACTCTCCGCTCTCTCCCCTCTCTCTACTCGTCTCTCTCACGTCTCTCTTCTCGCCTCTTCTATAGCCGAAGAAAACAAGCCAAAAACCCTGTTCGAACCCCCGAATTCCATTCTAAAATTGATTTCCAAGAAAACTCTAACCAAACCCTATTACTCTCCTCTTTCAGTTTGTCTATCATAAGGTGAATTTGGCCAAAATCAGCCCCCAATTTCAGCCCTAAATTCCTCCGTTCGTCAGAATGCTCCCTGATTAAAATTGATAGGTTGTGAAAGTCGAATGCTTGTTGTTGATGTCAGTTATCAAACAGGGGGTTTATTTGTGGATTATGAGGGTGTTAGGGTCCTCAAACTCCTTGGATGTGCAGTTCGAGGCTCGTTGTTCTTCCGCACATGGCTTCGTAGAGGGTGGAGTTGGGTTCTCAGGTTGTTTCTCAAGCGATCAAGTCAGGTAAGCTGGAGTGGGAAAATATAAGGATAAAGTAGTTAAGAGCTACGTGAAAAAGCCGAGAGAGTTAGCTCATCGATCAAGCTTCCTTTTATAGGGATTGGAAGTGTAAGAAGGTAACTTTTGAGTCCGGCTAAATGGTGGAGTCAATGAGCACGCGTCGATGTCGATGGGGAGGTGAGTCATCTAGTCATTTATCTGAGGGATGACGATAAGTGCTTGGTGGCCCGGACCGAGATAAGTCATAAAGGCTGTAGAAGGCTGGAGCAATGATGGTTTTGTCGGGCGATTAATCTGAGGGTAGTCGGTGGCGAGTTGAGGTATCCCTTGCCTCTCGAGTCATTTAGGAGGGCCAAACAACGCCTTTTACTAGGCTTACATGTTGTCGGTGAAGCGAAGGGAGTCACGGATGCTCGTGGATTATTACACCAGTTTTGAGTTGCTCATTACTGTTTAACTGATTTGTACTGATTTTTGTTGTCTATACTAATTATTTATACTGATTTAAAATACATATTCGGATTCCTTACTTTCACCATCTATATGACATTTTTTCTTTCCCTGTGGGAGTGTTTGACGTGGAAATTGAAGGGTCTGGTGTTTGGTTGTTAGTGGCATTGTCAAACTCGCGTCCCCACCCATCACTTTCACTTTTTTACACTCTTGATCGTATGCTTGGGCCTTTGACTTTGACTAGCGTAGGACGTGTTATCTAATAAATTTTACAAGTCTCTTATTAAACGTTTGCAGGTTATAATTACCCTTTGAAACGAAATTATAAAATGTAAAAACTTTAATAAAACGGGCTTGTAACATTTATCAGATAAGATATTTGTTGAAGAATAATTCTTGACTCTTATAGCCAGTCAAAGTCGCCGGCCCAAGCATAGGACCAAAATTGGAAATAGGTGAAGGTGATGGGTGGGCACGCAAGTTTGACAAGACCTTCATTTCCATCTCCAACACCTTTCACGCGGAAAAGAAAAAGGGTTAAGTGCGGATAGGCCCCTATAGGGTGTTTGGGAGAACTATTTTTGGTCAGCCAGAACTTAAAATTTGGCTTTATTCTAAGTTTGGTAAAGTAATAAATAAGTTAGCATAAAGTATCGTTTTCAATTTGGTGTGCTGAACTTTTAAAAACAAACATAAGCTCACATTATATTAAGTTTGACCAAACAAATTACTATTCTACCCGAATAATTTTTATAGTAATTTTATCATAAAAGCTAAAAGCAACTAAAAGCTAACATAACTTATAAACTTTAAAAATAAGTCTTCCCAAACACCCTCTATCTCGCTCAATCGTAGATAGACCCCTACAGCTCTTCTTGTGCGGATATACTCATATATTTTTTTACTCTTAAGAAAGGCAGTTATTTTGATGCGAAAAGATCCCCCCAGTTGCTATTTTTTAGGAGTTTTGTCTTTAGCCCCAAGTCTTTACCTAATTTATGTTTAAACCCAACATCTTTTATTTATACCTTTAGACCCAATCAACCTTTTATAATTGTCTTTAAACCCAAATAGTATAATTCGGAGGTAGAATATATTGTATTTATACATTTAGATGGCAAAAACCCAAAATACACCCCTCAATCTCAGCAAAACTTTCCATTCTCTCTCCCCTCTCTCTACTCGTCTCTGAGAGACGTATCTCTTCTCGTCTCTTCCGTAGCCGAAGGAAAAAAAGCTAAAAACCCTACTCGAACCCCCCGAATTCCATTCTAAAATTGATTTCCAAGAAATCCCTAACCAATCTCTCTTACTCTCCTCTCTCAGTTTCTCTATCATAAGGTGCATTTGGTCGAAATCTGTTCCAATTTCAATCCTAAATTCCTCCGTTCGTCAGAATGCTCCCTAATTAAAATTGATAGGCTGTGGAAGTCGAATGCTTGTTGTTGATGTCAGTTATCAAACAGGGGGTTTATTTGTGGATTATGAGGGTGTTAGGGTCCTCAAACTCCTTGGATGTGCAGTTCGAGGCTCGTTGTTCTTCCACACATGAAAACTTCGTAAGAGGGTGGAGTTGGGTTCTCAGGTTGTTTCTCAAACGATCAAGTCGATGCGAGCTTGAGTGGGAAAATATAAGGATAAAGTAGTTAAGAGCTACGTGAAAAAGCCAGAGAGAGTTAGCTCATGCAGTGCCGCTTCCTTTTATAGGGGATTGGAAGTGTAAGAAGGTAACTTGAATTTGAGTCCGCTAAGGTAGGTCGTGAGCACGATGCGTGTCGATGGTGAGGAGGTGAGTCATCTAGTCATTTATCTGAGGGATGACGATGAGTGCTTGGAGTGGCTGGACCGGATAAGTCATAAAGACTGTAGAGGCTGGAGCAATGATGGTTTTGTCGAGCGGTTAACTGAGGTAGTCGGTGGCGAGGGTTCGGAGGTATCTTGCCTGCCTCGAGTCATTTAGGCGAGGCCGACAAACCTTGCCTTTTACTAGGCCATAAGTTGTCGGTGAAGCTTGATGGGCAGAGTCGCGGATGCTCGTGGAATTGATCTAGTAGGTCGGACAAATGCAGCCGAGGCTACACGAGTTGTTAGCCTATCGAGTCGGCCGTGGGGCGGCGGAAATTATCTCGACCGTGCTTTCGTTTGATTAGGCGCAGGGTGGGACACCTATCAGCTTCCTTATGAAGATTAGTACTTAGTAATTTAGGGGTCGTAACACTTGTATTGAGGTAAGATTCTTCTAGAAATTTGATAAGTCCCCAATGGAATTCTTGATAATCCACCGTTCCTCATTTTTTTCTTGTTGTTACATGTTGCAAGTTTAACTTTAAAATGCTATTTTCTTGACACATTTTATGTTTGCAAATCTTTTGTTGATGATTTTCATAACTTTATTTGATATATGCTAATGTCATGGAACTCTTTTATATATGCAATATTATATTTTTGTTGATTTTCATATTTTTGTTGCAATAGATTTTATCAAATTGCATAACTGAGCGAAGTATGAGAATCTATCAAATTGCATGAAAACTTGTATAATTTTTAGGATCTTTTTACTCTTGTATTAGGTATGTTGATTACATTAATAGATTTTTCAAAATATAGCTAACAATTTCGTAACCGATAGCTAGAAGTTGTAAAATGCATGAATTTGCACATGTATACTTTAATAATATGTATGTCAATGTAAATGTAAATGATCCTTTAGTTTCATATTATATATAGAGCGGAATATCTAAGAGTATTAAAGTCTTTTCTCTGTACAAATTCAAGCCAGCGAGCCCATGTCTTTAAAGCCAATTTGTAGTCGGAAAATATGTCATACTCTTTTATATTGGAAGACCCAAGCCTAAAATATTTTGGAAAGAGTAACTTTGCTCAATCAATAAAATTGTTTTCTTAATACTAAATTAATACATAGAAATAGAGAAGGACAGAGATAAGGGATTAAAGAACTAACCTTACATTGATGAGAGACTTGTACATCCACCACTTAACTCTCAAACACCAAGATGTCCACTCCTTCCCGCTTCTTGCTATGCTTTTCTACTAAATCCAACTCACTTGCCTCTTCTGCATTGTGTATAACCAAATAAAATAAAAGCTTAAATCATTAATAGATTGTGGACAAATAATATATATAGATCAATCTTAACACTCCTCAACAATTTATACAAAAATCATAGTAAATGAGCAAAATCAGATTTTAAGTTGTAATCATTAAGTCTGGATCCAACACTGAATAATGTGCTTAATTCAAACCCTAAATTCCTCCGTCAATGAATGCTCCGATTAAAATTGATAGGTTGTGAAAGTCGAATGCTTGTTGTTGATGTCGGTATCAAACAGGGGTTTATTTGTGGATTATGAGGGTGTTAGGGTCCTCAAACTCCTTCAGATGTCTGGTTCTGAGGCTCGTTGTTCTTCCCTGCACATGAAAACTCGTAAGAGGGTGGAGTTGGGTTCTCCGGTTGTTTCTCCGACGATCAAGTCGGGTGAATGGGAGAAAATATAAGGATAAAGTAGTTAAGAGCTACGAGCCGCAGAGAGTTAGCTCAAAGGCCGCCTTTATAGGGATTGGAAGTGTAAGAAGGTAACTTGGGCTGAGTCCAGCTAGGCGGCTGAGTCAGCAGGCACCTGATACGTGTCGATGGCTGAGGGAGGTGAGTCATCTAGTCATTTAATACGGGGATGACAGTAAGTGCTTGGAGCTGACTGGACCAGATAAGTCATAAAGACTGTAGAGGCTGGAGCAATGATGGTTTTGTCAGAGCAGTTAATGCGAGGGTAGTCAGCTGGCGAGGGGTTCGAGGTATCCACTGCCTCTCGAGTCATTTAGCTGAGGGCCGACAAACACTGCCTTTTTACTAGGCTTCGCAAGTTGTCGGCTGAAACAGTGGGCCGAGTGCGGATGCTCGTGGAATTGATCTAGTAGGTCGACCGACAAGTACCGCCTTTTGAGGCTACACGAGTTGTTAGCCTATCGAAGCCCGTGGAGCAAAGGAATTATCTCGCCATGCATCGTTTGATTAGGCGCAGGTGGGACACCATCGCCTTCCTTATGAAGATTAGTACTTAGTAATTTAGGGTCGTAACACTTGTATTGAGGTAAGATTCTTCTAGAAATTTGATAAGTCCCCAATGGAATTCTTGATAATCCACCGTTCCTCATTTTTTTGTTGTTACATGTTGCAAGTTTAACTTTAAAATGCTATTTTCTTGACACATTTTATGTTTGCAAATCTTTTGTTGATGATTTTCATAACTTTATTTGATATATGCTAATGTCATGGAACTCTTTTATATATGCAATATTATATTTTTGTTGATTTTCATATTTTTGTTGCAATAGATTTTATCAAATTGCATAACTGAGCGAAGTATGAGAATCTATCAAATTGCATGAAAACTTGTATAATTTTTAGGATCTTTTTACTCTTGTATTAGGTATGTTGATTACATTAATAGATTTTTCAAAATATAGCTAACAATTTCGTAACCGATAGCTAGAAGTTGTAAAATGCATGAATTTGCACATGTATACTTTAATAATATGTATGTCAATGTAAATGTAAATGATCCTTTAGTTTCATATTATATATAGAGCGGAATATCTAAGAGTATTAAAGTCTTTTCTCTGTACAAATTCAAGCCAGCGAGCCCATGTCTTTAAAGCCAATTTGTAGTCGGAAAATATGTCATACTCTTTTATATTGGAAGACCCAAGCCTAAAATATTTTGTAAATAGTAACTTTGCTCAATCAATAAAATTATTTTCTTAATACTAAATTAATACAGAGAAATAGAGAAGGGCAGAGATAAGGGATTAAAGAACTAATGTTGCATTGATGAGAGACTTGCACATCCACTACTCAACTGTCAAACACCAAGATGTCCACTCCTTCCCACTTCTTGCTATGCTTTTCTACTAAATCCAACTCACTTGCCTCTTCTGCATTGTGTATAACCAAATAAAATAAAAGCTTAAATCATTAATAGATTGTGGACAAATAATATATATAGATCAATCTTAACACTCCTCAACAATTTATACAAAAATCATAGTAAATGAGCAAAATCAGATTTTAAGTTGTAATCATTAAGTCTGGATCCAACACTGAATAATGTGCTTAATTGAATCCCACAAAGTTGGATTAATCTCTCCATGAGTATGTCTCTCCAAAATCTCATAAAGTTATGGTCTTGAATGTTCTCACTTTTATTAGCATAGATTTCAACATATTTTTATTAGTTTGTTTTAACTTTTATTGATATAATACTAAAGTCGGATTATATTCTACTGTGTTTGCAGTGAAGCTATGGCTATGGAAGTAGTTAAACTTCCATCAAATTTGGTCTACTTCTGAGACCTAATTCAAAAGCGTATTCGGCCACATTGTCAGATGATCATTGTGTAGCCCTTCGAGATACCATGTTCTATAGATTTCTTCTTGATATTCTAATCTAGCCAATTCTGATTGATTATTTGTTGAAAGTTTTTAATGTTGAAAAAAGCAGTTTTAAAATTGGAGGAAAGTGGACCGACTTTGGTGTTGAGGATATCCGGTGGATTACGCGCCTTTTGATGGGAGGAGCGATAATAGATATGAGGTTTTGTAGACGTGATCATGAGATAATTTATAAACATGTGCTTTCTTTCAGGACAAAAGCAAAAATTTAGGAGGATGGGAAGCGTAGGACTAGAAGAGGAAAGAAAAAAATTGATGAGGGAAAGAAGAAGCTTGTATCTGCTAGACGAGATAGGATGGCAAAACGTATCGAGGAGATGACCGAGTGTAAAGATCTTGTTTTGCCATAGATGCTTCTGGTGTTCATAATAGGCTTTATATTATGCCCCCAAAGTAATTGGGGTTGTCCTTTATTTGCATTTAGATATGCTGAGAAATTGAAAACTCTTAAAGAGTATTATTGGGCTGAAGTTGTTACAATATCTTGCATATTGAGATGAAGAAGGTTAAGAAGTCCATCACTATGAGGTCCAAGGAAAGCGATCTAGAGCGGGTTATATGGGCGGTTTTGCCTTGGTGTTGGTTGTAAGTGAAACTTTTATATATTTATGTTATTTAGTCATATTTATTATTGTGCTAACTTTTTCATAATTTGACAGATTTAATTCTTTGAGTTTGTGGGGAAGTTGAGCACTAGCATAAGAGCTGAATGCTTACCGCCCATCCTAAGCTTTGATAAGTGTCCGAAGAGTTTACGGAGAAATACATTACATGATCTAATTGAAGACCCGATTAATGTTAAAAATTCTCATAATAACTCTGGGTCGATAAAATATAATGAAAGGGTTGCTTAATATGCTACTACAAAATTCAATGGAATGGTGGAGATGTAGATGAGGATGTTGGTGGATGTTGGTGGAGATGTAGATGAGGATGATGGAGATGTTGATGCAATGAAAGTGGATGATGAAAATAAGCAAGATGACAATTTGGGGCAACAACAAATTTTGAGTGTAGATCGAGATGTTGGTGGAGATGGTGTTGTTGATGACATGAACATAGTTTCAATGGAGATGAATAATGATGACTTTGTTCTTAGCCTGCGCAAGCGGATGATGATTGATGATGTACAAGGAAAAGACGAGGATGATGACTTTATTTTTTGCCCCCTGAAGAAGAAGGTGGAGAGAAAACATGAAGTTAAAAACAATCGAAAAACCGCTTCCATCAAAAAATAGTTCTACCGAGATATCAGCTTGATGGACCATCTCTTCATTCACCCTTTGTCCCACTTGCTCATCAAAAAGGAGTACCAAATTATTCAGGAAGGAAAGAAGTAACTGACGATGAGAGAGAACTCCTCGACAACTTTTGGAAGGAAAAAAATATGACCATGAAAGGAATTTGAAAAAACTCATTTATATGACTTGTAAGTGTAGGCGTTGAAAAATACTTACAAGATTCCCGAAACCAACTCGTGACGGGAAGTCGGCGAATGACAGCCCATCGGATATACGGACGTCGAATCGCTTGAGACACGAACCGACGGCAAACCCACGGCCACAAGCACGGTTTAAACCGGACTTGAACAGACGATCGATTTCGAATCGTTGAACCGGAACAAACCAAGAGTTAGTCCGAACCAAATACGATCTAATCTAAGTCCGGGAAGACCAAGAGTCAATAGTAGGACCTAAGCCCTAAGATCGAAACAACAAGAAAAAGAACGGCGAACGGCCACGCCACCGAAGTTATCGGCCAGTCGAGTGGTCGCCATCATCGCCAGCCACCGCCAACTCTGGCCGAGGTGCCTCGACCAGGTGGTTTCTACCATCATGGTAGACTTCGACCAACTGGCCGGTGCGGGTCGCCAGGTGCCAGCCACTGTGGCTCGCCATCATGGTCGAGTCGCCATCATGGCCGGCCACCTCGCATATCCCCATGCTATAAATAGGGGGTCTCCTTCGTTGGAAGGGTTGGATTTTGGATCTCTTTGAAGACTCGCTAGAGCCCTGCGATCCGGATTTTGAAGTTCAAGATCAAGACTTTGCACGAGGTTCGAGCATTGATTAAGAGAAGAGACAAGATCGGATCTCGAAGAGTTCGTTCTGCTCGAGATCTACACAAAGTAGAAATCGGATTCAGTCTGTAGGTCTAGGTCGGTTTGGGAATTTACTCTCTAGGCTAAGCTAGTCCGTCTCGGGCTGGCGTGTGATTTCTCCTAGTAGATCTCACCCGCTCGGCGATCACCTCCTTCGTGAGTTGATCCCGTCGGTGTCTTACTTTCTTCGTGAAATAAGCACTCTAGATCCGAGATCTCGTATCTAGATCTCCACTTGGATCGAGTTGCGGTGGTCCTGGACATAAAAGTCCGGCATAGGCAAAGAACCACGCGGCGAGGATCAGATAAGCGGATCCGCGTTTGTTCTAAAAGGGTTAAAAGTTGTAATCTTTTTTGATTTTCATTGTAAGCCTTATAAAAAGGCAATATTCTTTGAATTTTGTTGTAGGCGACTGAAGCTGTAACAAGTTCGAAATCAATGACAATCAAAACAACTTTCCCCATGACGATGAAGTAGTTTCCATTGACATATGCTAATTGAGCAATATTTACTAAGTTTTTCATATGAAGGAGAAATACGTATGGACGCCTAATTATGCTTGGTTAACCATAAAGATGCATATGACCTATTTATAGGAGATGCAATTTGTTGTGATGTAAGTACCCTTTTTCATGCTTTATACAATACATGTATTAGAACCGATTCAGAGTTAAGATACTAAAATTAATCAGTGAAATAGCATTAGAGAACCATACCAAAACCTATAGGAAAATTTGAAAGATGCAATGATTTAAAATTTAGAACAAAAACATTTCCTTACTATATAGATAACTATTATATAATGCTTGTGAGTGTTCTAATTTTATTTTGCTATGTACATTTTAGGTCATAGCCTCATTTATTATGCTTGTAAATAAGTTGATGGAGGAAAATAAAATTTACAAAAGACATACACATTTGTAGTCCATGGGTAACCGTAAGTACAAATCAATTTGGAGATTATAAAGAGTATTCTTATGTTATGTTAAATCTTGAAAATGAGCCTACTTTTTTTTAGAGATGCATTTTTGAAAATAGTATCGATAGTATGTTTAAGACATTAACGAAGAAACGTTTCCTTGAGTTTGATAAGATTATTTTTTCACTTTTAACTTCATTTCATTGGTACAAGCTGATTTTATCTCTAAAGGAGAAAAGATTCTATCACTACTCCTTTCTCAGCGAATACATGTCTAATGCTACTGATTTCAGAGAGAAACATATGCCCTCCATTCTCGATAATTAAAAATTGGATATTGGTGCTTTTCATGAGATAGAAAATTTTAAAGTACCTCAACAATGTGGGTATGTGTATTTAACTTCTTCAGATGCTCTTGTTTTTCATATGTCCTAACACATAGAAATTATTGATAGTAAACTTTTATAATTGTAGTTGCTGTAGCTTAGATAGTGAGGTGTTGTTAATGGCATATACATTCAGCCTCGCTCGGTCACCTAATTTTAATAGAATAAAGGAGACATAGAGCTCAGATCGTAGCCCTATTTATAGGAGATGCAATTGGTTGTGATGTAAGTACCCTTTTTTCATGCTTTATACAATACATGTATTAGAACCAGATTTAGAGTTAAGATACTAAAATTAATCAGTGAAATGACATTAGAGAACCATACCAAAACCTATAGGAAAATCTGAAAGTTGCAATGATTTAAAATTTAGAAAAAAATATTTTCTTACTATATAGATAACTGTTATATAATGCTTGTGAGTGTTCTAATTTTATTTTGCTATGTACATTTTAGGTCATAGCCTCATTTATTATGCTTGTAAATAAGTTGATGGAGGAAAATAAAAATTGACAAAAGACATACACATTTGTAGTCCATGGGTAACCGTAAGTACAAATCAATTTGGAGATTATAAAGAGTATTATTATGTTATGTTAAATCTTGAAAATGAGCCTACTTTTTTTAGAGATGTATTTTTGAAAATAATCTATCAAGTATTGATAGTATGTTTAAGACATTAACGAAGAAACGCTTCCTTGAGCTTGATAAGATTATTTTTTCACTTTTAACTTCATTTCATTGGCACAAGCTGATTTTATCTCTAACGGAGAAAATATTCTATCACTACTCCTTTCTCCACGGATACATGTCCGATGCTACTGATTTCAGAGAGAAACATATGCCCTCCATTCTCGATAATTAAAAATTAGATATTGGTGCTTTTCATGAGATAGAGTATTTTAAAGTACCTCAACAATGTGGGTAAGTGTATTTAACTTCTTCGTATGCTCTTGTTTTTTCATATTAACACATAGAAATTATTGATAGTAAACTTTTATAATTATAGTTGCTGTAGCTTAGATAGTGAGGTGTTGTTAATGGCATATACATTTAGCCTCGTCTCTGGTCACCTGATTTTAATAGAATAAAAGGAGACATAGAGCTCGTATCATAGCCCTATTTCTATCAGAATGGAAAGTGTCTGAATTGGGGGCAACATCGAATTGCTGTTTATTTTGTGGTCTTGTTATATTTTTTATGGACAATAGTATTGGATATGGTGGGTATGTGTTGTTTATTTAATATCCTTATGTTTTTTGGTGTTGGGTGTATTTTGTGGTCTTGGATGTATTTTGTGTGGACAATGATATTGGATATGACGAGTATATGTTGTTTATTTTATATGCTTGTGTATTTTGTCATATTGGATGTATTTTGTGGTCTTGGATGTATTTTGTGTGAACAATGGTATTGGATGTAGCGTGCATGTATTGTTTATTTTACATCTTTGAATATTTTGTGATCTTAGATGCATTTTGTGGTCTTTGATGTATGTTGTGTGGACAATGGTATTAAATATGGTAGGTATTTATTATTTTTATATCCTTATTTATTTTGTGGTCTTGAATGTATTTTGTAGTCTTCATATATTTTGTGTGGACAATGATATTGAATATGGGGGTATTTATTATTTTTACATCCTTATTTATTTTTGGACTTAGATGTAATTATATCATGTTATTCTAAAAGTATAGTGTGTTATTATGAAAGTATAGAATGTTGTCTTGAAAGTATAGTGTGTTATTATGAAAATATGGTGTTTGTCTGAGAAGTATACAATAAGAGTGATATTACCATGGAAAGCATATCTTCATAGAATTTTGAAGTCCTTTGTCCCTATCGATATTAAAACCACCATCATCCGAGTATGTAGATCTTCATTATTGAAGAGAATGTCTTGAATGCATTCCAAAAATCATTCTCAATTACTCTCATTCTCAAGTACGCATATGGCTATATGGAAAATATTCCTCCATCTCCATTTAGAGTAGTTGCGACAAGTAAGGTTCCTCTATACCTATAAAAAAAGATGAGCTATTATAAAAGTATGGCATGTTTTAATGAAAGTATAACTATTTCCGCCGAGAATGGGTTTCTTTGCAGTTTCCATTTCAAAATATTTCAAAATGAAGACAAATGAAAGATTGCACGTGTAACTCTCTCTAATACAAAGAAAATGATCTCACTCTCTTATAAAACACGTACTGAAGTCACTCGTAGTGAGCTCCCTGCTGGGTTCTTTACGTGTCTTGGGACCGTCGTCCGTGAGACCAGAACAGCGATCGTCGAATTGGCGGAGTTGAGTTTATGTTTCGCAAAGGAAATAAGAATTTAAG
Source organism: Asparagus setaceus (assembly GCA_012295165.1). Lineage (NCBI taxonomy): Eukaryota > Viridiplantae > Streptophyta > Magnoliopsida > Asparagales > Asparagaceae > Asparagus > Asparagus setaceus. The sequence goes on from CM022705.1 coordinate 19,725,675, forward strand.
CAAATATCTTAGCTAAGTAAGATATCTACTCTTCTCAAGATTTAAGGCGAAGCTTAAACTCGAGGAAACTCTAAGTGAAATATTCTTCCTCTGCTCCTTTGAGGTCTCTTAATCCAGCCACTTAATGTCTCTCTCCAAAAAAATATATCCTCCTTTCTTATTGGTTTAGAAAGCTATTTACAGCCTTTAGGAGGTGTAATCGCTAAAAAGAACACAAGTTGTGACCTGCCAGAATTGCATAGTGGGCGCGACACTTTTTGTGTCTCGGCCCAAAACTATCTCGGCCAAAGAGGTCGGGTCCCCTGACTGTTGTAACTGCTCCCTCTTTTTAAGGTACGTTTAATGCCCCATTTATGCGCTTAGTGGGCATTTTTCAAGGATGTAACTGCCCATTAATGTAGATGAACATCTCCACGTGTTGAAAAGGTCCAACGGGTCCTACAAATAACGATAAAATACCTGGAAAATATTTCAGACACTTTTGGTGTCTCCGCGATGTGAGACACAAAGTGTCGTTATGAGACACAATAAGTGTCTCGCATGTGCCGGTTTTACCCCCGTGGTTGATTTCCTTATATTTTAATGACGTCGTTCTTCAATCTTCTCGTGATTAAATCGCACTTGGGGTTCATCGACAATTTTCGATGCCTACAGATACCCCCTCTAAAGTTTTCAGACTCCACTATATTTTGTCGAGGAGTCTGGAATACTTTGGATAAGATGAGCCTTGCTTCTGTCCAACGTTGAACTTTATAGAAGAGGCCTATATCTTGCTCGACTTTGAACCCTAGCTCTGGACATCGTGACCATATTAGGATCAATAGGCATGCATCTATATTTGAATTGATTGAAAGGACAAAGTCGATTTTGAACTGATCATCTTCATCTTGAAGGTTGCAACTTGGGTTGTAGTTGAGTTCACAGGAGTATCGGGATAAATATTTATCCAACCATGTTATCTCATCACATTGGGAGATGACTGATCACCATTACCGTTATGAAGGAGATGGCATATTATTCTTCTTCAATAATAAGGATTTAGAGAAGAGGCACCGTCCAACTTACTGAGCATCCGGAATCAAACTATCCGTTGTAGGGATAAGCTATATAGAACTCAGAGAAAGCTTCCGAATGTAGTCCGGGGTCAAATTGCTTTGAATACACTATTTGAGAGGTTATGTTTATGGATCGTGGTGGGGTATAAACATGTGAAACATCTCAAATCACGTGCGGAGGCTAATCGTCAAATTCTTGAGTTGCCGAGACAGTTGTTGGCCCTCTTCATGCGCGACACCTTTTTATGTCTCGCTCGAGGCCAGACTTTGAATCGATTGAAAAGTCGGTAGCCTTCTATGACTTTTTTGGCGCTCAGTGTCGAATGCACTTTTATAAACCCGATGGTTCGGGTCTTTTTATCATTTATTAGCCCGCCTTTTGGAATTCAAAAACCTTCAAAAATTTCTCTTTGCTTCCATAAAATCTTCGAAAATCCCTCTAATCCCATAAATCTCACATCTTTGCTCGAAAATCCCCTTTGAATCTAGGGTTTTTTTTCAGTTTTCTTCGGATTTGATCGATTTTGATCAATTTTACTTCACAAAATCGGGATTTTCCTTGATCCTCCATCGAATCCGACGCTTCCTCTCCAAACTCTTGGCCTTTTCGAGCTTTTCTTGTCTCGATTTTCATCAAAACCCGACTTTTTCCACTTTTCTGAGCCAAAAAACCCATTTTTATCCATGTCTCCTAAAAGATCTCATATTCCCAAGGGTAAATCTGTCCCTCGAACCTCTAGGCGAGGAATCAACTCGCCTGACCTTTGGGGGTAAGTTTTTGTGTGTTTTGTGTTGAAAAATGGAACTTTCATGTAAAAATCCCTCGCTTGTTCTCCTTTATGCAGGCATTCGAAGAGTTGAGGTCCTCCTTCGTGAGGATCTGGGCTAAAACGAGTATCTTGCATTGTTAAAATAATGCGTAAAATAATAAAAATGAGGGTCGGTTGTCGTGCTTGCGAGCGGTCTGGTATCTCGGCCGTTGGCGAAGCGGTTTAATTTATCTCGGCATTGGCGAGGCGGTTGGTCGGCGAATTTTGGATTTTTTGACTAAGTATTTTTCACACCTAGTATTGCTCTTTGGGCTTATTCTGATGTGTTTTCTCTGTATCTTGTAGTTGAATTTCCTCCTACGGTGTTTCTTTGCTTTCGCTGAGCGGTGTTTGAATAACAGCTTTCTCCTCTTCTCGTGAGGCACCGTGATAGCGAGGTTCTCTGCGGCCAAGTGCACATCCGAGCTACCGGAGTTGCTACATCAAGGGGATATCGCCATATTGCGGTGATAGCGGCGCTCGTACGCGAAGAATCTTTGGATCTCTACCGATATCATACGTCGGCTATTTGTTCGGGGATTACATTCGCGGAACCGGAATTCTCCGCTCAGAGCCACGGCTATATAGGCGGCGGCGGCTCATCTACATCTGCCTTCTTTTCCCCGCCATCACTCGCTGGTGCATCTGCGCAACTTGTTGGTCAAAAGGAACATGTCTTGGAGATTGACCGAGGACCAGGAGCATGTCCATTGTGGGTACGTTAGCCAAGGCGTTACCCCAAGCTCCAGCGATAGGGGTTACATTCGTGGACTTTACCCCGGAATCGCGGGTCAAGACAGCCCGCCTCATGATGAGCTAATGGTCAAAGCTGATACCGTGAAGAATCGCTTGGCCAAAATAGGAAGGGAGCTGCCAGCCAAGAAATACCGATGCTTCGATTGGGTCCATTCTTCCAGCTACCGATGGTGGACACGGATGGCTGAGTACCTTCTTGGTCGGTCGAGTCAAGAGCTTCAAGATAAAGGCTTGTACATCCCCATCCGAGCAAGCATGTACGGGCTTTCTATCAGCGTGAACCACTTCTTCGCGCTTCTAGAGATCTACAACCCGGACACCAATACTTTCTTAACAAGGAACGGGGAGCTGGGCCTGTCGCTCCATGAGATGATGAAGGTATCCGGCCTGCCGATGGGTGACACGCCATGCAGGATATGACATCTTGTGGGAGTTAACTTGCCACTACCAGACGGCTATAGCGTCAATTGATGTGAAGGCCAAGAAATGCCCGCAAGTCAGCTTAAAGTAGTTTGCCGACTATTTATTCAAACACCTGGAGGGTCCTGATGAAGTGAGTGGTGACCTCTGAATCCCTCAGAGCATCAACAAGTTGATTGAGGCGAAGAATTTGAATCATATACAACTCCGCTTGCCGAGGGCAAGATCCGAAGAGCACCGAGTCAGACTTTTCGTGACGTATGCGGAAGCAAATAAGGCCACAAACTCTTCTGGCGGGCTACCTGGCGATATGGCTGAAGAAATGCGTGGTCCCGCATCAAGTCTCAGAATCGATGCCTTTGGAGGTGTTGTTTCCAGCTGTTGAGCTAGTTGTCGGTCGTCGACTTTCTCTCCTTCCGACGATGGTAGCGGATATTCATAGCGGGCTCCGACGCTTAGTCACTAGCTTCATGCAGAGGGGAAAGAAGCCTTCAAATGAGATCCCGATCACCAAGGTCAAATTGCCGTACACTTACCTGATGACCTGGCTCGTCCTCCACCGCCCGGATCTGATGACGTCGCCCGAGACGGTTGATCCTGAACTCCCCCTGCTATAAACTTTAGAGAAGTGCAAGTGGGGAGCAAGACAATGGCACGAGGTGTCCCACATTCAAGGTCATCAAGTGTTGGGAATTCTTAAGTGTTTCCCACGCTGTGTCGTTATGATGAAGTGCTCGTGGATGCTGCCGAGCCCAATGGAGACCGGAATATATTGGATCTTGGCTGTTTCTGGTGGTTGATAAACATTCGTCCCAGTTATCTCATCTTCCGGTCAAAACTTGCAAAGATCGAGCCCTATCTTCCCCGGGTTCTCCCTGATTCGGCTATGACCAAATCTACATCGAAAATCCGAATCGTGCAATGAAGACCCACGAGGCCTCGTGGACGGTGCGCCGGTATTGAGTATCGCCGCACTAACGCTTAAATTTAGCCTTCCTGCTATCGAGCCCAAGCTTCAGATGACCTTTTTATACTGCAAGTGGCTCATTACGGCTAACGCTTCCATTTCAAGAATTTCAGAAGCTGAAGTGGAGCGTAGAAGAACTGCGCCATTCGTGTCTCCCCTCCGTGGTGAACCATCCGAAAGTCTAAGGGCAAAAAGAAGGTTGTTCGAGAAGAGAGCTAAGAAGAATCTTTTGATGAAACAACACGGACTTCGAAGAAGAAGAAGAGCCGTTAGTCGAGGGGATCCGAATAAGGAGGAAGTGGTAGCACCTCCTTCTCTCCGCTATTCTCCAACTCGACGGGATGAACCAGTCCGGTTTTCACCGTGTTCCATCTCCTCAGCATCCTCACAGGCGACCTCGAATGGAGGTTCTTTTCACTTATCAATGTATGGCGGTTGAGGCGGAGAGAGGAGGAAGAGGAGGCCAGACAGCTATCCTGGAAGGTGCCTCTCCGACCAACTCCTCTTTGCCCGGAGCATTGATGCGTAAAAGAAAGTGGCGCATAAGGCCTGGCGTCAGAATCTCCGGCTCTTGGGGCGGGCCTGATCTCCATTGAGGGAGGAGGTAAAATTTTAATTTTACCATCTCACTTGCATTCATATTTATTATTTATTTTCTTTTCTTCTTTTCGAGCGGCTCAGAAGAAGAAATTCGGTGAGCCTTCCCTGTCATCACCCTTCATCTATGAAGAGTCAAGGTTCACGCCCAAATACATGAAGCTATGGATGAGGCGTCCCGGAATGCCATCGGTAGGCGTTGATGTCTCTCTTCGAGGCTCTCATTGCAGTGTATGAATACTTCATCCGGGTGGCAACTCAAGGAATTGAGGGAGTCCGACTTTGTTCCTCAGCTAATAAACATCGCTTCATGTTCTTTTAGAAAAACTTTAAGAAATGGGCTAAGTGCTAGCCGAAATGAGCCAACTCCTGTGATAAAGTCCGATCTTTACTTTGTTTTCTTCTTCATATTGAAAATCTAATATGTTGCTTCTGATGAGTGGAGGAGCGGTGAGGAGGGCAACTCGAGGCAAAACATTTGGGAATTCATTGAACTGGGAATCGGCTCGTTATATACATATATCGCCATGATTTTAATATATATATATATATATATATATATATATATATATATATATATATATATATATATATATATATATATATATATATATATATATATATATATATATATATATATATATATATATATATATATACACCTGTATATATAGCATTTCGGCATGTCTTACCAATGTCAAAGTGGAAGAACTGATGGAGACGGAGCCTGTGCATGAAGAGGGTCTCGGGGAGTTCTCTGAACCAGGCTTAGCTCAGATGATCTCTATTTCTGATTCCGATCACAACCTAATTTTCGATATGTTATCGAACAGTTTCGAGAGAATGTCATAGAAACCGGCCCTATACTGCGGTATATGTCTTATTATTCAGATCTTCTCAATTATCTTGCCGATAGTTGATAACTTAACAATATTTTCACTGCGGGCCCACGCTCTTTGTGAGCAAAGCTGGAAGTCTCGCGGTTACGAGTTTGGAGGTTGACCTCTTCCCGAGAATCTACTATTGTCTCGCTCTCAAGGCTTTCTCGCTCAACTCGACCACCGGCTACTCAAGCCAACTCGAATCAACTCCTGGTTCCCGAGGTCAATTGACAAGGGCAAATAGTCCAAGTTGAGGGATCTTCTAGCGCATCGGTATCTCTGACCCGTCTTTTATAAGAGTTTTAATATTTAAGATCTTCTGAAACTCACATTTCTTCTTTCACAGCGCATTCTTCCGTATTATATGACTCAATTAAGGCGTTGATGCCGGACGAAGATCCGGAGAAGCGGTGTATGACTTGAAGGCTTAACCTTTCTTCTCAATAGTGTTATCGAAAGTCGTGAACAAGGGCTTCTCCTTCGCTCTTTCAAGCCGCTTCCGACGGTGTGTGACGGCTATAAGAGAAGAGGGCTTCTCCAACTTAGCGGACTCCATTGCGTAAGATGTGATTCGGTTGGAACAAGAGTGGGGAACCGAGGCTGCGATCAGGCGCTTCCTCTTATATTTCTTTCCGGTCGAAGCCCATTATGAAAGCCAAAGAAGCGGTGAGGCTGGCGGCGGGAATTACGGCAATTGCGCACTAATCAACGCACTGTGGCATGTCCAATACAAAGAAAAGACCGAGCCGACTTGCTTCAATCCATTGGTAGAATCTCGAGATTGCTCTCTTAAGGAAAGCTCTTGAAGATGCCAAAGAGATGCGACTCTTCTAAAGATCGACTGTTTGGAGTAGAAGTCACTCTAAACTAATCGAACAAATGAAGACTTACGATGAAAGGTCATTGGTGGAGGCGAGAGATCATTCAAATTCTAACTCCGACGATTCTCGAGAGTCTTCTTAGAGAGGGAGTTAGAACAAAAGTATAAGGAGGAGCTCTCAAGCCCGAAGAGCGGATCCGCCATATAATACCCTAAAAAGCCTCTCATTAGCTTTTGTTGTTTAGCCGACAATTGTATATAACTCATTTTGTATTTCATTATTCATGAAATAAAGTTTTAGTTTTTTTATCGACTTTCATTACGCCATCTATTCTGTTTTGAACAAATGAGCATAATCTTCATAGGATTTTTGACAAACCCTCAGCCATCAACGGATTTGATAAGCCTTTACCAACTACCGTTTGAGTTGGGCTAGCATGTAGATTATCTAAGTCCGTTCTACATGTAACGTTGTGCTAAAAGAATAAACTCTCTTAGAATTTGTACTACGATATTGAATACGTAGTTTCGGTCAATATTCACGAGAATTGACAACCCGACGGTGTGTTTTAGACGCTGACTTATTCCTGATTTAAGGATAGAAATAACACCTACTACGCATAAATAGGCGTAGATTTAACAAATCATTAGGTCGATGTGGGGTGGCTATGTATTGAATACATAGACTTTATTTGCTATCTTGAATACATAGACTTGGTCAATTATCACGGAATTGACTATCCAAGGGCATGTGTTAGACGACTTATTTCTCGATTTAAGGACGAATAACACCTACTACGATAAATAGGCTTAGATTTAACAAATTATTAGGTCGATGTGGGGTGGCTATGTATTGAATACATAGACTTTATTTGCTCGATCTTGAATCGTAGACTTGGTCAATTATCACGGAATTGACTATCCAAGGGCATGTGTTAGACGACTTATTTCTCGATTTAAGGACAGAATAACACCTACTACGATAAATAGGCTTAGATTTAACAAATCATTAGGTCGATGTGGGGATGGCTATGTATTGAATACATAGACTTTATTTGCTACGATCTTGAATCGTGAGACTTGGTCAATTATCACGGAATTGACTATCCAAGGGCATGTGTTAGACGACTTATTTCTCGATTTAAGGATAGGAATAACACCTACTATGCATAAATAGGCTTAGATTTAACAAATCATTAGGCTTTTGAAATTGTTGTCTTGGGACAAAGACCGAACCGTTGTGTCTTCTCTTGGTGACGAACCGGTGTTGAAGAAGAAGAAGATATTTTCTTATCTCCCACTTCAATTGAGAATTCCTTGTTCATGTGAACTGAGAGTCAAAAGATTCCTGACGCACGTGCGTCAGGGAATCTATAAAGAAACTCAAAGTGGGATCTCCACTTCGAGAATCAAATTGGAGTCGGGCCACGTGGCTTTGACTCAGAAAAAAGGGGCCTTTTAATTCAGGTAAGTAAAAGGTGAAATTTGGAGAAACCTAACTACTCAAAAGGTTTAGTTGTTCAAATTTATCTCCTCTTGGAGCAGAGACGAACCCGATACTGGAGTGGAATTCTCATTCCTGAAAGGAATCGAGAACAGATTTTGATATTGTGGTGTTTGGGTCGAAAGTTGATTTCTTTGTCGCTTCCATTACAAAACTTAAGAAAATTACACTTTAATTTTCGTTACAAAGAAATTTTAGATAACTCTCTCACAAACTCAACAAAAGACACTACAAGTGTAGATCTCTTGTTTTGTGGGACTTTGCTGTCTTGGGGGCGTAATCCGTGGACCAGAAACGTGATCGTCGAATCGGCGGGGTTTAGTTAGTGCTTCGCAAAGGAAACAAGAACTTCAGCAAATATCTTAGCAAGGTAAGATATCTACTCTTCTCAAGAATAAGTCAAGGCTTAAACTCGAGGAATCTCGCGGATCGTGGTTCTTGAACTCCCAGCTTGGATTGATTTTTCCCTTTCGATGGCCGCACTCGCAAGTGGACGTAGGAGGGTATTTATAGTCTTTGGGAAACGCGTCTCTTCGTAAACACAAGTGTCATAAGTGCAGAAATTTGTAAAGCATGCGTACTGAGCCGCCAGGCTAAGCCGCTTCGCTAATCAGCAGGCGAGTAGTCGCCGCTGGGCCAGGCAGATATCGCCTCACGACAAGCGCAGGCAATATCGCCCTTCACCGGCCAACGGTTTCCGCTTTTAGGCATGATTAAATGCTCCTAGAATTACGCCTAGTGGGCTTTATCTTCGTAACCGCCATTAACGGTTCAACATTTCTCTCGCTGATAAAGTCAAGTGGGCCCCACCAAAGATTGATTTAGACCCTTTCGAGCTCATTTTAAGTATTCTCGGTGTCTCAGATTTGGCGAGACATAAGTGTTCGCTAGTCGCAGACACATCAAGGTGTTCTCGCCAGCGCAGATTACACAAGTCTCGCTAACAGCGACACATCAAGGTGTTCTCGCCGCGGGCAGGCACACACGAAGTGTCTCGCCATGGAGACATCAAAGTGTCTCGCTAGTGGCGAGACATAAGTGTCTCGCATCAGAAGCAGACACAATCTTCCCCTGTTGGGCTTCTTGAGATTTCGACGACGTTGTCCTTCGATCTTCTCATGGTTTAGTCATATTTGAGGTTCTTCAGCAATTTTGATGCCTACAGATATTCTCCAAAGTTTTCACTCTCTCTGTATTTTATCGAGGGTCCGAATACTTTGATAAGATGCTTTGCTTCGCTCAACGCTGGAACTTTGTAGAAGAGGCCCATGTTTTGCTTCAGCTTGAATCTGCTACGCATACGACCATACTTTGGGATCAATAGTCGTTGCATTTGTATTTGGATTGATTGAAATGTCAAAGTCGATTTTGGACTAATCATCTTCATCTTGAAAGTCACCACTTGGGTTATAATTGAAATGCCTTGAGAATCATTCAGAGAAAAAGCGTCGTCTGGTTTTCTGAATATCAGATTTCCAGGAAAGCTTCTATATGTAATATCCGGAATTGTCCCACTTGAAGAAAGCGAGCGGGCAACTGGGTGTCTCGCCAAAAGGACCGCCACGTAACTGCCCGAGCATGCTTGAGCTTCCTGAGGCGATGTAATGGCACATTTGCATTAGCAATGAGTTACAAAGTGCATTAAAATCACGGATGAAAAGTGCGGACCCCGGCAGAAGAGTGAACCCGCCGCCTCAAGTTATTGCTTATATGATAGATATAGGATTTTTGGCAAACCCTCACCATCAACGGATTTGATGAGCCTTTACCAACTACCGCTTGAGTTGGGCTAGCATGTAGATTATCCGAGTCCGCTCTACATGTTACTTGTGCTAAAAGAGTGAATTCTCTTAGACTTTATGCTACTTATATTGAATAATGAGGCTCGATCAATTATCACGGAATTGATTACCCTACAAAGATGTGTTAGATGCGACTTATCTCTCGATAAGGACGAGATAATATCCCTATGCATGAAGGCATAGTTTAGGTGTCATTAGGTAATGACATCTATGCTACGATATTGAATAATGAGGCTTGATCAATTATCACGAATTGATTACCCTACAAAGATGTGTTAGATGCGACTTATCTCTCGATAAGGACGAGATAACATCCCTATGCATGAAAGATAGTTTAGGTGTCATTAGGTAATGACATCTATGCTACGCATTTTGAATACGTAGGCTTGATCAATTATCACGAATTGATTACCCTACAAAGATGTGTTAGATGCGACTTATCTCTCGATAAGGACGAGATAACATCCCTATGCATAAAAGCATAGTTTAGGTGTCATTAGGTAATGACATCTATGCTACGAAGTTTGAATACGAGGTTTGTGAAATTTGTGTTTTCTCTTGGGGCTTAAAACGAACCCTCGTTGTGTTTTCTCTTGGGGCTTAAAACGAACCCTCGTTGTGTTTTCTCTTGGGGCTTAAAACGAACCCTCGTTGTGTTTTCTCTTGGGGCTAAAATGAACCCTCGTTATCGAGTAGACCTCTCATTCATAAAAGGAATCGAGAGGGGATTTTGACCGTGGTCCTAACCGTAGGGAAGGTTTGACCAAGTGGGAGTGAAAATTAAAAAATGATCCTAGCGTAGGAAGGTTTGATCGATAGGAGTTTTGAGACAATCCTAACCGCCGGAAGGTTTGATCGCTCAATCTGAAGTGGACCTCTCGCTCATAGAAGGAATTGAGAGAGGATATTGGCCGTGGTCCTAACTGTAAGAAGGTTTGACCAGATAGGAGTTTTGAGACAATCCTAACCGCCGGAAGGTTTGATTGCTCAACTGAAGTGGACCTCTCGCTCATAGAAGGAATTGAGAGAGGATATTGGCCGTGGTCCTAACTGTAAGAAGGTTTGACCAGATAGGAGTTTTGAGACAATCCTAACCGCCGGAAGGTTTGATTGCTCAATCTGAAGTGGACCTCGCTCATGGATTATCCACTGACTTTCTTAAAATGATGTCGGGTGAGTAAGAAGGAAGAGCAGCTTAACCTCTTATATTCATCGAGAGAAAGGGCGGTTTATTCGTATACACCGAGTCTGAGGGCGATTTATACTATTATACATCGGAATCGAGAGGGCGGTTTATACTCGTATACTGTCGAATCTGAGAGGGCGGTTTATACTCGTATACACAATGAATGCAGGAAGGTTATACTCGTATACATTTGGAGTCAAGTTTGATTCATTATTTCGGCTAAGACGCCGGCTTCAACCAAGGCTTGATGATGGCCTTGAGAGCTAAGCAATCCTTTGTAGGATGAAGGATCCTCCGTGGTACGCATTTAGGGTCCGGTTTTGCTAGCCTCCTCTTGATTTGTAATTGGAGGCAACTTGATTTTGTTGTTATCAAGGAGGTGTTTGAAGATGATTGGAACTTCTTCGCCCTTGAAAGAGTATGTCTGTGGAATTACGATTTAGGCTTTTGGCGGTGGTTGTTGCGGCGCTTGACTAACGCGATCCACGGATGCCTTTCCTCTATTACGAGGAAAAATTTACTTCGAGGGTGGTAGTCATTTTGCCTCTTTCAGCCTTTCTTCCTTCCGAGGAAACGCTCGCTTGTTCTCCTCGTATTTTTAGGTCTTTCCGTAGTTGGTGGGGCGACCCCATGACTTCCAAAGAATTCTATAGAAAGATTGTTGTGGCAAGTCTTCAATATGAACTTTTCATTAATTGATCCCCGCATTCATAGCTTTATTGCGAATCGCTTAACTAATGTGTCAATTGTCTCCCCACCTTCGCTGCCTAAGAGAGTTCCATTGAGACTTCGTGTCGCCATCGAAGAAGTTGCTAAGAAAAGAACTTTCCATGTCCTCGGCGGTTAATACTCGGCCTTGAGTCTTGATACCAATCGAAGCTGACTCATGAAAGTACCGGCGAATGGCCGAACCATCGAGGCTCGCTTCCGAGATTATCCCCAAATGTGATTTGAAGTAAATCGTGTTGTGAAGGTGACCTCTCCGCCAAATGGCGGAAGTTGATCAAATTGAATTTTAAGGTAAGGGATTGAATCCCATTCTCTAGGATATGGACACGGATACCGTCCGTTTGACTTCTGTGTGGACATCAAAGCATTGATTTTATCTTCAAGCTCTTTCATCCTTTCGCCATCATCCTCCCCTTGTTTTGGATCGCCCAATAGGAAGAATTGGACCATTTCCACCTTGAGCATCAAATGGAGCTTTGGAGGTTGATCAGATAAATGTGTTCATCAATCTCCAATCACCGCCTTCGACATTATGAGCATTATGGTGGGTAACTCCACCTTGTTGATCGGATTCGTGTCGCTGATCGACCCGTTGTGCAACCGCTTAGTTTGCAACTCCTCATCTCTGCATGGCTAGCTCCATCTCTGTTTCCTCATTTCGCCTTAAGCTCTCTTTGCTTAGCTAAGGCTTCTTGTAACATTTGAGCCGTGACATCGAGTAATGGTAAAGCTTCCGATGGGGACCAAGACTTGACATTGTGTCATCTAAGCTATCGCCGAATTGCCGCCGGAAGCTTCATCTTCGATGACTCTCCTCATGCATCCTTCTATAGTCGAGCGCGCTGTAGCTCGCAATTGTAACCGACATCTCCGGGAAACTCGGTGCCGACTTTTCCCCGCAGGAGGAAATCGATCTGATCCGCCGCCGTCCTTTTCCTTTGTTCACCATATTAATGGTCACTTCGGGAAACTCATCAATTTGATGGATGATCTCCTTCTTCTTCGATGTCGCCTTGATCGTGTGGTTTCAGATTTTCCGTCGGCGGAAAGCCGCTCAATATCGAAGCTTTGTGGGTGAGCCGCTCGACTCGCAATGTGCACATCCCGATAACCACGCCTTAATCAGCTTTGCACATGAGCAAGAACAACCTATTTCCATCGCCCTTCTCGGTGTTGCCACCCCCACCGATGATATGGTTGGTGTGGGTTATTACAATTTGCACTTCCACCCCCAAGTGTAACGTTGTCCTTAATTGAGGACACGCCTTCTTTGGGGACGACGCATTCTTTGACTTGAGAGACAACTTCCGCCGCCGCTTCGCTATCCGTTGCTTCAGATGAATCACAAGGGTTTGGTCATCTCGTGATTTTGCGAGTCACTTGCCTCAACTTATTCTTTTCTCAGAGACTCGTGGACCCCTTGTGGGATGCTCAAACGAGACGCAATGTAAATTCTTTCGCTTGAGCCGCTACGATGGCTCGCACATTTCAACATCACTTGGAATTTGGGTACGCCCCCAACCCGTTGTTGTTTATGGATCGTGACCCAAACGCTCCATTACCTGTTTTGACTTTGGTTCTCAATGTGGACCAAGGCTACCGAATCGGTTGACGGATTTCCGACTCTAACGGCTAATACCTCACCGAAAAGTGGAAGAAAGGGGCGAAAAGCCCATTTTTGTCAAGGGATCGGGCCACGCGAGGTAGCCGGGTTGCTCACGGGCGCTGAGATAGCTTTACACCGCCGCTTATGGCGTCGACCGTTCACGGGCGCGAGGCGCTTTACATCGCCTCTACCGAAAACCGCTGGCGACAGAATTTTGAGCCGCATTTTGATGTCGACTTCGGATCCATGCATGCATTTTGAGCCGCTTGTCGGATTGCTTTTGACTCTTTATGCCTTTATGTAACAACAAGACGCTCCGGAAAGCAAAGCGCACGGCGCTTTTGAGCTGTTCTTCCTTGTCAATCGAGTCCTTTTAACAAGAACCCATTCTTCCTTGTTAGGGTACCGACGGATTGAAAGATTGCAGCTTGTTGATGCCTTTGATCACGCGGAGTTCGATAGTGAACTCCATCCGTCGACTCCATGGCCTTGGCTAATTGACGAGCCATCTTTGACGCCGCCTTTGGCGAAGCTCTTCGCCGATCGCTTGAGATCTTGTTGAGAGGGGAAATCGCCGCAAGCTAACGAAGATCGCTGCACATCACAACAACGAACCTCCTCTTAGGGATGAGATCCTCCATGTTTGTGGGTGAGGAGGACTTCGATGTGGAAGAGGAGAGATACTTCGAATTTGGCTTGATCGAAGAAGTAGTCTATTTCATCAACCATGAGGTCGGCTCGATCGCCGCAAGGTTGCATAACAACGATCTGCTCGAGACCGCTGGCTCCCATCGTGGTCATCATCGTTTGGTCGAAGTTGATTTCTTTGTCGCTTCCATTACAAAACTTAAGAAAATTACACTTTAATTTTCGCTACAAAGAAATTTTAGATAACTCTCACAAACTCAACAAAAGACACTACAAGTGTAGATCTTCCGCTTTTGTGGGACTTTGCCTCGTGTCGGGACGCTGTAACCGCGGGACCACCGAAAGCCGCATCGTCGAATCGACGGGTTTAGTTAGCCGCAAAGGAAACAAGAACTTCAAAGAAATATCTTAGCAAGGTAAGATATCTACTCTTCTCAAGAATAAGTCAAGGCTTAAACTCGAGGAATCTCCGCGGATCGTGGTTCTTGAACTCCTAAGCTTGGATTGATTTTTCCTTTCGATGGTCGACCTCCCGCCCAAGTGGACGAGGAGGGTATTTATAGTCTTTGGGAAACGCCCTCTTCGTAAAACACAAGTGTCATAAGTGTTGAAATTAGCGCCGCTGCAGCCGAGCCGCTCATTAAGCCGCCGCTAACCGGCAGGTAAGTGCCGCCGCTAGCGCGAGGTAAAGATGGGTGCCCGCTAGCTGCGAGGCAGATGGGTCGCCACGACAAGCGAGGCAATATCGCCCCTTCACCGCCAGAACGTTTCCCCGCTTTTAGGCATGATTAAATGCTCTAGAATTACTTCAGTGGGCGATCTTCAGCGTAACCGCCATTAACGGTCCGAACGCTCGCTGATAAAGTCAAGCGGCCCCACCAGCATTGATTTAGACCCTTCGAGCTCATTTTGTATTCGGTGTCTCAGATTTGGCGACAAATAAGTGTTCGCTAGTCGCGAGACACATCAAGGTGTCTCGCCGCGGCGAGAGACAATAACAAGTGTCGCCAATGAGACACATCAAGGTGTCTCGCCGTGGCGGCACACGAAGTGTCTCGCCCAGACACATCAAAGTGTCTCGCTAGTGGCGAGACATATAAGTGTCTCGCGATCAGAAGCGACACAATCTTCCCCGTGTTGGGCTTTGAGATTTCGACGACGCTTGTCCTTCGATCTTCTCATGGTTTAGTCATATTTGAGGTTCTTCAAAGAATTTTGATGCCTACATGTGGGTGGCCTTAACTATTGGGAGGTTTGGCCAAATGGGAGTAATGATAAAGAAATTTTGATTTTGGTCTTAACTGTTCGAAGGTTTGACCAAGTGAGAGTTTGGAGACCGTGACTATTCAAAAGTCTAATCATCCAAAATTGGTGAAGAGTATTTCTTGGCTATCGGGATATGATAAACCTCGGTCCTTCATCGTAAAACGGGTTATCCTGAGTACACTAAGGATAGTATTTCTTCAGGAACTTTTTATTAATTGGCATCATCATCTTATCACCGTCTTGGGTGATCAAGCGATATGCTCTATTTGAGTAGACCGTATCAATTATAAACAGTCCCTCCCATTTGGGTTGGAATTTGCCTTTCTTCTTGGAGTTAAGGATCATTGGTCGCCAGACGGTGAGTACCAAGTCTCCTTCCTCGAAGACCCGATGCCGGACTTTTTTGTTGAAGGCTTTGAAAATTCTGGCCTGGTATAACTCAATTTATTGTTGAGCTTCCAAGCGTTTTCCATCCAACATCTCAAGCTATTCAAGACGCTTCTGATGTTGCTCATCATCCATCATTCTCGTCGCAAGTGCGATACGAAGGGATGTGATTTGCATCTCTAATGGTAGAATGACTTCACATCCGTATACCAAGGAATATGGGGTGACCCCGGTCGGTGTTCGGACCGTGGTGCGATAAGCCCAAAGAGCCTCGCCAAGCTTATCGTCCCAATCTTGTTTATTGGTCTTTATTAGCTTTGCCAAGATCTTGATGATGGTCTTGTTTAAAGTTTCAGCTAAACCATTCACAGTAGGATTATAAGCTGTAGATGAAACATCTTGGATTCTGAACTTGCTGCAGAATTTGACAAAGGCGTTGCTAACAAATCAAATGCTTCGCAAGTAACAATTGCCCTCAGACACCGTATCGATAAATGATATGGTGTTTGATGAATTTAATGACATCACTCGTCTTGACTTCTTTGAGTGGAATTGCTTCAGCCCATTTGGAGAAGTAATCCGTGATTGCTAAAATAAAGCGATCACCTTTTGCTGATGGGGAGAAGATAGGTCCTACCACATCCATTCCCCAGATTTCAAATGGTCAGGAAGTGGTTGACGGATGCAGGTCTTCTGGTGGCTGATACATGTAGTTAGCATGTATTTGACATGCGTGACACCGTCTTGCATATACAATTACATCTTTGATCATGGTCGGCCAATAATAGCCCAATCTCCTTAGTCGATCTCCTAACTTAGGACCTGGTTGATGTGTGCCACAAGTCCCATCATGCGCTTCTTTGAGGGCTTCTTCTGCTTCCTCGGTTGAAAGGCATCGGAGTAGTAAGCCATCATATGTACGACGATAGAAATGCTTTGAGTCGCCGCTATAATAAAAATCTCTGCGTCCTTCTTCGGACTGATTCCCTTTCTCTTACATCTTTCGGTAAAATACCGTATAAGACATAATCTATAATGGAAAAACACCAATCTCGAGGTTCGAGCTTGGTTAAAGTGGCACGCACTTCTTTGATGTCCAAAGCGCATTCTGATATGAAAAGTTGATGCGTCCTCACAGTAATCAATTGTTCTATTTCCGGGGGTTGCGCCAATGAAACAGTTAATGCCGCTAGTGCATCTGCATAGGCATTCTGGAGACGTGGTATATATTCGATGAAAAAACTTTCAAACGATTCCGCCATCTCTATTGCCGCTTCATAATATGGGACTACATCCGATTTCTCATCGCAGCTTCCTGGATCTGATTAACAATCAGCTGGGAGTCATCGAAAGCCTCTAAATATTCCACCCCTAACTCCTTGGCAAAACTGAGTCCAATTATTAGTGCATTGTACTCAGCCACATTGTTGGAGCATGGTTCCGTCAATGAATAAGCTCGGGGTATCACATGATTTTTGGGTGATACCAGAACAACCCCGACTCCCGAAGAGATCTTCGATTGTTCAGGAAGACTTGCTACATGAGTTGCTCGGGAGGCGCCATCAAAATATAATTGCCATACATGCTCGTGAGAAGTATGGTTGACCTCGTAGGTTTCGTCAGGTAAGTCTTCGTAAATTTTAGCTTTGTCCTTACTAGGTCGGACTTCTAAAAGGTCACAAATTGCTTATCCTTTCACCGACTTCTGCTATTTAAAGTGGATGTCATATTGCGAGAGAAGCAATGCCCATCTCGCTAATCGCCAATTCGAAGAGGCCGGTTGCGTCATGAATACTCAGATTGGATTAACGCCTGAGATGACATGTACCGTTTGTCCAACCGTAATGACGCATTTTTGAACCGAAATACCAAAGCCAAGCATTCTTTCTCAATATCGGATATCGAGATTCAGCACCCACCATTGTCCTACTCGATAATAGATTGCTCGCCATGACCGCTCATCATCTTGTGCTAACAAGGCACTTAATGAATGGTTCGCCGCCTGACATAAATCAAGAACGCCCCGATTTCGGCAACAGAACAGAGGATTTGATAAGTATGCTTTGATATCTTCAAAGGCTTTTGACAAGCTGCCGCCCCATATGAACGAAACGCCTTTTTGGTGAGCTTGGAGAACGGTTAGCATTTTCCTCGCGAGATTCGAATAAAGTTCGACATAAGCCATCTTCCTTATAACCCCTAAGCTCTTTGAGGTTTCTGGGTTGTAATTCATTGATTGCCTTCACTTTGTCGATCGATATGGATTCCTCTCGATGACAACGAAACCAAGAAATTTACCGCTAGCAATTCCTGTGAAAGACTTAGTAGGATTCATTTTCAACTGATGACTTCGCATGAGATCAAATACCGTCTTGAGATCTTTGATGTGATCACTTTTATTGCGGCTTTTCACCACTAAGTCATCGACATAACACTCAACGGTTTTTTGAAGATGCTCTTGGAAGATCTTCGTCATCGCTCATTGATATGTAGCACCTGCATTCTTCAAACCGAAGGGCATGACAGTGTAGCAAAAGATGCCAAGAGATGTCCTAAATGAGATGTGTTTCTCGTCATCGGGATGCATCTTGATTTGATTGTACCCAGAGAATCCATCCATAAATGATATTCTTTCAAACTCACAAGTGTTGTCTATAATGACATCCGTGATGGGTAGTGGAAAGTCATCTTTCGGGCATGCGGTGTTCAGATCCCTGAAGTCGACGCAGATTCTAATTGTCCCATTCTTTTTTAGAACATGGACAATATTCGCCACCCAATCTGGATGTTGTTCTTATCTGACAAAACCCGATTCTATGAGTTTCTTTACTTCAGCTACAATTGCTTCCATAATTTGTGGACGAAACCGTCGCTGTTGTTATTTCACGGGTTTGGCTTCTGGCTTAATATTAAGGCGGTGCACTGCCACTTTTGGATCAAGCCCTGGCATATCTTCGTAATTTCACGCGAAGACGTCAATATATTCTTTAGCGAGAGAAATTAATTCACCTTTCTCTTCTGGTGAAAGACTACCGCTGATAAATATAGGTTTTGGATTTGCTTCGTCTCCCATATTTATTTGAATCACCTCATCTTCGGTAGGCGGCTCCCTTTGCTCGAATCTATTACCGTACTGAATGTTCAAGTGGAAAGTCCAAGGGTCTTCCCAAGTTGGTAAGTGATCATCTTCTCCAGGCTTTGCCGGGCTTATTGTGGTCATGTTAGACATTAATCCTTTGAATACTTCCCCGAGACTAGCGTCTGAATCCCACGTTGAAGAATCTGATGAATTATCGTGATCATCAATTTGCCAACAGCATTCATCGGAAGATGAAGAGCCATAACCCGCACTCTCCCCGTTCATAATAAGGTTTTCCTTCTAAGACACGGAGAAGGTTGAGGTGGAGTTCAATGCCTCGCCCAAACAAAGACCTGCCCCGGCGAAATCATATCCCCATTTCTTCATGTAATGGCGTGCTTGCGTTTATGACTAAACTTGGAGAAATATTTGCAAGGTCCTTCATCACTATTATCGCCTTCCCAAAAGAGGTTTTGGCGAGATATTTTCCCTTTCCCAAAGATTGTTTTCTTTGCATCTTTTGAAGGAACGACGAAAGTTGATCCAGACGAGCTTTGGAGGCATTTCTTCATCTGGTTGGATGACGAGAGCGGCACGCAGATCGTAATCCTTATACCCCTCGTGATTACACTATCAACACTAGGTACATTCTCTAAATCATTATTTATTATATGCTCATCGCCAGTTGCCGCCATAACTTCCTCCCCGACGATTCAGCTCACAAGATCGATTATAAGAGGCTCAATGTCATTAAGTACAAAGTTTCCATCGTAATCGAGCCGGCCGCATCGCCTTCATTTTCGTTGTTCAGACTGGCCGATGGTTCGATTCAAGACTATATAGAAGGGAGTCAAGAAATAATTTTCCAATCCCTTGAATGGCTACTTATCCACCACCACCGCCTTGACCACATTATCGCGACGTATATTTTAAACACCGATGTAATATAGACGGACTATGACATTACTATGGATCCAAGGTCAATCCAATAGTAGATTGTAAGAAGTCTCTACGCCGATGACATAGCATGTGACTTCTGACTTGAGATCCCTAAGTCGCATTTTACCCGGATTTTACCCAAAGGTCTAGAACCGCTGGTATTGAATCCAGAATGACAAGGTTCGTAAAGCCAACTTGCTAGCCGGAATTTCGAGATGATACATCAATCGGAGTGGCATGATGTCGACCGCGATCCCGGTCGACTTGAATTCTGGATCTAAAACCGAGCCAATGTACCAAAGAAATACAAAGGCCCGTCATACTTCAAATTTCACTTGCATATCATCTCGGTGAACGTGATGCAAGGGAAATGCTTAGTAGCCAAAGTTGGGCAGTTCAGCTTTTCAGAACTCGCTGACTTGTGTGATAAAGGTTTCAATCAGCTTTATACTCTTTCAAAGCCTCTCTAGTTTTGAGAGACGAACAACTCGTGAAGAGTTATTCTTGCTGGATATTGGCCAACCGAGCCATGACATCTAAACGATACCGGGCGCTCGAAGCTCGCTTGTTCTCCCAATCGGTTTACTAAATCGTGGTTGTTTCCGATTCAAAACCTCTTTTTGCTTAGCTTCCTTTTGCCGATCATTATCAATCGGTGGCCGTGAGGAAAGCACCTGTGGCTGAGGCTCATTTTCAGGATATTGAAATCGATACTTATTTCCACTCCTAGTAGCATAAGCTGGTTCTTCTTCCGCCGCAAGAACTTCATGCTCATTTTTAGAAGATGAAAGGGTTAGAATTTTCTCGTCACCTTTCTCTAGAGTTGCTGAGATGTGACCACAAGACCTACCTTTACGCTTTGGATTTCGTGCAGGAAGATCCGTCCATTGCTCATCTTGAAGGAGGTCCGATGAACCCAAAGTATTTCGGCCATAGGGCTGTGTGTGTGTGAAACAAACCCTTCTCGACGCTGACCATGTGGATCATCATTGACCGCCTTGACTTCCACTTTTGGGACAATCTTCGCTGGTACAAAGACGGTGGCATGGATTCAAATTGATGGCCACCATATTCAACCGCTTTTCTTTCTTTGTCGCTATGATACCGCATCGATCAAAGCTTGGATCTTGTCTTTGAGGACGAAGCAATTCTTAGTCGGATGATGGACCCTCCTGTGATATGAACAATATTTAGGGTCTGAGGTCTTATTAGCCTCCTCCTGATTTGTGATTGGAGGCAACTTGATCTTATTATTGTCCAGGAGGTATTTGAAGATGACTGGAACTTCTTCCTCCTTAAAAGTGTACGTTCTCTGAAATCTTGAATCCGAGTCTTTTGCAACTCTTGAGATTTTGTTGAAATCTCACCTGTTGCCGCCGCTGGTGATTATTGACGCGTTATTGAACGCCCGATTTGCATCAACAAAGAGTAGCCGACGCTTTTCTCGCCACGGGCACAAAATTTGACTTTGAGGGGCCCGTGGTTGGTTGGCCTCTCTCATTCTTCTTTCTCTTGAGGAATCGCTTAGCTTGTTCTCCACGAAGCTTCAAGTCTTTCCATGTGGTCGGTGCTACAACTCCCATGGATTCCAACAAATCTAGAGAAAGGTTGTTGTGACATGTCTGTAATATGAACTCCTCGGTGACTGGATCCCTGCAGTTCATGGCTTTGTTGCGGAAGCGTTTGACGAAATAGTCAATCGACTCGCCACTCTTCTGTTTTTCATCCAAGAGGGTCCCGATCGAGACTTCAGTATCGTCGTCGAAGAAGTTATTAAGAAAGGAACTCTCAATGTCATCCCAGCAATTGACACTCCCTGCCTTGAGTCTTCGATACCAATCGAAGGCTGCCCCGCCAAGGGTACCTACGAATGACCGAACCATCAAAGGCTCATTTCTCGAGATCACACCCAGATGAGATTTAAAGTAGATTAAATATTGCGTGGGTGAGCCTCTTCCATCAAATGGTGTGAAGTTAATCAAATTGAACTTTGATGGGTACGGAATTGAGTCCCACTCTCTTGGGTATGGACATGGAATGCCGGTCTTCTTGACTTCTTGAGCGGATATTAGAGCATTGATCTTGCCTTCAAGCTCTTTCATTTTTCCGCTTTCACCCTCACCTTGCTTCGGATGATTAATTAGATTACTCCCAGTAGGATGGGTTGGGCCATCTCCACTTTGAGTGCCTGATGTAATTTTCTTCGGAGGTAGGTCGGCAATGATGGTTTCATCCACTTCTGTATCACTATCTTCTATATCGTGAGCCTTACCTGACTCGGTTCGCTTTGTTGACTGGACTCCTGCAGTTTTCGACTTTGTAACTCCTCATCACCGCATGGCTAACTCCATTTCTGTTTCATCTCGCCTTAAGCTCTTCTCTCTGCTTAGCTAAGGCTTCTTGCAACATTTGAGCCAGTGTTTTAGGAGTGATAGTATAAGCTTTCTAGCCCGACCTACGCCGATATCGGTCATCGATGCCATTGGCGAGCAAAGGCCGGAGATCTCATCTTCGATGAATCCCTCATGCATCCTTCTATAATCTCTCGCCTTGTAGCTAGCAGCTTGTAACCGACATTCTCCTCGAAATTGGTGCCTTTTCCTTCCAGAGTGAAGTCAGGTGTTCGCGAGGAAAATTTTATGAGAAAGTCAGAAATAAATGTTATCCCTTCGATTGACTTTAAAGAAAGAATAAATACAACCCTCTCAAATAATCTCTTTCTCTCAACATTTTGAAAAGAAAGAAATTACAAACTCCTCGATCGGGTTGCCCGATTTACAAAAGAGAGAAAGATCAACTAAGACCCTTCCCTTTATGTAACTCGGGTTCTTCACTGCGGGCGCGGGGAGCTTGAACCTTGTATCCCGCTGGACGATCCGACCGCCTTGCTCGTGGAATCACGCCGAAGAGAACTTGCTAGACAAGTATAAGAACTCGCAGCAAGTTCCTAACTCTAACGAAGTTTGATAACTCAAGAACGAAGTTTTGTAACTCGCACGAAGTTTGTAAACCAAGCCAAATTGAAGAAGAACCGCATTGAAGCAGCCGAGCTCTCACTTAAATTCAATCCCAACTCTCTTTGAAAAATCTTCCTCCATTTTTATAGGTATTTTAGGGTGTAACTCGACCCTTAGAATGGAGATTCGTGGCCCTCAAATCGTGGAAAACGGTTTTGGAGCCGCTTAAGTCGGCTTAAAGAGCAAAATGCGAAGACCCGCTTTTAGATGACCTCGCTACCGCTTAGGACTAGGACGCTGGGTTGAGATCCGCCAGCCGAACGCTATGACGCCCGCTGCTTTGAGCTTGACGCTGGCCGAGAGCTCCGCTTTGAGCTTGACGGCCGAGCTCCGCTTTGATCTTGATGCTACCGAGGGCTTCGCTTTTGCACTTTAAACGCACTCGAGCTCCTGCTTTGAGCTTGGACGCTGCAGCAAATCTTTTGGTTTGTTCTGAAGAGGTTATTCTCTTGGTTGAATCTTATCCTTGTGTTTGTGACTCTACTCTGTTTTCTTAGAAGCCTTCAAACTGTGACTTCGTTCGACGATATCTTAGTGGGTCGTGGCTTATCAGTAGTAAAATTTTGACACCCTCTGAGAACCCCTCCAAAGTTTTTGAAAGTTCGCGTTGATCGGGACGAAGCCGTAATACTTTGGATATCTTCTTTTGTTTGATCTTGAGAAGACATTGCTCCTCATTCTGTCTTCAAAGGAATTGCGTTCTGCTTTTGTCCATGCTAGTCATTCGTCTTTCATGGGTGAACTCCGACATTTTTTGCTTTTTTTTTTTGAAATGCAGGGCTAAGCTTTTCGTTTGAAGCTTGAAACGCGAGGCAAGACCCTCTTGAAACGCGGGGGTGATCTCCGCGTTTTGACCTTGAACGCGACGATAAGGTCCGCGTTTTGGGATTTGGACGCGGGGTTGAAGCCACACCGACTTGAACGCGAAGCTGAAGTCGAACCGATTTGGTTAAGAACGCGAGGATCTCGTTCGGGCGGGATTCCTTACCTAAAATCTCGTGGAGATTTGATAAATTTGTGACCTTATAAATAGACCCTGGTCGTAATTAAAAGTCTCACACTTTATCAAGGAATTTTCTTCCTTAACTCTCCGGCGAACGTCTCCGATCTCAACCTTCCGACGAACTTTTCAGTTCCACCTCGGCGAGAATGTCTCCCAAGAAATCAGCAGTCAAGCCCAAGAAGACCGCCCAGCTTCCTCGAGCACGCCCCGGAATGCCCGGCGCGGTTGAGCCCCTCACCTCACCCCTTGATGATGGTAGGTTTTGACCTCGATAATAACTTGTTTCGACAAGTTTCATTCTTCGTGAAACAGCGGCAAGCGGCGGCTTCGCGTTTAAGAACACAGGGCTGGCGCTCTCGTTTTTCAATGCGGGCGAGGCTCATCCTCGCGTTTTGGAAACAAAACGCGGAGATCAACATCCGCATTTTGGGAATGAAACGCCGGGTCGATCTCCGCTATAATGAAACGCCGGGTCGACATCCGCTTGGCAATGAAACGGTCGACATCCGCTTTGGCAATGAAACGCTGGGTCGCGGTTTCGCTTGACGCTGGCACGCCGGTTAGCATCCACGCTTTATACTTAAACGGGAGATAACCTCGCTCGGGTTTGAATTTCTTAAACTTGTGTTTACTTTCCTCCGTAATGACTGTCTTTTATCCTCATGTGCAGTGTGCTACTCAAGTGACCCTCTCACTTTTAATAGTCATTTTGGCCATGAGGGAGGTGAAGATCCAGAGGTTAACTTCAGTCTGCGCCAAAAGCTTCCCATTGTTCAAGACAAGGATGAAGATCGACTAAAGTTCATCACTGAGGCTAGTTTACCAGGAGTCAGGGCCATCGTCACGGATCTCAAAATCGACGCTGGACCGAAGCCTCTCAAGAAGCCCGAATTTCTTTGAGACCCCGTGGCACTTGATGCTAAAACCACTACGGCGGGGATTACAAGATGTCGCTAAAAGTTGGTGACCGACTCTTCCTTCCCAATATGGAGCGCATGTATCCACTCTCTTATCTCAAGGTGGCTCTATCCCGAGGCATATGGATTGGGATCTTGTCAAGAATCAAAATGGGGTATCGCTGGGATGTTGACCCATCAAGGTGTGGTCTGTGGGCCATCGACAAGTGGCGGCTTTAAGGCGGGCTTGGTCACTTTCGAGTATCCGTTTCCGAGGTGCCCACTCCCACCAAAGATTTTTGCTCGCCGATTCATCACGTAAAGGGGAGTTTCCTCGCCAAGACTTCGTGGCACCGGATGGGTACACTCAACCGACGGAATGTGGTGGACCCGCCTTATGAATTTCGTCATGGATGAGCTACAAGATTTATTGATTCTTTCGCTTTGGGATTTGGACGCTGGGTTGAAGCCACACCACTTGAACGGTTCAAGTCAACCGATGGTTAAGAACGCGAGGATCTCGCTGGCGGATTCCTTACCTAAAATCTCGTGGAGATTTGATAGGTCATGCCTTATAAATAGACCCTGGTCGTAATTAAAAGTCTCACGCACTTCTTATCAAGGAATTTTTTCCTTAACTCTCCGCTAACGCCTCCGATCTCAACCTTCCGACTAACTTTTCAGCCTAATTCCGGCGAATGTCTCCAAGAAATCAGCAACAAGCCCAAGAAGACCGCCCAGCTTCAGCACGCCGCAAGAATCGGGATCGCCGGGCGGGCCGCTTTGAGCCCCTACTACCGACACCCCCTTGATCAGCGGTAGGTTTCACCTGATAATAACTTGTTTCGACAAGTTTCATTCTTCGTATAACAGAAACGACGCAGCCAAGCTCGCTGGGAACCCGCTGACGCCGTTTTTCACACGGAACGAGGCTCATCCTCGTTGAAACAAAACGGAGATCAACATCCGCATTTTGGGAATGAAACGCTGGGTCGACATCCGCTTTTGGCAATGAAACGCTGGGTCGCGGCTGCTTGACGCTGCACGCCGGTTAGCATCCACGTTTTATACTTAAACGGGAGATAACCTCGCTCGGGTTTGAATTTCTTAAACTTGTGTTTACTTTCCTCCGTAATAACTGCTTTTATCCTCTGCAGTTACCTAAAGGACCCTCTCTACTTTAATAGTCATTTTGGCCATGAGGGAGGTGAAGATCCAGAGGTTAACTTCACCGCCAAAAGCTTCCCATTGTTCAAGACAAGGATGAAGATCGACTAAAGTTCATCACAGGCTAGTTTACAGAGTCGTGGCCATCGGGCGGATCTCAAAATCGACGCGGACCGAAGCCTCTCAAGAAGCCCGAATTTCTTTGAGACCCCGTGGCACTTGATGCTAAAACCTTTACTGACGGGGATTACAAGATGTCGCTAAAAGTTGGTGACCGAATCTCTTCCTTCCCAATATGGATGCATGTATCCACTCTCTTATCTCTAGTGGCTCTATCCCGAGGCATATGGATTGGGATCTTGTCAAGAATCAAAATGGGGTATCGCTTTGGGATGTTGACCCATCAAGGTAAAAGGCCCCGTGGGCCATCGACAAGTGACGCTTTAAGGCCGTGCTCGGGTCACCGAGTATCCACCGCACGAGGTGCCCACTCCCACCAAAGATTTTGCTCGCCGATTCATCCGCCAGGGGAGTTTCGCTCAAGACTTCGTGGCACCGGATGGGTACACTCAACCGACGGAATGTGGTGGACCCGCCTATGAATTTCGCCATGGATGAGCTACAAGATTTATTGATTCTTTCCGCTTTGTAATCCGCCTGGCTATGCGATACGGTATCGCACAAAATCCTTATAACTTTTTGCGTCGAGAAGTATAACCGGAGACTTATGCGTTCTTTACACCGGCCGGAGAGCTAGGTTTTGCTCTTCATGCGAGATGTACCGTCTCGCCTTTTTGGGGAGCTGGCCGAGGAGTTTATTCCCTGAACTGAAGAGTTGACCATCTTAAGAGCAGCCAGTCCCGACATCTACGAGACTTTTTGGGAGTTGATGTGTCATTTCCAAACTTGTGCTCAGCTGACAGGATTACGTGGAGGCGGAGTCAAACAAGCGTCTTGGGCTGACTATTTATTCAACAATTTGCATAGCAAGGATACTGATGTTGTTTGTCTTGTTGCGAGCTTCGCTGTGAAGTTAAAGATGTCATTATTAGGAGCCTCCTCTCATTATACTAATGAGGCTCAAGAGGACATTTTCCCGCCATTCACAGAGTTCGAGAGTTTTCATTACCAAACTCTGACCCCTATTTCTGACGTGGCTCTGTTTGCTGGCTTCCTAATGTTATGGCTGAAGCGGTGTGTGGTGCCCTCTAGGCCCACTGACTCTATTGCTGCCGAGGTTGTTTACCCAGCAGTTCTTTTGGCTCATGGGAGACCAATCAACCTTCTTTCTGCAATGACGTGCCATTTACAGAGCAGCTTGAGGGAATTATGTCATGATTTTACCCAAGTCAAGGCAATTGGCACCGGTGAGAAGAAGAAGGCTTTGAAATTTCCCAACCCGCGCGTGCCTTTACCGTATACTATTTGGTGGCCTGGTTTGTTTTGCATTGCCCATCTTTGATGTCTGCTGCTGCTTCTTGTGGCGACTCTTTCGTTCCGTGGGTTCAACGGTTAGGGCCGTCTCGATGGGAGGGCTGGTACATGGTCATGGTCTGGCAAATTTTGTCAAAGGATCTCAACTACCATATCTTCAGATGCTTTCTCAATTTTGAGGGAGGCGGATATGGGGAGATGTATCAGGACACTAAGGGCTCCAGCTCCTTCACCCAATTGAATAGGGGTGTTTTTCGTTGGCTGATCAACATCAAGCCTGGCTACCTAATCTTCCGCCAAGGTGGGAAATGTTACATTGAGCCTTATCGGCTTTCAACTGCTTTCGACAATTTAGATCACGACCAGGTATGCGTTGGAATCCTAATCCCTACTTGCGCTCATCGGGGAACTTATATGAAGGTGCAAGTGCGGTATTATTCGTGGTACGGCGGGGCCAAATTACACTTCCTCATAAGGCCTAATTATCGACTATGGGTTTCTGGCTGGTACCAATCCGCTTCCCGGATCACGAATACAAAGCGAACTTCGTCTTGTTTAAGAGAGATCAGAGAAAAATGTATGAAAGGCAATCT
Organism: Asparagus setaceus; assembly: GCA_012295165.1. NCBI lineage: Eukaryota > Viridiplantae > Streptophyta > Magnoliopsida > Asparagales > Asparagaceae > Asparagus > Asparagus setaceus. The sequence goes on from CM022705.1 coordinate 19,753,236, forward strand.
AAAGCACCCCGCATGAGGGGGTTCAAGAATATTTAGCTTGTGAGCAGAGGTAGTCTTTGAGGCTGAAGCTACGCGGTTAGACCTCTTGGACATACTTTGGGTGAGACCGTGAGGAAAAGCTGCGAGTAAATGGCGGTGTCTAAAAAGGACAGCGCCGCCAAAGCAAAGCGGGTCGCCCGCGATCACCACCGGACCTCCGCTCCCGGCGGTCGCTAATAAAGATGTGTTTAGAGCTGCTCCTCCAAGACCTTCGGTGGAAGAAGAAGAACCCCAAGAGTCATCGGTTGCGTGGATTTCCACCAACGGGTCTCCGCTCGATTGGGCCGGCTTTTAAGAGGTTCTATTTCGCCAATCTTCGGAGGAAGAAGGTGGAGATGAATCACCATTGAGGATCGGAGTCTATTCAAGCTGTTGAGCCTCTCGATATGATAATTCGAGGCCAAACTTTGATCTTTGCTCCCAGCGTGAAGAGGCTCAGCGGAAAAGGTGAAGCTACATTACACCAAGATATTCATCTCCGCTTCTTTGATGCTCATGCCTACAACAAAATGAAAGGCCTAGCCCCACAACCGACTATTTCCTAAGTCGACCGCTGCTACGAAGTTCTCCACACCCTTGAGAGCGGCGAGGAAGAGTCATTATGGGTACTCGATCACGATGAACTTTCGGCGATCTCCCGGTTTGTCATAGAGAAGGCGTTAGCTCCTGTAGCTATTTCCTCTTCGGGTAAACATTGTTTGTTTTGAGTTTGGATAGCTGTTTCATATGTGTTTTTTTTGACAAAAAGTATTTCTATAGGTTCGCCGGTGAGGGCAACTCAAGAGGTCGCGGCAGTAGTGGCCCAGGAAACTGTACCAACAACAACTTCTATTCCTGAGTCAGTTCTAGAAGTTTCAGTAACAGCAGTTTCTCCTCCGACAAAATCAGCCCCTCTTAGGATTTCTCTTAGGACCGAGAAGGATGTTGGTGCCTCCCCTTCAGCTCAAGTACTATCACCTATGACTCCTTCTCAGGGCCTCGTGACTCAACATGAGCTGGTATTGTCTCCTGCAGTTTCCATGGAGTCGGCCGTTGTGCCTAATTTGCTTCAGAAATATATCGGTCATTTAGAATCTGAGATCTGGGGGTTGAAGATCATTGTCGCTGGAAGGAGCACCTTTGCAGCTTTCAGGCCTATTTTAATGAATTATTTGAATAACATCAGGTATCTGGGCGACACTGAATGCATTCAACGATGTACCGATGAGATATCTCGCCTAGAGGAGAGTTTGAAGAGCTTTGAGGAATTGAATCATGTTGATCTGGAGGCTCAGATTGAGTCAACCCTCGTTGACATTTATGCTAGCGATGCATCAATATGAAGTTGTCGGAAAGAACTTGAGCAAGAAGGAAATACAAGTTGCATCCACGGCTTCGGTGGGATCATTGGCAACATGAGTTGACTTCCGACCTCTATTATCACGGGCCACTCGCGAATCAATTGCTACGGAATCGGCTCAACTCAAAGCGGAGTTGGTTCAACAAAACCAAAGGCTCGGGAGGAAGGCGATGTGAAAGATCTCACCGTAAAAGTGTAAAGCGTACAATGATGTAGAATTTAGGGTTCTCGAGGAGATTAAAAGAAGCGTTATTCTTGCTGCGCTGAATAAAGAGGACTAAGGAGAAGCCACAGCGATGGTGCGGGCAGCTCATGAGAAGGAAGTTGCTAAGGCCAAATCCCAGCTTGCGTCCATTACGCTTAGGGGATCATAGGCTTACTCTTGTGTTCACTCTCGGTCTTCTTTTCTTTTTTTTTTTGTTTCCCTTTTTTTTTTTGAATGGCGCTCTTTTGTATCATCCTTTAGGGATTTGAATAAAAGTGATACAATTTTGCTTATTTTTATTATGATTTCTTATTTCAACCATAATACTTATAGGATTTTTGGCAAACCCTCAGCCATCAACGGATTCGATGAGCCTTTACCGATTACCGTTTGAATTGGGCTAGCGTGCTGATTGTCTAAATCCGTTCCGCACGTAATGTTGCGCTAAAAAAATTAGACTCTTTTAGACTTAATGCTACGATGTTGAATACGTAGACTTCGTCTTTCATTGCGGGAATAGACCATCCGGCTGCATATTTTTCATGCAGACTTATCCTTACTTAGACTTGGGGCTTATGGTGTGAACAAGGCTTGGGGCTTGTGTTGTGAACGAGGCTTTTAGGGCTTGCGGTGTGAACAAGGCTCCTAGGGCTTGTGTTGTGAACAAGGCTTTTTAGGCTCGTGTTGTGAACAAGGCTTTAGGGCTTGTGTTGTGAACAAGGCTTTTAGGGTTTGTGTTGTGAACAAGGTTTTTAGGGTTTGTAATGTGAACAAGGCTTTTTAGGCTCGTGTTGTGAACAAGGCTTTTAGGGCTTGCGGTGTGAACAAGGCTTCTAGGGCTTATCATCCTATTGAGCCGGGTTGATCGATAAGCTGATTGTGATTTAAGCAAATTTGTGGATCTATCATCCTGTTGAAGAGGATTGATAGATTGGTTGCGATTTAAGCAAATTTGAGGACCTATCATCCTATTGAAGAGGACTGATAAGTTGGTCGTTTGAAGCTCGTTAGGCTGAGATCGGGTTTTAAGAGAAAAAAAAAACTTGCCAAAGGATTTACTAAGTCCAGAATTGGCTAAGTGTTGGACTCAAAACGCGGGGGTTGAGACCCGCGTTTGAAACACTGAAAGGCGTAAGCTGACTTAGCGGTTTAGCTTTAGAACGTAGAGGTGAGCCTCGCGTCTGGGGGTTTAAAACGCGGAGGTGAGCCTCGCGTTTAGGGATAAAACGCGGAGGTGAGTCTCGCGTTTGGAAATAGAACGCGGAGGTGACTCACGCATTTGAAAGCTGAACCGCCTTATCTTAGGTAGTTGTGTTTAACCGCCTTAACTGAGGTGGTTGAAGATCTTAAATGAAGATCTTCTTCTTAATCTTCGTATAAACAAACCCTTTGGGTAAAAATCAAAAATTTTACCAAGGGTGAAAATCACGAATTTTTCGTCTCCTTCGTGGTTTCAAAAGGTTTCGTGCTGCCGAAACTCTTTCTGAGTTTTTTTTCCGTCTTCGATCTGCCAGATTTCTTCAATGGCTCCAAAGAAAGCCGTTCACATGATCAAGGGTGTCGTTCGAACGACTCCAAGCACAACGCCGGCCGAGATCTCGAGTGAACCATCGGTTTCGATGGCGCTGCCGCCACCGCAAACCCCCTCACATCGAGGTATACAAGGGTTTCGAAAGCTCGTTTTGATGTGTTCAAACCCAAAATTGAACTCTGCGTTTTGAACGCGGAGTTGATGTTGATGATGGAGACGCGGGGCTGATCCTCGCGTTTCATGCTTGGAACGCGGGGCTGACCCTCGTGTTTTAAATTTAGAACGCGGGGGCGATCTTCGTGTTTCTGGGGTTAGAACGCAGGCTTGTCCTTCGCGTTTTATGCTTGGAACGCGGGGCTAATCCTTGCATTTTCCTCTTGAGCTATCTGAGGCTCTATTGTAACTTTCCTCTCTGACGTTTTTTTTTATTTTTTATTTTTTTAATATTCTCTCGTCTGCAGTTCTCTATGCTGATAGGCCGCTTTCCTTAGACATCACCGGTTATTCGGGTTGGATGGACCCGCGATGTTGCCTTAGGTCTTTAGAGCTTTGACGAGAGACAATTGTGTGGAAAGAACGATGATGATCCATCGAGCTGAACCTTCCACCTTTAGGGTCATTATTACAGATATGAATTTTGTGGCGCCAGAAGGCCATGATCTAATTGAGAAGCCAGCGTTCTTTTTCGGAGATCGTATCGAGACAGATGATAACATGGACTGCAACGAGGAATCCAAGATGCTACATCAAGCTAACGACCGCTTCCTTTTCCTTCCTGGCATGAAGCGGATGTATCCGCTTTCTTATTTTCAAAGCGTCTCCTGCTGCAGGCGTTTGGATTGGGATTTAGTCGAGGAAAGGGATAGGGTGCCTGTTGGGGTTTTGACCCACCAGGCGGTTCATCCTTTGGGGAGTGACTATAAGGTGTCGGGCTTAAGACCAGGCGAGTTTCATAGAATAAGTCCCAATCAGGAGAGGGCCACTCCGGCCAATACTTTTATTCGCCGATTCATTGCTGCTCAAGGCGAGTTTCTTGCTCAAGAATTTAGGACCCCTGGATGGGTGTATTCTCCTGATGACGGATGGTGGGCTCGCATGGTAGACTTTGTTATAACTGAATTGCGAACGCCACTCACCTTATCCGGGTTAGAGATTCCAGTGAGGGCCACGCGTATCGGCGTCATCCAGAACTCCTACAGTTTCTTTGCTATCCTGGAGAAGTATAATCTCGATACTTGTACTTTTTTCACTCCCGTTGGGGAGTTAGGTTTTGCTCTCCAGGAGATGTATGCAGTATCGGGTTTACCATTTGGTGAACTGCCGTATGAGGAACTTGTTCCTAGCACCGCTGAACTTTCTATTTTGCGGAGGGAACACCCAAATGTCTATGCCACCTTCTGGGAGGTGATGTGTCACTTCCATATCTGTGTACAAGAGACTGGACTACGATCGGGTGGCGTTAAACAAGCGTCTTGGGCTGAATACTTGTTTCAAAATCTGCATAGTAAAAATGCAATGGTGACTCGTCTACCGGTGAGTTCCTCAGGCCTCGCCCAGATACATCAGCCTTGTGTGGAAGATATCTTTCCCCACGGCGCGAAGTTTGAGAGTTTAGTTGCCAAGCGGAGATTCCTATCTCTGATCTGACCTTATTGGTAGGATTTACGATGATTTGGCTGAAACGTTGTGTGGTTCCCTCCAAACCCATCGAATCCATCTTGATCCAGGTGGTATACCCGCCAATTCTTACGGCTCATGGGGCCGATAACTCTTCTTTCAACTATGGTAAGTTGCATACAATATGGCTTCACGGGGCCCGACTTGAGTTCTTGGATGTAAGAAAAGTTGGGTCGAAGGAAGATAGCAGATTAAAGACTACCCAACCGCGCGTACCAGTGCCATATTCCTATTTGGTGGCCTGGTTTGTCATGCACTGCCCCTCATTAATGACGGGGTTAGTGATGCCAACTCTTTTAGTTCCCTTTATACAGCGGCTTGGATTGACCAAATGGGCACATTAGTGCAGTCGGAGCTTCGGCGATTTTCTTTGAGGAGAATAATTATCGAGTCTTTTGCCGTCCTCCTAATTTTGGTGGAGTAGAGGAGCGATGCCAGATTTTCATGGATGTGGCGCCTGGTAACTTCACATCATTGCGGGAGGGCATCTTACGGTGGCTCATCACCATCGGGCACAGGTATTTGATCTTCGGCGGGTGGCCAGGTGTATTATCGAGCCTTACTTGCCTAGCCGGTTTGCTTTCGACAATTTGGGTATGATCAACTATATGTTGAAAACCCTAACCCCAAGTTGGCTATCGTTGGGAATTTGTATGAAGGAGCTCGAGCACGGTATAATTGGATGGTGGAGGCTCAATCACGGCGTTCGTTACCTTCTTCCGCCCGAATTTGTCATCACAGTTCTTGAATTTTGCAAGCTGGTACTGAAGCTTGAAGTTCCACGAATATGGCGTATATACTTCTGCTTGAAGGATATTAGGGAGATGTCACGAATCTAAAAGAAATTCGAGAAGGGCCTCCCGAATCGGCAGTATTTGATTGTGGCGAGGAAACACTCAAAGTTAGCCAAGTTCAATGGGAGACTCAGGGGGTTAGAGCTCCTTCAGAGAAAACGGCAGGGAAAAGGGCTCTCCGCTGCTGAAGAGGCGGCTCAATATGAGAAGAGGGCCGTCAACGAATAATGACGAGGTCACATTCTCACTTTCGAGGCGAAGCTTATGCAAGGAGCTATTAGATCGCTTCAGCGTTGCATGAAGAAGGAGAGGGGAAATCGCCGTCGCGACCGATTCCTTCACCACGGATACTTCCAATTATCGGACATGGTGGTTGTGAAACTTCTGGCGCATTCCACATGGTATCTATATGGAGTCTGATGTAAACCGACTGTGAGGGATACTAACGTGCGCGGCTGACTTTGTTATGGGCGGTCGTGGCTCCTTGAAGTCTGAGGCCTCATATAATGAAAATCGGGCTACATTAAGCGGTCGGGCGAAGGCGAATGGTTCCAACATTGTCGCATAAGAGTTTCGTTTGGAAGCGGACTGCGAGGCCTTCGGGATCTTTCCGCGAGTTGGCGTAAAGCGGAGATAACCAAATCTCTCATTAGAGCTCAAACCGAGAAGATGTCTCAACAGAAAACCCTTCAAGCGAGTTTATCGGAAAAGAAGGTGCGGATTGCAAGCTTGCAGGAGCAGCATGATCAATCCCAACTTGAGTTGATTAACTCTGCCACTTCCGTGATTGCAACTCAGAGTCTATTCCCCAATTAGAGTGAGTTAACTTCGGAAGGGCTCAAGTGACTTCGGGGAACAAGAAGCATGAGAGGACCGTCCAGAAGTCTTTGAGATTCTTGATAATCTTCGTCAAGAGGTGAATGCCACGGAGGTTATGAAAAAGGAGGTTCGGACCCTTTGAAACTCAACTTAAAGGCGAAGTTGCGAGAGTGCTTGAGCATGAGCATGAAGCTTGCGGAGCTTAAGTCCGCGACTTATAGTTATTCACTTGGCAGGCCCAGAATCTTTCTAACATCAATCTTGTATCACCTTTTATTTTGTTATTAAAAATGAAGTGATACTTTTGTTCCTCCTTTTGCGCACAATATTTTGATTTATAATAATGAAAACAATTACAAATGCTAGAGGTATAATGTTAACATAGCATAAATGATCATTCAAGATTCGAAACGAATGAAGTCCGTTCCAATAAATTAACTCCCAGCCTAAGCACGTTCAGTTCTTTCTCCTAAACTTGGTTAGGAATAAGAAAGGGGATCTTACGGCCTACGGGTAATATTTCTTGAGAAACTTTCCGTTAATTGGCATCATGAGAATGTCACCTTTCAAATCGATAAGTCGATAAGCTCCGTTAGAATAGACCGTCTTGACTACGAAAGGTCCTTCCCATTTGGGGTTGAATTTCCCTTTCGTCTTATGTGTCATGACCATAGGTGTGGTTGCTAGGACAAGATCGCCTCTCTTGAAGATCCTTTCCTTAACCTTCCTGTTGTAGGCTTTAGAAATTCGAGCTTGGTATAGCTCGATTTGTTGTTGAGCTCGAAGTCGCTTGTTGTTTAACATTTCTAACTCTTGCGGTAGTTGATCTTTGCTCTTCATCCGTCATTCGATTCGAGGCGACTCTTAGGGAAGGATTTGAATTTTCAATGGTAGAACGGCTTCGCACCCATACACCAAAGAAAAGGGAGTAGCTTTTGTTGGAGTTCTCACGTCGTCGCGATAAGCCCACAAACAATGTGACTTCTCATCCCGATCCGTCGACTTTTAGAGGCGAAATTTTTAAACTTTACAATGGTCTTGTTGAAAGCTTTTGCAAGACCATTGGCTGGGGGATAATATGCCGTTGATGCAACACTTTGGATCCTGAATTTATTACAAAATCTCTGGAATCCATAGCTAATGGATTGTGCACCATTATCGTGGACTATCCGCGGCGGTATGCCAAAGCGATAGAGGGCGTGATGCTTAATGAACTTGATCACATTGAAGTTTTGACTTCTTTCAAAGAGCGACCTCAGCTTAGAAATGTCGATTCACGGCTAGGATGAATCGATATCCTTTGGGCGTTGGCGGAGAGTTAGGCGACAATATCCATCCCTCACATTTTGAATGGCCATGAAGAAGATGTTGGGTGTAGATTTCACAGTGCGTGATGGATGAAATCACCATGAATTTGTACGCATGACATCGTTTAAGCGTGTCGGCATCTTCAAACATCTTTGGCCAATAATAGCCTATTCTCGTGGCGATCTCCTAATTTACTCGGGTTGGTGGGCTCCACACATTAGTCGTGGGCCTCTTTTAGGGCTTCTCTTGCCTCCTTTCGGAGAACAGCGGGCGAGAATTCCGTCATGCGACTTACGATACAAAATCTGGGAAGGTGCATCATAATAAAAACGAAGGGCCTTCCATTTAATGGCGGCCGCTTCCTTGGGATCATCCGGCAAGATCCCATACAGGACGTAATTTATATAAGGGAATCGCCAATCCCTTGGTTCGAGCCCAATGGAAATTTCGCAAATGGTCTCTTCTGTTGGTCCTTCTGGACCTCTTTTTGTGATAAGTTCAGGAAAGTACAATTCACGACCTGTGACAAATATTATTGTCTCGGCCTCCGGTGGTAATGCTAGTGATGTGGCTAATGAAGCGAGTGATGCGCATCATTCGATTCGCGGAATATATTCTATAAAAAAGCCTTCGAACTTTCGTGCTAGTTCTAGGACCGCTGAGTGATAGGGGACTAGGTCTTCGTTGCGTACTTCATACTCTCCTCGAACCTGATTCACGATGAGCTGAGAATCACCGTAAGCCTCGAGGTATCGAATGTTGATTTCCTCGGCCAATTGCATTCCTAGTAATAAAGTGTTATACTCTGCTACATTATTAGTGCATGGCTCCACTAAGGAAAACCCCCTTGGGACCACGAGACCGTTCTGGGAAACAAGTACAACCCCCACACCGGCTGCAATTCCTCCATCTGGGTTTGCTCTAGAGGCTCCATCAAAGAATAGCTTCCATACCTGAGTAACTTCTTGAGTCATGTAAGCTTGATGATTTTATCGGTAGATCTTCATACGGTTTGGAAGAGTGGGGGCGGATGATCACGCTAGAAATCGGACGGCACGTCCTTGATAATACGGGGTATAAACTTCATATCGTATTGTGAGAGAAGTATTGTCCATTTTGCTAAACGGGAATTCAATGAAGAGGGTTTAGTCATGAGCATTCTCAGAGGATTTACTCTGGAAATGACATGTATTGTTTGCTTAACGGGTAATGTCGAGTTTTCTGGATGGCAAACATCAAGGCTAAGCATTCCTTTTCCACCGAACTGTATCGTGTTGGCTCCCATCATGGTTGGTGAGGTAATAAATTGCTTGTTCATGTCCTTGGTCATGGTTACGGGCTAGCAAGGCTCAAGTGAATGGTCCATGGCCCTCACATATAACATGAAGGGTTTTCGAATCTGGGAACCCACGAGTGGCGGTTGTGTGAGATAGGTTTTGATTTCTTGAGCATGCTTTGGCAAACTTAGTCCCATCTGAGCGAAACCCCTTTCTTCATTAATTTGGAGAAGGGTTGGCATCGACCGAAAGATTTGATATGAATCTTCGGATGTATGCTAACCTACCTTGTAGGCCTCTGAGCTCTTTAATGGTCATTGGTGGTGACATCTCCTGGATGGCGCGCACCTTTTCCGGATCGAGAGATTCCTTGGGATGTAACTATGAATCGAGGAATTTACCACTAGATACCCTAGGAAGGATTTTGTGGGGTTCATCTTGATTGATGTGTTCTCATGATGTGAACATGGTCTTCAAGTCCGAGAGGTGGTCTTCCTTCTTTCGACTTTTCACTACAATGTCATCTACGTAGCATTCGATCTTCTTACGTAGATGTTGATGAAAAATAGTATTCATCGCTCGTTGGTAGGTTGCTCGGCGTTCTTCAACTAAGCGGCATTACGGTATAGCGAGAATACCCCGATGGTGTTCTAAAGGCGTGTGCTTTGCATCTTTGGGATACATTTTGATTTGATTATATCCTAAAATCCATCCATGAAAGACATTCTCTCATACCCACGGTGTTATCAATCATGACATCGTGATGGGGAGTGGAAATTTATCTTTCGGACATCTGGCGTTCAAATCCACGAAAATCAATGCATATCCGATTTTTCCATTCTTCTTGGGTACAACAACAATATTGGCTACCCAATCCGGGTGTTGTTCTTCTCGATGAAACCGCATCAATGAGCTTTGGTTCTACTACAATTGCCTCCATAACCTCCGGACGGAACCTGCGTTCTTTGTTGCTTAACGGGTTTAGCATTGGTCGATATTGAGGCGATGCATGGCTACCTCATTATCAAGACCACGCATGTCTTCATAATTCGGTGAGGCGTCAGCGTACTCGGACGAGGACACTAGGTCTTCTTTCTCATGCGACAAGCTTTTACTTCACGAAGATTGGTTTGGGATTGGTTTCGCCCCCATATTTATTTGGATCACCTTATCTTGATTGGCGGCTCGTTGCTCGAAGCACATATCCTGAACATTAGGCGTTTAATCAAGGGTCATTATCCGTCAATCCAATCGCCATCTTCGCCATCGCTGATGGTCGGGTCGAGACCATGTTCCTGAACATGCTTGCGAAAATTGATCCTACACTCACGCCGGAATCCCATGGTGATGTTCGGATGAATGGTCCTTCCCGAGCATTGTTACGCCGTCTTCGAAGGAGAAGGTGTTGATAAGTATCCTAACCCTCGTCGGTCTTGTGATAATAATCTTGGGTTTTACCGGGGACAAGGTTAATGTGTCGGGGTTAGCCTCCCTTTCGAAATTTAACCCTTTGGCCTATGTCGTACCCCATGTTCTTCATTATGTGACGAGCATTAAGTTAAGTAATAATGAAATTGAGAATCGCCGCTTTCCTCGAACTCTACGGTTTGAGAACTTGGGGTCCACTTTACCAAAATAAATTGGTTTCTGGTCTTTCTTTTTGGACGGGACCATAAAGAATGCCTTCCTCACGTCCTCCATCCTTCCGAAGGTAGAGAGAGACATTTTGAGTGGCAAGTCTAGTGATCTCTCGCCATATAGCGCATGCCATGGCTCCAGTCTTGTACCTTTACCTATTTCTTCAGATGAGACATCGGACAAGTAAGCCAAATTGAAATTTTCATTAATGTACCATTCGCCTTCACTCAGTACATCTTCCTCATTATTAAGCTTATCAGAGCCCATTACATGCAATTCCCACGGACACTCTTCTTCAGGTTCGGGTTCGGCATCTGCTTCATTCTGCCGTCGATGGTTGGTTTGGTTCGGGCTCGAGTAAGGTAGAAGACCGAATCAGTGTGATAACTTTCTACCCCTTTAAACGGATGCTTCTCAGCTATCAGGGTCTTGACTTCCCCCTCTTCATTGACATATTTCATCACCTGATGAAGGGTTGATGGAACAATTCGATTCGCAAGAATCTAGTGCCGTCCTAATAGCAAATTGTAGGACGTGTCGGCATCTATAATGTAGCAAGTTACTTCTGACTTGAGATCCCCAATTTGACACTTGAGCTTAATTTTTCCCAAGGGTCGTGTGCTGTTGGCATTGAAGCCAAAGATAGTTGTATGGGTGGAATTCAACCGGTGGTACGGGATTCCCAGAACTTGCATGACCCTATATGGCATTATGCTGAGTGTAGAACCCGGATCTACTTAGACACGACTGATCTCTGAAGATCCCATGTATCCTGTGTAGTACAAGGGCCTATCATGCTTGTGATTGATTTGCATATCTTCTTGTGTGAATGATATCACGGTGAGATTTCATTGTGTGTAGGCACTTGACACAAGAAGGTTCATTCATAGCTACGGGACTCTGAGGAACTTGTGTAATGAAGCTCTCGTATCCGTTAAAGCCTCAACTAGAGCCTCTCTTATGGATTTGGACAACTTCAAGAGATCGTAAAGGGTGATTCTGGCGGGAATGTTAGCCAGCTGTGCCAAAACATCGAAGTGGAATGGTTTTCCTGATGTTCCTGCTTCTTGTAGAAGGTTTTTATTATACCGAACCTCCTTTGGCTTCCCCTTATCAGTTGGCTTTTTAGGGACAGAACCCCCCGTCTCCTCGGCTTGCTCCCTGGATTCCTGAGCAATTTGATCATATTTTTCAAATCGTCTTCCACGACCTGCGTGCACTGCTCACGGGTCTACTTCCGGTCGTGACCAAAATAGTCTCCTCTTTCTCTGAGTCGGTGAGAGGGACCAAATAAGTATCGTCTTCATTTATGGATAGACTAATCATGTTGGAAGCTTTAGCCTTATTCTTCTTCTTCTTCTTTGACAATGTCTCCGCCCATTGCTGATCTTTAGCGAGGTCAGGATGGACCCACATTACTTCTCCACTTGAAATGGTAAGGGGTACCAGACCTTTACCTTCTTGACCATGTTGATCGATATTTTTCAAACGTAGTTCTCCTTTTGGAATGGGGATAACTCCATTAGGAGTCACTACAGGCGAGAAGTCTCCGAACTGAACCGATGTCATATTAGTAGACACGGTCTTCTGTTCTGATTTTAGCTTGAGTACCTCGGCATCAACCAGTGCTTGTAGAATGTCTTTAAAAATATAGCACTTCTTTGTCGGGTGTCCCAACATCCTGTGATATCGATAGTAATTGGGATCATCCACCTTCCCTGCTTCCTCAGGCCTCTTTGCTTCTGGGAGCTTCAACTTGTTATTCTTCCGAAGCAGCTGGAATAGAGTATCGACATGCTCTTCTTTGAAGGAATATTGCTTAGGCGGTCTTGGTGACTCGGCGGCTTACCTTGCTTTGTGTGAGTCGCTACTAGTATCGGCGGCATGAATATCTTTCCTCCTTAGTAGGGGCATTATCTTGACCAGCGGTAGCGGTATTCTTGTCGTCCACTGAGGTACGTAAAAATTGCGAAGGCGGCCAATATCCGTGAAATACTATCAATGAAGGTTACAAGGCGGCGACTTTCCGACAACAAAGGAGAATCGAAGCTAATGTCTCCAGAGTACAAGGATTACAAGTTGACAATCCTTGTGAAAAGAGATCACAAGTATTGATCTCTTCAAAGCAAAATACTCACGGCGTTTCAATTCAAAGCAGCGGGGCGCTTCCCCGCTTTCAATTCAAAACGCTGAGCACATGGCCCGCTGCTCAAGCCCAAAGCACGGAGCACATGGCCAGCGTTTCAATTCAAAGCGGAGCACATGGCCAGCGTTTCAATTCAAAGCGGAGCACATGGCCAGCGTTAACCTAAAGCAGCGGAGCACATGGCCAGCGTTTCAATTCAAAGCAGCGGGCCTCGACCAGCGTCCTAGTTAAAACATAGGCGGAGGTCCATCCCAGCGTTCACGCACTAAAAAGCGGCGGGAGGCTTGCTCGAAGCGAACCGGCGTTTTGACTCATTCAAACATGAGTTGAGCGGTTCCTAAACCGCTTGAGAGATTTAAGGGGAGGTTACACCCACTAAACCCCATTATGGAGCAATTTAAGAGGCGGTTACACTCCTTTAATCCTATAAATGGGGGTTTTCACAGCCAAATGGGGCGGGGTCGAAGGTTTGGCCGAGAACTAAAAAAGGAGAGCATTTCTTAGCGGCTGTGATCGGCATGACAATCGGACCTTCATCCGTGGTCTGATCGGAGTGAAACTTGGAAAGAAGCCTCAACACTCATCATTCCTAATTCTGAACGGTGGAGATTGATTTCTACCGGTTGGATTTAGAGATATCAAGGTTTTACCGAAGCCAATTGTGCAGAGAACGGTTTCTTCTGCGCAGCTGTGATCGGCGTGACGATCGGACGTTCATCCGTGGTCTGATCGGAGTGAAACTTGGAGGGCAGCCTCAACACTCGTCGTTCCTAATTCTAAATGGTGGAGATTGATTTTTACCAGTTGGATTTAGAGATATTGAGATTTTACCGAAGATCTTCGTCTTTTTTTAAAGAAAGGATCAAACCTCCTTTGCTGGCATCAACTCTCCTAGAGAGTTTAACTCGATCACAATTTTTCAAACTTGCACAGCAAGTTCTTCCCCGCCATTCTTGGGTAAAAGGATTACTAATCCTTTTCTAAAAATCAACTCTATCAAAGAGTTCTTAACTCGGCCAGAGTTCTAAACTTACTCTTGCGAGTTATTTTTCAACCTCGTCCCACGAGTCAAGACGGTCAGATCGTCCACGGGATACAAGATTCAAGATCCTATCGCCACCGTGAAGAACTCAGTTTTAAATAAAAGGAAGGATCTCCGTTGACCCTTCTTTCTTTTGTAAATCGGGCAACCGATCGAGGAATTTGTAATTTCTTTTTATCTAAGTCAGTTAGAGAGAGAGATTACATTCGAGAGATTGTATTCATTATTCTTCAAATAGAATAGACCAATTTTACATTTTCTCAAATTTTCCTCGCGAACAGTCCCGCTTCTTCAGCTTTGATTCGTGCAACAATCTCTTCCGCATGTTCCCCTTGGGACACCAATTGCTTCCAGAACTACACTCGCAACCCCATGCGAGCCAAAGAGGGGTTTGCGTGTTATGCCGCTGTGCCTACCCGTGAGTGGTTTGTGTCATCCTCGCTGGCATCGCAACGCCATACTCCGAACCTTTCCACAAAAGCCTTTATCGATTCCCCTAGCTTTTGTTTAGTGGCGAGAGTGAGGCCGGATACTTGATGTCATCTTGAAGAACCTAGCTAAAGCGACCTTTCCAAATCTACCCACTTCGAATAGATTGACGGCGGTTTCATGAACCATTCAAAGCGACTCCTTGAGAGTGCGATAAATAGCGACTCAAAATAGCATCGTTCAAAATCACATCTCCGGTCGTGACTTGAAGTAGTAAGCGTCTTTGATTCGGCGAACTGTGCCATCGAAGGCTTGCGGTGGGGCTTTAAACTTTGGAGGGTAGAGGCATCCCACTCTGCGGGATATGGCCTCACAACCCCTAGTCACGGAGCTCACTCCTATTAGCGATAAGCGTTAAGGCGGCCGAATTCATCCATTTTGGCGATTGAAGATTTGATTCGTTCTCGGCCCTTTCTCTCGCCGGATGAAGAATCTATCACGGTGAGTTTCTTGATGGAGGTTTCACCCATCTTTCCCTTACGCTTTGAAGATTGATCTTTCTTTAAGTGGCGATTAGGTCGAGGTATTGGACCGACCATGTGAACTTGAGTCCTATCGCAACAAGTTGGGCTACCATATCTCTAAGTTGGTTAATGGTGCTGTTGTGACCGCGCGCAGCTTCCTGCGTCACCGCCTGGTATTCTTCAAGCTTCTTCTTGAGATCCTCGGTACCCTCAGTTGTATAAGCCACGCTCTCATGTTCCACGAAAATTTGGAAGGCGAGACTTCTGCTTGGTGAGTGCTCATCTTCGAGTTCTAACCCACAGCCGACCTCGATAATTGATAAGGGGTATAGCGCATGTCGTGTTGAGTCTTGTGATAAATTCCTTGAACTTATCGAGATTTCCTTAACACTCAGAGGGCGATTAGTCTCTGATTCGTCTGAACTAGAAGGTAACGACGTTCCTTTGCCAACCATATTGATGGTGACTTCGGGATATTCAGTCTCTGAGGTTTTCCTCCTGTGGAATCGCCTCTGTCTCTTGGATGGGGCTGGATTAGTCAACCGATCAAAGACCGATCGTCTAGGTGCAGGTGCACAACATTGACATTCGGAGAGCACCGTAGCAATCAATCGCTCGCATGGGCACGAATGAGCGACTTGTTGCATCGGTCCCTCTCTTGATAATAATTCTCTCAAGTCAGAAACTTGAGGAATCTGAACTGGAACCTGTCCCTCATCACTTGAATGGGTTGGCTCGGGGTTGACATGAATCTTGAATCCATGATCATCTTTCTGGACATGACGAATCCCATCGTGTTTTGCGGTGCAGACACGAGGGTCATGTTCTTTTCGTGAAACGTGAGCCTGAGGTCCGCGTTTAATTCTTTGAAAGCAGCGCCCTTGAAATTGCGTTTAATCGTGGAAGCGGACACGAGGTCGCATTTTGTTTGTGAAATGCCTCCCTGAGGTTCGCGTTTGGTTGAAGGAACGCGGACGTCAGGTTTGTGTTTGATCGGAGAGCGGATGTCGAGTCGTGTTTGTTTGAAAGCGCGACCAGGACCCGCGATTGATTTGAAAGCGGGACCGTGTTTTGTTTGGGCGGCAGCGCTGAGGCTCGTCTTCAGCCGAGGCTGGCGTTACGTAGCGAGCAGCGAAGCTCAAGGTCGCGTTGCCTTGAGGATCGATTTTCTCGGAGTTTTGCTCTACGAAGGGATCTTCTCTTACGCCGAGCAGCATTCTTCTTAGCCTGTCTTAAAGCTTTTGTAGCATCCACATTTTTAAAATTGGCTAGGTTCAATGCCACGATAGGCCTCTTATGACGATACTGCGTCGTGTAGGCTCGGTGTAGGATCTTCCATCTGCTTTCGGTCGAAGCGGTCTTTTACCCTTAAAGGAAATCTTGCGGAACCATCGATTCAATGGCAAAATCTCCCTTAGGTGACCGCAGGCGGTCACGGTGTCTTGATCTCCTAGAGACCTTGCGGACCTTAGCATAGCAGGGCTAAGGGATGGGAAGAGCAATTCTTCGTTATTTGGCTTGGTCAAACTCACGGTGAGAGTTTCTCTTGTAGTCCCAATGAAGGCGGCGTCGGTTAGCGCCACTTCTTCATTTGTGAAGCTTGTCCCAGTAGTCGCCATCCTTTGTTGCGAGGAAAATTTTAAGAAAGCGTAAAATAAATGTTATCGCCGATTGACTTTAAAGAAAGAATAAATGCAACCCTCTCAAATAATCTCTTTCTCTCTCGCGATTTTGAAAAGAAAGAAATTACAAACTCCTCGATCGGTTGCCGATTTACAAAGAGAAAGATCAGCGAAGACCCTTCCCTTTATTTAATCACGGGTTCTTCCGCGGTGGCGATGGGAGCTTGAACCTTGTATCCGTTGGCGATCCGGCGGTCTTGCTTTCGTGGAATCGCGTCGAAGAGAACTTGCTAGACAAGTATAAGAACTTCATAAAGCAAGTTCCTAACTCTAACGAGTTTGATAACCCGAAGAACGAGTTTTGTAACTCTGCACGAGTTTGTAAACCAAGCCAAATTGAAGAAGAACCGGCGTTGAAGCAGCTCGAGCTCTCTCACTTAAATTCCGAATGCCAATCCCCCCTCTTTTGAAAAATCTTTCCTCTGCCTTTTTATAGGTATTTTAGGGGTGTAACTGACCCCTTAGAATGAGGATTCGTGGCCCTCAAATCGTGGAAAACGGTTTTGGAGCCGTTTAAGTCGTGCTTAAAGAGCAAAAATGCGAAAGACCCGCGTTTTTAGATGACCCTCGCGCCTCTGGCTTAGGACTAGGACGCGGGGGTTGAGATCCGCGTTTTCAGCTTCAAACGTGGCCATGACGCTCTGCGTTTTGAGCTTGGGCCGGTGAGCTCCGCGTTTTGAGCTTGGGCCGGTGAGCTCAGCGTTTTGAGCTTGGGCCGGTGAGCTCCGCGTTTTGGGCTTTGAACGCTGCTGAGGGCTTCGCGTTTTGCACTTTAAACGTAGCTGAGAGCTCCGCGTTTTGAGCTTGGACGCGGTGCTAAATCTTTTGGTTTGTTCTGAAGAGGTTATTCTCTTGGTTGAATCTTATCCTTGTGTTTGTGACTCTACTCTGTTTCCTTAGAAGCCTTCAAACTGTGACTTCGTTCGACGATATCTTAGTGGGTCGTGGCTTATCAGTAGTAAAATTTTGACAGCCTACATCAGGATCTGTGTCCGTTGCTGCCTCTCCTTTTCCCTTGTTTACTGTGTTAATTGTAACTTCGGGGAATTCATCTCGTTGGATAGCAGATTTTCTTCTTTGGAAGTGTCTTGGCCTTGGCTTCGACTCTTCCGCTATTGGCAGGGAAAGCCTTTCGAACACCGAAGCTCTTTGCGGACGAGCCTTCGACTCAGAGCAATCACACCCTGATAGTAATGTCTTAATCAGTTGTGCACACGAGCAAGAACAATATATTTCATCAATTGTCCTTTTTCGTGTGTTGCCACCTCCGGCATGATAATGCGGTCTCTTAGTGTAACGACTGGGGCGCCATATTGTTTGTTGGTGCGGTTCGTCATGGATTGCACTTCCACCCCCAAGTGTAACGTTATCTTTAATTGGAAGACACGTCTTCTTTTGGGGTGTTGACCATTCGACCTGACACACTCCCTAGGAGACACTTTTGATCGTTTGGCCTTATCAACTGAAGTTGTATTTGCATGAACTAAAAGTGTATGGTCATCTCTTGTGACTTTCGCGAATTACAGCTTAAAATTCTTTCCTTATTGACTTCGCGGACCCACGAGGATGCTCAAACAAGATCGATAGGAATTCTTGAGGCTTGATATGTCCCGGCTTTCGAAACACTTTTGAACATCGGTTTGAGTGCGGACACAATCGGCCGTGTATGGTGCGTGACCTAGCGTTCCTTCAGCGGTGCTTTGTCTTGGCTTAGAACGTGGACGGCGATTAAGCATCGAAGTTGTGAGTTTAGATGGATTCGGGTTTTGTCGTTGATACAATAGCGGGAGAGGCGGATGAATGGCGAGAGAAGAACCCTCTTGGTAGAGCGGTTGGAAGTGTCGGTGATTCTTTGGCGAGACACTTTGGGTGTCACCGGCCAAGTGCTGGCGAGGCGGTTGGAAGTGTCACGGCCAAAAGCGGCTAGGCGATTTTGTCTTGTATTGCATGCGAATTTGGAATCGGAACTTTGTGGCTTGGAATTGATCCCTTGGCCGATTTCAACTCTTGCGCCTTGCATTATAACGGCCCAGCGCCTGGCGGCGTGCGTGCCGCGACACTTTTAGGCGCTCCTTCTTTGTCAAATGGGTCCTCTTGACGAGAATCCATTCCTCCTTGATGGGAGTGCTGAAGTTTGGGATTGAGACGCTGTGATTTCTTGACGCCTCTGATTATGTGAGTTCGCATAATAATGAACTCCGTCCGTCAACTCCAAGGCCTTCGCAAATTGGCGTGCCATCTTCTAACGTTGCCTCTGACGAGCCCTCTTCGTCGAGTTGTAGAAACCTTAAAGATGACTCTTTCCTCGAGTAGAGCCACCATGAGCGAGCTCCCGGCTTTGCAATTTCTAGGAGTATTGTTGGGGAAACCGATCTGGTGGGTGAAATTCATCACTCTTTGCAACGGATCGAACTTCCCTCCTTGGAGATGAAACCCTCCGATGCTTGCGAGATGAGGAGGATTTTGATGAAGAGGAGGAGAGGTACTCTTCAAACTTGGCTTGATCGAAGACGTAATCCAGTCCATCAACCATGAGTTCGGCTTGATCGTTGTTTGGTTGCGACACAATAGCCTCAGCGTTGAGACTATTGACTCCCAACGTAATTAGCCGGTGTGTTTAGCCGAGAATGGGTTTCTTTGCAGTTTTCATTTCAAAACGTTTCAAAATAAAGATAAATGAAAGATTACACGTGTAACTCTCTCAAATACAAAGAAAATGATCTCACTCTCTTATAAAACACGTCTGAAGTCACTCGTGGCGAGCTCACGCTGCGTGGGTTCTTTACTGTCTTGGGCCCAGCGTCGTCGAGTGGACCACCGACAACGATCATCGAATTGGCGGGGTTGAGTTTATGTTTCGCAAAAAAAATAAGAACTTAAGCAAATATCTTAGCTAAGTAAGATATCTACTCTTCCCAAGATTTAAGGCGAAGCTTAAACTCGAGGAATCTCCAAGTGAAATATTCTTCCTCTGCTCCTTTGAGGTCTCTTAATCCAACCACTTAATGTCTCTCTCCAAAAAAATATATCCTCCTTCCTTATGGGTGTAGGAAGCTATTTATAGCCTTTAGGAGGTGTAGCCGCTTGTTCGCGGTAAAAGTTGGTTTGTTATTCATTGCTCGTTTGAACTCGTGTATAGCTTCGTTGGCCTACAACAAAATTTCAAACAAAGAAAATGCCTTTATTTTAGGCGTACAATAAAAAACGAAAATTACAACTTTCTTCCTTTTGTGAACAAACACGAGGATCTCTATTTTACGGGATCCTCACTTGCGTGGGTTCTTTACTGTCTTGGGGACTTTTATTAGTCTGGACCACGCATAATTCCGATCAGTGGAAACCGGGTTACGGAACTTCTGAGGCGTGAAGGGGCTCGTTTCCGCGAAGGAAGCGGCGCACGAGGATCACACTCCGCGAAGGAGAGGATGCGCCGGGGATCACACTCCGCGAAGGAGAGGATGCGGGCGGGTGAGATCTACTAGGAGAAATCCGCGGCCCGTCATGGCAGGCCGAGTTAAACACCTGCGGTTTGTAGATCGGCGTGCTCGTCGATGCTTTCCGGGCGTGCGTCGGCGGCTCGTGGATCTCGCGAGGGCTCTCTCAAGAATATCGAAAATCCAACTCCCAAAAATCCGGTATACGCAAATGAGCACCCCGGCCTATTTATAGGGAACAAGAGGGGTTATGGCGGCCGGACATCATTTGGTGTCGGCGGACCTAAATGGTGTCGGCGGACCTAAATGGTGTCGGCGGACCTAAATGGTGTCGGCGCCCTCGGCATGTCGACTGGCGGACACCAAGCGGTGTCGGGTTTCGACGAGCGCCGCTTGGCTCCTCGGTTTGGTTTGGTTTTCGGACTTTTCAGCGGCGTTAGTTCGATCTTGTCATTGTCGTTATGAGTTGGCGCTTGGTTCACTTGATTGGTTTCATCCGTCAGCGGTTTAAGTGGCGATCGGTCGATGTTCAAATCGATCTCGTTGGCGTTTGAATCCGATCGATCTCGTTGAAGCTTTGCTTGTTGGATTCATTCCATAACCGTAGCCTCGTTGATTAATGCGCCTTGCTGACCCACTTCATGAGTTCGTCGGCTCGCTTCGCGTTATCGCGGCGTCGGTTTGTCGAATGGATCGTCGGTTGTCAACTCACCGTTCGAGTCTTGCTCGGGTATTGACAAGCAATTTTTATGCCTCTGGATACCCAAAGCGTCTCGGTCGATTCTTTGGCGATGCGGGATGCTTTGAACATGATAAACCCTTCACCCTTCGATCGGCGTGATGGGTCTTGTGAATGACCTTGGCGTTTGATCTCTCCACTCCTTTCAGTCTTTCCAGTGCTTTGTAGGATTGCTGAAGGTATTACGGTACTGCATTTTTTGTCTGACCGTTGTCGAGATCTTGACCAGAAGTCGGTAGATAAATTTCTTTTGAGATTAACTCCGGTATTTGATTCCTCCAATTCTCTCAGGTTCTCCAGTGCTTTGTAGGATACCTGGGATGTTACGGTGCTGCATTTATTGCTTGACCGTTGTTGGAATTTCGAACCGTAGCTAATTGAGTTTATTTGATGTTGACTCGTGTCGGTGGATTGTCGTCCAATTGACCATCGAGATTCCTCCGTTGATCGGGGAATCCCTCACCGCGACGCGCTAGTGGGCGTTGAACCATATAGGTTTTAGCCTTCAATCGGCAAATGCAACGCGTTGACTGGCGTACGATCTTACGTGAATTCGAACCGTTGATCAGTGAATCCTTCAGCGGCGTTGGTTGGCATTACTCTTGTATTACTCCTCGTTGGAGTGCATTCATCCACGGTGGAAGGTATTCTTCACGGGATTTGTTCGATCCTCAATTCGATTGGTAGGCCCTCGGTAGCCTTACGAATCGACATTGATCTGATGGGGAGTTCTTTCGGGTAGAAACGCGTTGTTAGGCGTCTATATAAGTCTCGGCAGAATTTATTAACTTTTTCCACAGCCGAGGAAATTGAGGATTATCGAGTTATCCTTAAGAATATGGTAGTATTCTCCGGGAACTTCGTTAAATTGGGAAATAGTTTATACTCATAATCCTAGTTGGAGTAGGATTAGGCGGCGTTTGATTGGCGTCGATGCAATCCATACGATCGAGTTATCCTAAGAATATTTCTTGTGAGAATATCCTTAGGGAACTCCTCGACAATTTAGGAAGCGGTTTATACTCGTAATCCTAGTTGGAGTAGGATTAGGCGGCAGCGTTTGATTGGCGTCGATGCAATCCATACGATCGAGTTATCCTAAGAATATTTCTTGTGAGAATATTCTTAGGAACTTCTCGACAAATTAGGAAGCGGTTTATACTCGTAATCCTAGTTGGAGTAGGATTAGGCGGCAGCGTTTGATTGGCGTCGATGGGCCTTCATAAGGTGTTATTACGTGGAATAAATCTTGAGAATCTTTCCAAATATAGCGGAGGGTAGGAGCCAATCAGCGGACTGATTTGGCACTTATTTTGACATCGGATAAGGTTCGATTAGGACTCCTAATTAGGGGCTGATTAGAGTTCTAATTAGAATTGGTTTGGGCCCATTAGGAGTTGTTATAAATACCCATACCCTCTATTCTTGACCTAGGCGGCCCCCTGCTCTCTCTCTCTTGTTTTCATCTAAGCTTCGCCGTCTTTTCTTCCTCGATCAACAAGGTATGCACGAGAGTTTTACAAGATCTTTTTCATCTTTTTTCTCTCTCTCTCTCTCTCTTTTTCATCTCTTTTTTGTTGTTGGTGTATGCATGCGGGAGGAGAGAATCGGCCCGAGGCGTCGGCGAGGCGGGAGGCCGGCGCGCCCGGCCGGCGCCAGTAGCCGGCTGGGCCCAGGCACGCCATTGGGCTTCAGTGGCGGCGGCGCTGGCCAGCAGGCGCTTCGGTCGTGACCGGCGCTGGCAATGGCTTCGTCATGACCGGCGCTGGCCCGTAGGCGCCCGGTCGTGACGGCGCTGATCTTTGGTAGGGCTTAGTTGTTCGAATTTGTGTTGTGTCGACCACGTCGTCTGTTGGTGCCGATGCGTGGCCAATGAGCGACGACGATAACGAGACTCCTATTTGTTATACTCGTGATCTTTTAGCCATGTATTTGACTTTTCGTCGTGTTTTGCGGCTTTCGATGTCGTCGGAAGATCCAGCTCGGAGGAGCCGACCGTCTACTCGATCGTGATGTGGCGCCACCATCATTATTTGGTGAGGTTTTCATGTTAAATTGCTCATTCACAACTTGTATTTGTAAATTGCGGCCTTGATTCCTCCTTAGTGGGGAGCGGCGCCCATATAGCCTCGATTTCTCCTTTGTGAGAATCGGCCTTCATATAATATGATTCCTCCTTACATTGGGAATCGGCGGTCATATTCGGCCGGACGATGGGGGCGATTTGGGCGTACTACGATTAGGCGGATAGGATGCATCGTTATTTTATGTGGCGGGGTATATTATCGGTCAATGTAGTGTGTTCGGATTGATCTTCCGTTATAATCGTGACTCTATCTCACGAATCTCGTGAGATGAGTTCAACGTCTTATATATATATGTTTCTTTGAGTTCGACTCATTCCTATTTCATCTTTTTCGGTTGAGTATCCCTGCAGTGCGCTCCCTTAGCATGCGGTTGGCCGGACGTCGTGGTGACCAATTCTCCTCCTCGATGACCCACTATTCTTATTTAGCCCGGTTTAGGCCGGATCGCCCGAGGTGACCCGGTTGGTACTTGGGGAAGTCCTCGTGTGTTGAGGTCGTGATGGCGGCGCCACTCGAGAAGATGCGGTTCTTCCCAACCTTTGGGCAAGGCGGACTATTTATTTGGCGACTCCGTCGAGGACCGGATCGACTTTCATTGAGAGTGAGCAATGGCACAAGGATGATGGTGGATTCTTATATCTCCCTTGGGTTCCTCGGCACCGTTGTTTGGTGAGTTCGTCATCGAGTCGCCGCGGAAAATGTCGTGGTGCGGCGAGGCGTGGCGGCATTCATTGCGGCTTTATCACCCATCGGTTGGTTCTGGCTCACTCGGAGGTCGGGTTATTGCAACCACGGTATATTGGAATGGATTCTCGCCTCGTGGCGAGCATTTCATCAGTGGGATTTTGAAGAACCGCCTTGCCTGTTGGGGGGGAGATCGACATCGGTCATAGATTCTTGGTGGGTTCATGCGGATAAGCTTTGGTGGACTCGTCGACTAGTCCGTTCTCGGCCGATGGGGCGAGGACCCGTGCTGTGGTTTATATGCTGCGGTTCGTGCCACCATGTATGGGCTCGATCGGCACCAACCACTTCTTCGCTTTATCGAGACTTTATGATCTGATTGAACACATTCTTAACCGGGCATGGCGAACTTGGATTGGCTTTGCGAGATGCGGGTCACGGGTTTACCTATGGGAAGGATGCTCTATCGGGAATATTTCCCTTCGGCCAGAATTGGGTCGTGAAGGCTACTGCTGGCCGTTATGACACTCTGTGGGACCTCCGCGTGCCATTATCACATTGCTCTATACGGATAGAGCCGTCGATAAAGAGGAAGTCGATTATAAGCTGAAGCGATTCGCCAATTATTTGTTCAAACATCACGGAGGGCGATTACGATGGCGATTTGTGGCGGCTCCTTCTACCCCTTGAGTTAATCGTTGATCGAAAAGTCCGGCTAAGTCTTATACCTCGAGTAGCCGATACGGTTTTCGGCAAGGACCAAATTCGACCTTCTTATGGCATGCGATAAAGCATCCGGCCGATGACTCTCTTAGCGGCTTTATCGCCATCTGGTTAAAGAAATGTGTGATGCGTGTCGACCTAGCGGCGCTTTGCGTTAGAGGTACTCTATCTGCGATTCGGTGGCTCATAAGAAGGCTGTCTCTTCTTCGGTGATGGTGGCTAACATTCATCGGGGACTTAGATCAAATAGCCAGCTTGCCTTTACTCGGAGGAAAAACAAGCCGTCGGTGAGATTCCTCATGTCAAAGTGGAGCTGCCGTACACCTACTTGATGGCTTGGTTAGTCCTTCATCGACCGATATGATGACAGCGAAGCTTGCGGTCCGTCGTCCTTTTATCCAATCTTTGGAGAAATGTAAATGGCAAGCGGATTTTTAGCGATGCGAGCGGTTGCAAATCCACAAGGGTTGGGTCTTACGTAGGTGTTTTCCTCGGTTCTCCGGTCGATGCAGGGAGGCCTTGATTGATGAGGAGAGACACAAAATGAGCAGGACTTTACTTGGCGTTGGTTGTTTTAATTGGTGACCAACATCCGACTGGTTATCTTATTTGCGAGTGAAAGCGAGTGCTACATTGAGCCTTATTTCCCTTCTCGTTTATTTCGTCGGTTCGGTTCACGACCGGCTTTACGTTGGGAACCCGAGCGGGAGCTCGGACTCCTTGCGGTTTGATCGATGGTGTCGAGGCAATGGAGTATAGCGGGTTGTCTGGCGCTAAATTTAGCCTCCAGTGCTGTCGCCCGGTTAGATCGACATATTTATCTGCGGTTGGCTTTTGGCGCCCGATGAACTTCGTTCTGTGAAGTCCCTTGGCGAAGGCTAAAGAGGCTTCCGTGACACTGGTACATCGGGGAAATTTTCGAGCCGAAGAAGCGTCGCCGTGCCGCGAATCAGGCAGTGCGATGGGGAGATTCATAGTTCCGTGGCTGATACTTCAGGAGATGACCAGGAGGAGATTGCAACTCATGAAGAGGACTCTGGTACTCTCTCCTTTACTCTCATTATTCCCCTCCTATGATATCCTAGTCTGACTCTGATCTATCTTTTCAGGCATACTGGAAAGAGATGCGGTCCGCCCTTGCGATGGGGACAAACTCCGCAATGGAGTTCCTCTTAAACGAAAGAGACTTGTCCACAGATCTCGACGCCTCTCGGACCATTAACTTGGATTCGACAAGACTGCGGAGTGATAGGGGTAATGTTGGCTAACCCATAACCTTACGTTTATCAGGCCTTTTATGATTCTCACGATTTCCTCTGTCGCGGGAGAATTTGATGGGGATGCCAATTTTGATTTTCCCTTCCACGACTTTGCGTCCGGCTTAGTGGAGCAAGTACTTCGGGCTGTGGGCGGAGGCAGAATACCGACATAGGACCGAGTTGGAAAATCGGTTAGTCTAATATTGGTATTCTTCTACGTACATCACTTGCAAAGACATGAAATTTGTTTCCCTGCGGTTCTCATCTATACTTCACACTCTTATGCGGCTTTTTCGATGGAGGAGTTCGAGGATTTGATCGCGATTTACCGAGGCGGCTCCTCCTCACAGCGATCTTGAGCTTGAGTTAGGAATTCCTAGGGATATCGGTGATTCCTTTGAAGGTAAAGCTTCCCTTCGATAATCATAGGACTATTCAATTTTAAATAGTTAGTCTATGATGAAAATGTCTCCCATTTGATAGAGACTCATCACGGTGACATTGAAACGCTATTCCTCGAGTCGGCTTCATAGCCGTTGATATGTCGGACGTGCGGGTTGAGATCTGATTGAGGCTGTTGATCGCCACCATTTCTTTTTGTTTCGCCGGTTTCATTAGGGCAAGGGCGGCTCTGGTATGAACCCTTCATTTGCCAATACTCATATTGAGTTTGTTTTGGGGGTTTTAACCCTTTTCTTCCTTTTGCGAGTGCGTCTCGACTC
Organism: Asparagus setaceus; assembly: GCA_012295165.1. Taxonomy (NCBI): domain Eukaryota; kingdom Viridiplantae; phylum Streptophyta; class Magnoliopsida; order Asparagales; family Asparagaceae; genus Asparagus; species Asparagus setaceus. The sequence goes on from CM022705.1 coordinate 19,779,334, forward strand.
TTCCGACTTAGTGAGAGCTTTGATGTCGGCGGCGATCCATCTCGGCTTATTATCCGGGTGGAAATTCGTTCGTTCTTTTCCTATTTGGCCATAGTGGTAGACACACTTCTCGGTACCAGGCTTTCTCTTCGTCAGTTCCGGCCATTCCTTGATCCTAGGGTAACCGCGATCGAGATCGCGGGTTATCGAAATTAGCCCGGACCATTCTTGATGATCGATCATTTGGAGGTTAAGCTCAAAAGTGCGCAGACTTTGAAGCGGCCGGAGCTCTCATATAGAGGCAGAGGCAGGCTGCTGGCTTGGCGTGATGCTTCGGCGTTATGCGGACTCGAAGTTCGAATGCGGCAAGACGGGTCGTCTTTTGGGCTAGCGTCACGAAGCCGTCTTCAGTGGAGCATTTTCAATCTTGTGTATTTCTTGGGAAGCGAGGATAGTAGAGCTCGAGCAGGAACTTCAAGCGGCGAGGAGAGTCGATCATCTTGAAGGCGACAAAGGCCAACAAGGAGGAGACTCTTGCGGTCATGTCGAAAAGCTTGAGTTTTCAAAGCGGTGGTGAAGTCGAGGAGGAGACCGCAAAGACCCTTAATGGCGGCGAGGAGACTTCGGGGCGAGCCGGGAGGAACTTCAACAAGCTTTCCTCAATAAAGTATCGATTTGAAGCGACAAATTTGCTATCACAAATTTGATGTTTAGAAATAACCGGTCTTTTATCAATAAAGCGTGTTTCTATCCTCTTTTGTGCTTTATTACGATTCTTTTATTTAAATCGAAATAATTAACCGTAATACTTATAGGATTTTGGCAAACCCTCGGTAGTCAGCAGTTTGATTAGCCTTTACCAACTACCGTTTGAGTTGGGCTAGCATGTAGATTATCTAAATCCGTTCTACACACAGCGTTGTGCTAAAGAATGAAACTCTCTTAGACTTAATGCTACGATGTTGAATCGTAGGCCGTCTTTTTACGGGAAGACTAACGACAGCGTATTACCGTAGACTCATCCCTTCTTAGGCTTGGACGAAATACCCGAATCGAACTCGGTGTCTTCTTCAATCGGAGAAAGACTATCAAAACAGCGTGTGGCGTTGACTTTAGGGTTATTAGCCAACCCCGGCCTTCAGCGGGTTTGATGAGCCTTTACCAACTACCGTTTGAGTTGGGCTAGCATGTAGATTATCTAAATCCGTTCTACACACAGCGTTGTGCTAAAGAATGAAACTCTCTTAGACTTAATGCTACGATGTTGAATCGTAGACTTAGTCTTTTCGCGGGAAGACTAACGACAGCGTATTACCGTAGACTCATCCCTTCTTAGGCTTGGGATAAAATGCCCCAAGATGAATCTTGGTGTCTTCTTCAATGGGAGAAAGACTAAGCGGCAGCAGCGTGTGGCGTTAACTTTATCCTTCTTAGGCTTGGGATAAAATGCCCCAAGATGAATCTTGGTGTCTTCTTTTAAGGGAGAATGGTGAACGGATTAAGATTGATTGAGGTGGGAAAGGAAGAATGTATTCTATTTCGAATGTGGAGAGGAAGGAGGATCTTGTCTCCTATCTCGGGTGAGGGATGAACAAGAGAGGAAGGTTTTGTATCCTATCTCTTGCCGATGGAGAGGAAGGAGGATCTTGTCTCCTATCTCGGGTGAGGGATGAACAAGAGAGGAAGGTTTTGTATCCTATCTCTTGCCGATGGAGAGGAAGGAGGATCTTGTCTCCTATCTCGGGTGAAATGTGGGAAAGGAAGAATGTATTCTATCTCTTGCCGATGGAGAGGAAGGAGGATCTTGTCTCCTATCTCGGGCGTTTGGAAAGGAAGGATTTTTGTCTGTTTCCGGTGAAAAGCGAAAGTGGGATTTCCGCCGAGAATCTTGAAAGCGAAACTAAGGCGGGATCTCCACTCCAAGAATCTAAAACAAGAGAGGAAGAATGTATTCTATCTCTTGCCGATGGAGAGGAAGGAGGATCTTGTCTCCTATCTCGGGTGAAATGTGGGAAAGGAAGAATGTATTCTATTTCCGTGAAAGAAACTAAGGCGGGATCTCCACTCAGAAATTACGGAAGGGAGTGCGGATAGCTTTGGCTTTTATAGGATCGCTAACAAATTTGAAAGTGGACCTCTGGTTAGGTGGAAGGAATCGAGAGGGATTTTCTTGGTGGTTGGACGGGGAGATTTTTAGTGGGCCCAGTCAATGAATTTGATCGGTGAGAGAATTTTGGAGAGAACACAATAATTTAGGGTTATCCTCATGAAAATGAGTGAGATATTCTCGAGGAACTTCCCATCAAAATGGGTTATCTGAATGTATTAAGGATAATACTTTTGAAACTTCCCATTTATCGGCATTAATTGCGGTCGCCGTTCTGTGTTGATAAGGCGATATGCACGTTTGAATAGGCGTGTCTATTACAAGCGGTCCTTCCATTGGGTTGAATTTACCTTTCTTTTTAGAGGTGAGGATTATCGGCCGTCGGCGGCGGGGCGAGATCTCCCTCCTTAAAGGTTCTCTGTCGAACTTTCTTGTTGAAAGCCCTCGACATTCTAGCTTGATAGAACTCAATGCATTGTTGAGCCTCCAAGTGCTTCTCATCTAACATCTCAAGCTCTTGAGGCGTTTACGATGTTGTTCTTGGTCGTCATCTGTTGAAAGGCGTCGAAGTGTGAATCTGGATTTCCAGCGGAGAATTGCTTCACACCCGTGAGCCGGAGAGTGCGGGGTAGCTCTGTCGGCGTGCGTCGTTGTGCGATATGCCCGAGTGCTTCTCGAGTTTATCGTCCCGTCTCAGCTTGTTATTCTTCACAAGCTTTGACAAAATCTTGATGATCGTCTTGTTGAGCGCCTCGGCTAACCCATTATTTCTTTGGATTATAAGGACGTCGGCGAGGCGTCTTGTATCTTGAATTTCATAAAACGATGAAGGAATTGGCGATGAGCTGGGGACCGTTGTCATGCGATCCGTCTTGGGACACCGTGTCGATAGATGACATGGTGTTTGATAAACTTGATGGCGGTACTTCGCCTTTACTTCCTTTAAGATTGCTTAGCCCTTGGAGAAATAGTCGGTGATCGCTAGAATAAACCGATCTCCTTTAGCGGCGGAGGAAAAATGGGACCTACAGCGTCCATTCCCCATGTCTCGAATGGCGGGATGTGGCGAAGGATGCAAGCTCTATACGGAGGTGATGCATATAATTGGCGTGAATTTGACCGCGTGGCATTTCGGCGTGCTCGACGCGTCATTAATCATTGTTGGCGAAGTAGCCCATTCTCGATTCGATCGTAGAGCTTGGGACCCGGTGGTGTGCACCACATTCACCTTCGTGTGCTTCGAAGGACCTCTCCTGCCTCTTTGTTTGAGAGGCATCGAACAAAGACCATCGTACCCCGGCGATATAACATCACGGGTCTCAGTGTGGTAGAAGAATCTTGGAGCTCTTCTCGGGATTGACTCTCTCTCCCCTCTTCGTGAGAATCAGTGCAAGGCGTGGTCGATGATAGAGCGCCAATCTCGGGCTCCAATTGGTTTGGGTTGCATGTACTTCTTTGGACACCATCCCTTTGTCTTCTTGTACCTCATTACATATTGGTGCGAAGAGTTGATGAGTCGACCGTAACTAATTGCTCGGTCTCGGAAGGTTGTGCTAACGACATACTTGCCGCCGATGCATCGCGTGGCGTTTGGGCGTGGAATATATTCGATGAAGAACTCTTGAGCGAGTCGCCATTTCAATTGCTACGATGATAAGGAATTAGATGCGGATTTTTGACCGTAGTCTCCGCGGATCTGCGACTATCGGTTGTGAATCGCCGTATGCCTCGAGATATTGACCCCGGCTCCTTGGCGAAACTAAGTCCAATAAGTAGCGCATTGTATTGACTCGTTATTGGAGCGAGGGTTGGTGAGTGAATAAGCACGGGGCATGACATGATTCCGGAAATCAAGACAACTCGACTCGGTGGAGATTTTAGAACATCGGGGAATTTTCGCCACATTGGTGGCCGAAGCTCCATCAAAATACAATCGCCATATTTGTTGGTGCGGCGTAGTGTTGACTTCACGAACTTCATCAGGAAGATCATCATATAGCTCAAGCGCATCCGTTGTCGGTGGCGACCAAGAGATCACAAATCGCTTGTCCTTTGGTGACTTGTTGTTTGAAATACAAGTCATATTGGGACAAGAGCAAGGCCCATTTAAGCTAAGCGCCAACTCATCGAGGCGGTGGGTCATAAATATTCGGACCAGATTCGTTAGAGATAACATAAATCGTCGTCCTACTAAATAGTGTCGCATTTTCAATCGCGAACACTAATGCAAAACCTTGCTTCGACCATTGGGTATCGAGACTTCGGCAAACCAATGTTATTTCGGGTAATACTGCGCACGTTGCATTGACGGTATGCATCGTCTGCTGGTAAAGGCTTAGCGAGTGATCTGTTGCCTTGGCGTAGATCGGGAATGGTTTTCCAGCTGCGGTGCGGCGAACGAGGTTTAGCGAATCTGATTTGATCTCTTCAAGCGCTTCGGCGGCGTCGTCCCGAATAAGCGATCGCCCTTCTTGTTTAACTTAGAAAATGGTTGGCACTTCCCGGATAGGTTCGATATGAACCGTCGGATGTCATGTCGCCCTTATAACCCGAGTTCTCGGATTTCGGAGGTTGCAACTCTTGAATTGCCTTCACTTTGTCGGGATCGGCGTGGATTCCTTTGTCGGTGGCAATGACCGAGAACACCTGCTGGACATCCCAAGGAAGGATTTGGCGGGGTTCATCTTTAGTTGATGAGTCGCATGAGCTCGAATCTTGTCCTAAGATCTTTGGCGTGATCTCCTTTGTCCGCTGCTTTTCACGACTAAGTCATCGGCGTAGCATTCGACCGTTTTCGGAGATGATCACGGAAAATTTTAGTCATCGCTTCGTGAATGCGGCTTTGCATTTTGAGGCGAGCGGCATGGCCGTGTAGCAATATATACCGATAAGCGTTACGAATCTTTGTGTGCTTGGCATCATCGGGGTGCATCTTGATTTGATTGTAACAGAAACCATCCATGAATGACATTCTTTCAAATCCACCGTGTTGTCGACTATGACATCGGTGATTGGAAGAGGAAAGTCATCTTCGAGACAGCGGCGTTGGTCTCGTAGTCGACCACAGTCCTAATCGAACCATTCTTCTTCATGGCCGGGACTATATTAGCCACCCAATCCGGATGTTGAATTTCCTCGATGAATCCGATTCTATGAGTTTCTTTACTTAGTCAGCGATTGCTTGCAATATTTGTGGATGGCCGTCTTCGCGATTGCTTGGCGGGTTTGACATCCACTTTGATGTTGAGGTGATGAGTCGCCACATTAGGGTCGAGTCTGGCATGTCCTCATAGCTCCAAGCAAACCGTCGATGTATTCACGATTAGGGCAATCAGCTCTTCCTTCTCTTGAGGAAGACTATTGCGGCGTTTATGAGCTTAGGATGTTCCTCGTCACCCATGTTAACTTGGACTACCTCGTCCTTAGTGGGGGTTCTCTTTGTTGAATCTATCCCCAAACCGCTCGAAGTTGATGGATCCATGGGTCTTCCCATGTTGGCATTTCTTCATCATTCTCCATAGTAGCGGGATCGATCGTAGCCATATTTGACATCAAAGCTTTGAAAGCTTCTCGAGGCTAGTGTCGAGAATCCCAAACCGAAGAATCGGGGCAGTATCTGTCTTCTTCATCGGGTAAATGGTGGTCGATCATCCACGAGCATTCATCTTAGGAGGAGGATTCATATCCCAATCCTCGTCTAAATGCGTAGTAGTTATCGGCTTCCCTTTTGGGACATATGCAGCTTTAGGAGGGATTCGAGGACCTCGTCAGAAACATAGACCTTCCCTCGTGTCAAGTCGTACCCCACTTCTTCATGATACCCGGTGTTTACGGACTATATGCATGTGTGGAGGATAGGCCCATCGTTATCCTCATCTTCTTCTAAGAAGCGATTGGCCTTTGCATCTCCTTTTAGTAAACCAAGTCTTTTCAATACTTCGATCTTTGCGGGATGGCGAGTGTTGTCCCAAAGGAATCTCGAATTGCTTTTGTATAAAGCAAGATGGCCGAGTTGGTAGGTGCAACTCGGATTGTTATATAAACTGTCATCGCATCATTCAAAGGCGAGGGTACTCTAAATCGTCATTTATTGCTTTATTGGCAATTTGCCAATTACAATGTTCATCGGCGATTCTTCATCGTCAAGATTGATTACAAGGGGTACAATGTTATTTAAAACAAATCCTCGCTATAATCAAGCGGGCCGACATCGGCTTCTTCACGCTGTCCGTGCCTTGGTAGATGATTGATTTGGACTCATTGCTTGAGTAGGAGGAATCGGTGAAATAATTCTCCATCCTTAAGCGGTTGTTTGTCGCGACCGTCTTGACCTCATTATTTGTGTCTACATACTTGAGACGATGAAGAGTGGATGGGACTATAGCGTTATTGTGGATCGAGTCGACCCAACAATAAGTTATAGGAAGTCTGCGTCAATCACATAGCGGTGACTTGGACTTTAAGTCCCCATTTGGCACTTAATCCGATTTTACCAAGTGGGTGGGACCCGGTGTTAAATCCGTAAATCATGTGCCGATTGGCCTTGACTTTCTTGTGATTCCAAGATGATACATAAGGCGCAGGGCATGATGCTCCTGTGGAACCGGATCGACTTGGATCGGTTGACTTCGCTAGAACCAATATACGGTAAAGTATAGCGGCCTATCGTGCTTGGAATTCTTGGTGCATATCCTCCTTTGTAAAGGTGATGCAGGCAAGTCTTTAGCCGCAGTTGCATTGTTGTGCGATTCTTAGAATCGGTTTGATGGTGAGAAACACCTCGAGTCGGCCGAGCTTCTTGTAGAGCTTCGGGTTTCCTTTGACAATCGAACCTTCGTAGAGAGTTATTGGCGGGATGTTAGCCAATGGGCCATGGCGTCAAAGCGGCATGGCTTCGATGTTCGGTCTATCCCTTACAATTAGGCGATTGAATCGGGAACGCCGGAGTTGAGCTTCACGGACTTGAAACATTTCTCCTTTGCTTGTTGCTTTTTCTTTATGCTGTCTGGCTGTTGTCCTTTCCTGCAGTGGGAGGAGTCATGGCAACCCGATTCGGATAGCGTCTTAGCATTCGGGTTTGGAATCTCCGGATACTTGTAGTTGTATTCGTGCCCACTCCTTGTGGCAAAGACTTCATGCTCATCCTCCATCGGTGCCACTTCTTCATCGTCCTTTTAAGGAATTGTGACGGTTTGGCATAATTTGCCTTTTCCTTGGACTTCTTTTGGTGAAGATGCGGTCCGATCGTCTTCCAACAAGTCGGGGTGGACCCAAAGGATTTCTCGTTTTGAGTAGGTGTAGTACGAGTCCCTTCTCACGCTGCCCATGAGGATCCTCATTCACCATCTTTATTCCTACCTTCACAATCGGGTCGGTTGAAACCAATCCAAAGGCCCGATCCGAAGCTTATAGAGGCGCATTAGCCCCACCTTCTTCTCTTTAGAAGGTTTTGGAGTGATAACTCCAACATCGATCAAGGCTTGAATCTTGTCTACGAGATGGTAGCGAATTTAAGTAGGATGATGTCGCCACGTGATAAGCGCGATGCCAGGATCTGTAACTTTGTTTGCCTCCTCTTGGTTTACAATTGGGGGCAACTGGATTTTGTTGTTCTCCAGAAGGTACTTGAAAATGCCCGGAACTTCCTCATCTTTGAACGAGTAAGTCTTGGGAAATCTCGAACTAGAAGGTTTTGATTACGAGTTCTTTGGCCATTGAGGCTGCGATTAATGGCGCCTGACTGATGCGGCTATTTGTTGTGGTTGCTTGATTCGAAGGTTTGATTGGCGTCTGAGACTTTCTTGGCGCCTTACCTCTGCGTGGCACAAAGTTACGTTTGTTAGTGTTTGTGCCGGTGGCCTCTTTACGCTTTCTTCCTTTTAAGGAACCTTTCAGCTTGCTCTCCACGAACTTTCAAGTCCTTCCACATTACAGATGGTGCCGTCCCCATTGCTTCGAGCACGTCTATTGATAAATTACTGTGGCAAGTCTGGAGGATGAATTCCTCTGTTATCGGATCCCGGCGGTTCATTGCCTTGTTACGGAATCGTTTAACAAAAATATCCACAGTTTCTCCATTCTTACGCTTTTCGTCGGTAATGTTCCAATGGATACCTCGGTATCGTCATCAAAGAAGTTGGAGAGAAACAAGGACTCCATATCATCCCGGTGATGCTCCCCTGTTTAAGGCGGTACCAATCGAAGCGGCTCCACGAAGGGTGCCAGCGAATGGCAGAACCATCGGGGTTCATTGCGAAATAACCGAGGTGCGACTTGAAGTAAATCAAGTGTTGCGTCGGGGAACCCTTACCGATCAAGCGGTGTAAAGTTTATTAAGTTAAACTTTGAAGGGTATGGGATTGATTCCCACCCCTCGGGTATGGGCAAGGGATACCGTCTTCTTCACTTCTTGGCGGATTCCAGATGATACATAAAGCGAGGGCATGATGCTCCTGTGGAACCGGATCGACTTGGATCGGTTGACTTCGCTAGAACCAATATACGGTAAAGTATAGCGGCCTATCGTGCTTGGAATTCTTGGTGCATATCCTCCTTTGTAAAGGTGATGCGGGGCAAGTCTTTAGCCCATAAAGTTGCATTGTTGTGCGATTCTTAGAATCGGTTTGATCGAGTGAAAACACCTCGAGTCGGCCGAGCTTCTTGTAGAGCTTCGGGTTTCCTTTGACAATCGAACCTTCGTAGAGAGTTATTACGGCGGGATGTTAGCCAATTGGGCCATGGCGTCAAAGCGGTATGGAGAGCTCGATGTTCGGTCTATCCCTTACAATTAGGCGATTGAATCGGGGCCTTGGAGTTGAGCTTCACGGACTTGAAATTTGTTTCTCCTTTGCTTGTTGCTTTTTCTTTAGCAATGTCTGTTGTTGTCCTTTCTGCTGCAGTGGGAGGAGTCATGGCAACCCGATTCGGATAGCGTCTTAGCATTGGGTTTGGAATCTCCGGATACTTGTAGTTGTATTCGTGCCCACTCCTTGTGGCAAAGACTTCATGCTCATCCTCAGTGGGTGCCACTTCTTCATCGTCCTTTTGGAATTCTTTGACGGTTTGGCATAATTTGCCTTTTCCTTGGACTTCTTTTGGTGAAGATGCGGTCAGCGATCGTCTTCCAACAAGTCGGGGTGGACCCAAAGGATTTCTCCGTTTCGAGTAGGTGTGTAGTGCGAGTCCCTTCTCACGTTGCCCATGAGGATCCTCATTCACCATCTTTATTCCTACCTTCACAATCGGGTCGGTTGAAACCAATCCAAAGGCCCGATCCGAAGCTTATAGAGACTGCATTCGCCCCCACCTTCTTCTCTTTAGAAGGTTTTGGAGTGATAACTCCAACATCGATCAAGGCTTGAATCTTGTCTCTGAGATGGTAGCAGAATTTCGTAGGATGATGTCTTGCCACAATGATAAGCCTTGATGCCAGGATCTGTAACTTTGTTTGCCTCCTCTTGGTTTACAATTGGGGGCAACTGGATTTTGTTGTTCTCCAGAAGGTACTTGAAAATGCCCGGAACTTCCTCATCTTTGAACGAGTAAGTCTTGGGAAATCTCGAACTAGAAGGTTTTGATTACGAGTTTCTTTGGCCATTGAGGCTGCGATTCTTTGTGGCGCCTTATTTGCTATTCTTTGTTGTTGTTTGATTCGAAGGTTTGATTGGCGTCTACGGACTTTCTTTGGCGCCTTACCTGCAGCGTGGCACAAAGTTACGTTTGTTAGGTGTTTGTGGCGGTGGCCTCTTTACGCTTTCTTCCTTTTAAGGAACCTTTCGACTTGCTCTCCACGAACTTTCAAGTCCTTCCACATTACGGATGGTGCCGTCCCCATTGCTTGAGCCGTCTATTGATAAATTCTTGTGGCAAGTCACGGAGGATGAATTCCTCGTTATCGGATCGGCGGTTCATTGCCTTGTTGCGAATCGTTTAACAAAAATATCCACAGTTTCTCCATTCTTACGCTTTTAGGTGAGTAATGTTCCAATGGATACCTCGGTATCGTCATCAAAGAAGTTGGAGAGAAACAAGGACTCCATATCATCGGTATTGATGCTCCCCTGTTTAAGGCGGTACCAATCGAAGCGGCTCCACGAAGGGTGCCAGCGAATGGCAGAACCATCGGGGTTCATTGCGAGAAATAACCCGAGGTGCGACTTGAAGTAAATCAAGTGTTGCGTCGGGAACCCTTACCGATCAAGCGGTGTAAAGTTTATTAAGTTAAACTTTGAAGGGTATGGGATTGATTCCCACCCCTCGGGTATGGGCAAGGGATACCCGTCTTCTTCACTTCTTGAGCGAAATTAACGAAGTTAATTTTACTCGAGGTCTTTAATCTTCGTTCTCATGAGCAACAGCGTCGCGTGGTTGGGAGGGTTATCATCTTCGGTGCTTCCTCGATCAGATGTTGTCATCTTGATCAGCGTCGGCGTGTTGACTTGATTCTCCTCGATGTTTTGTTAAAGCTTGGATCATTGGTCATGCATTTCTCTCATCGTCGCATAGCCAACTCCATCTCTAATTTGAAGTTTTCGTTGCTTATTCAGCCGTCCGGCATCTTGGCCACGATGCAATGCGATCATAAGCTTTTGAGGGTTGTCGTCACTAGAAGGCTGTATTGTGGGATGCCATTGCCGACCGGCGTCGATACTTCATCCTCAAGGTAGCCCTCTCAAGAGCTTGTCGTGGTGGACCGTCGAATAGTCGGACATAAGCGAGTTAACGTTGCGATCGCTTGGAATAGCCCTTGACGATGGTTCTTTGCCGCCATATTATTAGTGACCTCTGGCAATTCATCCTCTCGGGATGCCATCCTTCTGCGGAATCTCCTTGACCTAGGTTTTGGCGTTGGTGCTAAGTCTCTGAAAGACCGAGACTCGTTCTGGAGTTTCTTGATGGCAATTGCACTCAGAAACCTTGATGAGCTTAGAGCACAAGCATGACCGTGTTAGTCTGGGAGAACCTCTTCGAGATTTCTTCGTACCCCCTGCGGTATCGGCTCGTCGGTATGAGTATCGAACAACTGCCGTGCGTCGGCATGATCCCTCGGGTATAGCGTTGTCGTCATCGGGGCAGCGTCTCCTTCGAGAATGGACTCGTTCATCGAAACTACGAAAGTGACTTCGCCTTGACTTTGCTACCTTGGCGTGAAGTCTCGGTGGACTCTCGGACTTCGACCTTTAGTCCGGTTAGTGGGACTGTAGGAATTTTCCTATCCTTCTTGGAGCGGGTGTGACCCCCTACATGAGGAGTGACCCGTGATGGACCCAAGCGATCTTTGATGGATGACACGGTGGTGCGTGGCGTTGGCGTTGCCACAAATTTGGATCCAAATGCCGTGGGTAATTTGGCGTAGATGCAACTTTTGTCGGGCGCACAATTTCGATTTGGCGCTGGGTGGATGGCTTGCCAATGGGCTGAGTTTGGATCGGGTTAAATCGGAGTTGACCCGTCGGCGGACTTGGGCTTCAAACTAAGCGATTTGATGGCTTTTGGCCACCTCCTCCTTTTTCAATTGGCGGGCTTCTGAACCAAAGCCCTTGCTTGTGCGAGGCGTCGCGGCGTTCGGATCGCTTTCGTGAAGTGTGGAGCGGTTCCGTTTGACTTCGGACCCATTCATTTGTCGCCCGGCTGTCGGACTTGGTCTGAGAGTTAACACGGATCTTAGATCCGCCTCATAGCGAACCCCATCCATTGATTCTTTTGCATGGGCAGTTTGTTTTGCCAGGCGTTGACGTCGCCTCTGACGGGCTCTCTTAGAGAGAGTCACAACGCCATTGGCGGGAACTACCTCCTGAGGAGACAAAGGTTACGAAAATTTGGCGCTTCGCGGTAGAGAACCACGTTGTCTGCGGATCTTGGCGGTGGTGGTGGATTTTCGCCTCGCGTCAGGCCGATTGGGTCTTCCTTGCGGCGGAGACCATCTTGGACTTCGCGGGGAGGCTGGATGCGGGCGAGTAAGAGAGGTACTCCTCATACTTCTTTTGGTCGAATTAACTTCGACCTCCTCGATGGCAGGGATCGGGATCGCGGTTCGCGGCACGGCGGCTCCTTTGTTGAAGCCGTTGGTGTCCGGCGGACACCAATGGTGTCCGGCGGACACCAATGGTGTCCGGCGGACACCAATGGTGTCCGGCGGACACCAATGGTGTCCGGCGGACACCAATGGTGTCCGGCGGACACCAATGGTGTCCGGCGGACACCAATGGTGTCCGGCGGACACCAATGGTGTCCGGCGGACACCAATGGTGTCCGGCGGACACCAATGGTGTCCGGCGGACACCAATGGTGTCCGGCGGACACCAATGGTGTCCGGCGGACACCAATGGTGTCCGGCGGACACCAATGGTGTCCGGCGGACACCAATGGTGTCCGGCGGACACCAATGGTGTCCGGCGGACACCAATGGTGTCCGGCGGACACCAATGGTGTCCGGCGGACACCAATGGTGTCCGGCGGACACCAATGGTGTCCGGCGGACACCAATGGTGTCCGGCGGACACCAATGGTGTCCGGCGGACACCAATGGTGTCCGGCGGACACCAATGGTGTCCGGCGGACACCAATGGTGTCCGGCGGACACCATTTGGTGTCCGGCGGACACCAATGGTGTCCGGCGGACACCAATGGTGTCCGGCGGACACCAATGGTGTCCGGCGGACACCATTTGGTGTCCGGCGGACACCAATGGTGTCCGGCGGACACCAATGGTGTCCGGCGGACACCAATGGTGTCCGGCGGACACCAATGGTGTCCGGCGGACACCAATGGTGTCCGGCGGACACCAATGGTGTCCGGCGGACACCAATGGTGTCCGGCGGACACCAATGGTGTCCGGCGGACACCAATGGTGTCCGGCGGACACCAATGGTGTCCGGCGGACACCAATGGTGTCCGGCGGACACCAATGGTGTCCGGCGGACACCAATGGTGTCCGGCGGACACCAATGGTGTCCGGCGGACACCAATGGTGTCCGGCGGACACCAATGGTGTCCGGCGGACACCAATGGTGTCCGGCGGACACCAATGGTGTCCGGCGGACACCAATGGTGTCCGGCGGACACCAATGGTGTCCGGCGGACACCAATGGTGTCCGGCGGACACCAATGGTGTCCGGCGGACACCAATGGTGTCCGGCGGACACCAATGGTGTCCGGCGGACACCAATGGTGTCCGGCGGACACCAATGGTGTCCGGCGGACACCAATGGTGTCCGGCGGACACCAATGGTGTCCGGCGGACACCAATGGTGTCCGGCGGACACCAATGGTGTCCGGCGGACACCATTTGGTGTCCGGCGGACACCAATGGTGTCCGGCGGACACCAATGGTGTCCGGCGGACACCAATGGTGTCCGGCGGACACCAATGGTGTCCGGCGGACACCAATGGTGTCCGGCGGACACCAATGGTGTCCGGCGGACACCAATGGTGTCCGGCGGACACCATTTGGTGTCCGGCGGACACCAATGGTGTCCGGCGGACACCAATGGTGTCCGGCGGACACCAATGGTGTCCGGCGGACACCAATGGTGTCCGGCGGACACCAATGGTGTCCGGCGGACACCAATGGTGTCCGGCGGACACCAATGGTGTCCGGCGGACACCAATGGTGTCCGGCGGACACCAATGGTGTCCGGCGGACACCAATGGTGTCCGGCGGACACCAATGGTGTCCGGCGGACACCAATGGTGTCCGGCGGACACCAATGGTGTCCGGCGGACACCAATGGTGTCCGGCGGACACCAATGGTGTCCGGCGGACACCAATGGTGTCCGGCGGACACCAATGGTGTCCGGCGGACACCAATGGTGTCCGGCGGACACCAATGGTGTCCGGCGGACACCAATGGTGTCCGGCGGACACCAATGGTGTCCGGCGGACACCAATGGTGTCCGGCGGACACCAATGGTGTCCGGCGGACACCAATGGTGTCCGGCGGACACCAATGGTGTCCGGCGGACACCAATGGTGTCCGGCGGACACCAATGGTGTCCGGCGGACACCAATGGTGTCCGGCGGACACCAATGGTGTCCGGCGGACACCAATGGTGTCCGGCGGACACCAATGGTGTCCGGCGGACACCAATGGTGTCCGGCGGACACCAATGGTGTCCGGCGGACACCAATGGTGTCCGGCGGACACCAATGGTGTCCGGCGGACACCAATGGTGTCCGGCGGACACCAATGGTGTCCGGCGGACACCAATGGTGTCCGGCGGACACCAATGGTGTCCGGCGGACACCAATGGTGTCCGGCGGACACCAATGGTGTCCGGCGGACACCAATGGTGTCCGGCGGACACCAATGGTGTCCGGCGGACACCAATGGTGTCCGGCGGACACCAATGGTGTCCGGCGGACACCAATGGTGTCCGGCGGACACCAATGGTGTCCGGCGGACACCAATGGTGTCCGGCGGACACCAATGGTGTCCGGCGGACACCAATGGTGTCCGGCGGACACCAATGGTGTCCGGCGGACACCAATGGTGTCCGGCGGACACCAATGGTGTCCGGCGGACACCAATGGTGTCCGGCGGACACCAATGGTGTCCGGCGGACACCAATGGTGTCCGGCGGACACCAATGGTGTCCGGCGGACACCAATGGTGTCCGGCGGACACCATTTGGTGTCCGGCGGACACCAATGGTGTCCGGCGGACACCAATGGTGTCCGGCGGACACCAATGGTGTCCGGCGGACACCATTTGGTGTCCGGCGGACACCAATGGTGTCCGGCGGACACCAATGGTGTCCGGCGGACACCAATGGTGTCCGGCGGACACCAATGGTGTCCGGCGGACACCATTTGGTGTCCGGCGGACACCATTTGGTGTCCGGCGGACACCAATGGTGTCCGGCGGACACCAATGGTGTCCGGCGGACACCATTTGGTGTCCGGCGGACACCAATGGTGTCCGGCGGACACCAATGGTGTCCGGCGGACACCATTTGGTGTCCGGCGGACACCATTTGGTGTCCGCCATTACCGACACCAAACGGTGTCCGGTTTCTACCAACGACGCTTGGCTCCTCGGTTTGGTTTGGTTTTTCGACTTTTCCGCGACGTTCGTTCGATCTTGTCATTGTCGTTATGAGTCAGCGCTTGGTTCACTTGATTGGTTTCATCCCGCCAACGGTTTAAGTGGCGATCGGTCGATGTTCAAATCCGATCGTTGGCGTTTGAATCCGATCGATCTCGTTGAAGCTTTGCTTGTTGGATTCATTCCATAACCGTAGCCTCGTTGATTCGATGCGCCTTGCGACCCACTTCATGAGTTCGTCATTTCGCTTCTGGCGTTATCGCGGCGTCGGTTTGTCGAATGGATCGTCGGTTGTCAACTCACCGTTACGAGTCTTGCTCGGGTATTGACAAGCAATTTTTTATGCCTACACCGCTGAAAAGAACACAAGTTGTGACACGCGGGTATAGTGGTAGCGACACTTTTGTGTCTCGGCCCATAGTGAAGCGCTGACACTTTTGTGTCTCGCCCAAAACTATCTCGACCAAAGAGGTCGGGTTCCCTGGCTGTTGTAACTGCTCCCTCTTTTTATGGCACGTTTAATGCCCCATTTATGCGCTTAGTGGCGTTTTTCAAGGATGTAACTACCCATTAATGTAGATGAACATCCCCACGTGTTGAAAAGGTCCAACGGGTCCCACAAATAATGATAAAACACCTGAAAAATATTTCAGACGCTTTTGGTGTCTCGGCGATGGCCGAGACACAATAAGTGTCTCGGACATGGCCGAGACACAATAAGTGTCTCGCATGTGCTTGTTTTATCCCCGTGATTGATTTCCTTAGATTTTGATGACGTCGTTCTTCAATCTTCTCTTGATTAAATCGCACTTGGGGTTCATCGACAATTTTCGATGCCTACAATAACATGTTATTATTAAAGTATTGCATGTTTTAATGAAAATTAGAATATAGTACTTTAATATAGGTTTTGATTAAATTGACCTTTATCAAAAAGATGTGTACCATCCAAGAACAAAATTGGCCTACATCCCTCCATAAACCTGTTCCAACATGCATAATAAGACACAACTCTTGTAAATCTTCCATCTTCATACTCCAAGTGAACAATTGATCCTACTTTAGTTTTCTTAACTTTGTTCTTGTACCACCGGAGTTAGTCATATGAATATATAGTATCACCATACAATTCACGTTGAGCTAGCTCTTTTCCCCGCCAAATTCTATGATAAGGGATGTCCAAACTAAATTCCGTAGAAAGCTTCTTCTAAAAATCAATTGGGCGACAAGTGAGTTGTTCCTTCAGGATGGATTTGAGGTGATTAACATTCCATTTACGAGATGCATGTCTATATCCTTCATCTCCTATGCCTCGTCCCAAATAACTATGAGGATGACCAATTTCTTTCCCATAGAATCGATCACTATCTCTGTGACGGGTGCAATGAACTATCCATTCACAGTTTGTGGCCTTGCATTCTACTGTCACTCTTTTGCATTTATTTTTCACAAAGATAAAGTTAAAACCTCTTGAAATAGAGTAATTGCTTAAACTCCGCCGACAATGCTCAATATCATTAAATTATTGACCAACACTTCTAATTGTATTGTGTCATGCAAGAGGAATCATACTAGAGCTCCCAACTTTCCGAGACATGTTTTGTGAAGACGAAGAATTTTGTGAAGAAGAATCATGTTCTTCAATAAGAGACGGGATGTAGAGATTTATACATAAAAAATAGTATAAGAGTTAAAGAAAGTTAAACTATAATTGATGATAAAAAAAAATAAAAGTATAACAAAAGTGTAAGTTACCTTATATGGACAGTACTAGATTGCTGCCCAAATAATACCCCTCGATTCATCTCAACATTCATAATAACTACATTCTCCTTGCAATTTTTATGTATATTGAACATTATCAAAACATCAACATCATCACATACATGCATATAAACTTCTTGTGTGTGTGGGACATTGTAAGTCAAGCGCATCGTGCTTGCACTATAAGCAAATTAGACTTTGTACCGCAACCGCTAAATCATTATAACTCCCATTAATATTCAATTTAAAAAAGTGATTATTTCCTCTAAAATTCATCAATGCACCGTACAAATCTTCATCCATCTATGTTTGTCACAAAAATAAACAAAATGTGCAAATTTCATCAAAGGTAGTCAACTAACACCAAATTTAACTAACTATAAAATTTGGTCTCACAAAAATATGAAATAAAAATCCTAATTCTGAAATTAAAGTTGTCATTTTGCTTTTTAATATTATTAATTGTATTAACTATAATAACCAACCATGAGAATTCATGAATAATAATGTAAAATAATTTTGATGAATAAAATAAGAAATTAATGCTATAAAGTTAGGACTTCAAGAAAAGATAAAATTATACCTTAAATTATTAAAAGTGATGAATCTCCACTAAAATCACCAATCAACCCTAAACATTAATGAGGTTGAGAATTAATTGATGGCTTCATAAGAGTGGATGAATGAAAAAAAAAGAGTAAAGGAAGAGAGAGAGAGAGAGAGAGAGAGAGAGAATTAAATGAGAAGTTTTGGGGAACGAGGGGAGAATTCCTCATTGTTTTCTCTCAGTCTGCCATCATGATAAATGCGATGTGAGCATTCCTGAAGAGAAAGAGCGAGGGAATGCAAGGAGGTTGGGGAAGGGTAAATCCAGAGTTTCAAAAAATTTTATGTATTTTGGAACTTGGTTTTAGAGATAAATGCATAAATATAAATGGGTTAAATGGTACAAAAGAAAATAATTGAATTTAAAGATAAACTAGGGTAAACAATTGGACCTAAATACAAAACCCCTAAACTCTTAAATAGTTATAAAAAAAAGTTCACTATGGGGTCTATTCACACAGGACAAATAATTCATGGAGTTTATCCACACAATTAGAATACATTGGCCTATTTGCAACTGGCCAATACTAAAGTGGTCTATGTGCAATTAATCCTATATATAATCATATGGAGGTAGCCTTACAAAATTAGGAATATTTATAATATCAAATTTCAAATCAATTTAAACCACATATAAATTCAAAAAATCAGTACAAAACCAATACAAATAGTTAAAATTTATTGCAAAACTAAAAACTGGTATAATAATCAACTTTAGAATTAATGCTAAGATGATCACCAATAATCTTCCCTCACGAAAAAATTATATAATAGGCACTCTATAGAAAATAAGGATACTTATTATACTACTCATAGATCAATGCAAAACGGAAACGAAGTTAATATAAATGAACAAAGTTAAAAATAAAAATACAGATATTGACACAATATGCGGCACTAGGGAGAAACATACCAAAAACTTAGCAAAATAGCTAGTTAATGGTTAGTCTAACCGTTAGGTTATGTTCGACAGTTTTTCTAATAGTGTTTGGTTCATAAACAAATATAATCTAGAGAGAGGTACGCCTGATCCGTTTGATTATCAAATATGCAATAATAGCGTAAATTTCATTTAATCCCCTGATCTACGAGAATTAGCAAAAAAAACCTCCCAAACTTTGTATATTCCACTTAACTCTTCCGAATTTGTCGCACTTAACCCCCAAATTTAACATCAAGAACTTTAACAAGTCGTGTATCAAGCACGTGATAGTAAAGGACAAACATATCCCTCAATTTGTCAAAAATTGGCGCCAAAATTGAAAAAAGTTACAGTCACGACGGCATCTAAATACTTAAAAGACTCTTATATTTTTAAGGATTTTTACATGAAAACCACCATAATTTTACTCCAAATTGCATCTTACTATTTTTATTTTTTTTATTTTTGATGAAAATTGCCTATATTTGCTTAATCTTCTCAATGTCACACATTTGCCACTATTCAGCCTAAAATAATTGAAAAATACCCATTTTACCCCTCTTCTCTCTCCACCTTCCACTCCTCTCTCCCTCTCTCCCTCCCTGTCCTCCTCCACCTCCACCCTTCTCTCTCCTCTCCATATCCTCTCCTTTGTTCACCTCTAGGGTTTCTCCAAACCCTAATTCTTTCACTCTTCTCCTCCTCCACTAATGACCCTCTCTATCTCCTTCCTTCCGTCTCCTCTCCCTCTCCTTGTCCTCCTCCACATCCTTCACCATCTCCTCCACTTCTAGGATTTCTCCAAACCCTAACATCTTTCCTCCTACCCCGCCACCTCCCGTCACATCTCCCCTTCACCTCTGTTATGGTCCTTTAATGACCCGGATACTAATCCACATTTAACAACGGATAAGTGTCTTGCACCAAGGATAAACCAGCCAGCCCTCCACGGCACGAACACCAGTTCCTTAGGCCGGGTCGACTCGAAAGGCGGGATGAGTCGGCACCCCGCACCAAGCCGGCCGAGTACCTTATCTAGGCGACCCCTTCCCATCGAGACGACCCCACGGCCGTCTCGGCTAAGCGTCTACCCGACCAGTGTCGGCCGACCCCTCTCATGGCCGACTAGAAGGCAGTACTTCGCAGCGCTCCACGCGACAACTCCCCAGGATACTGTCGAGCCGGTTCTCATGCTGACAAGTAGTCACCATCACATTTAATGCTGATCAGAGCCATCATTTACTTCGCCTCTAAGGCTTTAAGACATATCGGACCACGCCGAGACTACCATTCCGCCGTCAAATCTCATTTGATGCAGATTAGACCCTCACCACCCAACAAGCGACACGTGTAAAAGTGGATCTGACTCAGCCGCCAGCCCATGCCTAGTCGATATGACTCCCCTCCACCCAGCAAGTGGCACCTGTGATATCGAATCTGACTCAGCCACCGGCCCCATTTTAGCCCAAATAACAGGACTACCCCTCACCTAGTCTATAAAAAAAGCAAGATGTTCTCAAGATCAGGGTAAGCTATTTTGACTTTGGCGAGATAACTCAACAGAATTCTAGCAATTCTTTTTGGGGACGATCCTCCCATTTTAGACATCAACTGACTTGATCGTCGGAGGAACCACCGGGAAACCAGACTCCGCCCTCTTACGGTTGTCTTATTGTGCAGGATCCAGTCAGCCGACTTCGCGCCAGATTTTTGGGGAATGATTACGAGCTCCCACCGATAAACAAAACTCCTAGATTAGTTGACTGTGTGCTTATAACCATCAACAACCTCCCTTTCCCTCTCCCCTCCCCCTCCTCATTCTCCATCCTTTTGAATTAGACTGAGGGGTAATATAGTAACTTAGTTTTTATTTTTAACAGAAAATACCCAGAAGTGTGACATTGTGAAGATATAAAAAATGTAGGTGGTTTTCATCAAAAATAAAAAATAAAGGTGATAAGTTGCAATTTGGAGTACAGTTAAGGTGGTTTTCATATAAAAACCCTTTTTTAGACACAAGCTAGCCGTATTCCACTGTTTATACATTATATTTTACTAAGAGAACCTAGATGTCCATCTTATTCCCCAAACCGATCACCTTGCCACTGCCTCCGCTTCCTCACGCGCTGTATCCATCAACATCTCCGCTGCCTGACCTCCTTTTGGCCGTATATAAGGTTGTGCCTATTTATTTGGAGGGAGGAGGGGGCAACGACGGTGACGGGGTGGGTCAGCTGGAGGGTGGTGGGGGATGAGAATTTTGATTGTGAAGATAGGAAAAGAGTAGTTTGGACTTTCATATATATATTTTAAATGAAATACAATGTATCATATATAAAGTGTAGAATATATCCAATATCATTGTTGTCGTAGTCTTTGGTCTAAGGCGACAGTTCATGACCCAAGTAGGGCGGTTCGTGAACTGTGCACGTTTATAACCTTGGGGGATGGTTTAACTATCGGGACGGTTCACATTTTAGCCTATGGTAACGCTTATGAGGCCAAGGGAACGGTTATAGTTTTAAGCTATTGTGACGCCTATATACCAAAGAGGACGTTTTTAAGTTTGATCTATGCAAACAGTTATATACCAAAGGGGACAGTTTTAGGTTTGATCTATGCAAACGGGTATATATCAAAGGGGACAATTTTATATTTGATCTACGAAAAACGGTTATACACCAAAGGGGACGGTTTTTAGGTTTCAACTATGGGAATGGTTATATAGCAAAGGGGACGGTTTTTCAATTTTGATGAACCTAACACAGTTTATCCAGATATTACACAGTTTTTACACCTGCAGTTTTCAAAAAAAAATAAAAAATAAAAACAAAAACAAAAAACTCCATGATTTTACACCTGCTCTTATAATATCACAAAGAAAGAAATGAAACTCCAAATTTTACAAACAAACAACCCAAACATAAGGAATAGTTCATTACAAGAAAGAACAAGCTGCAGCAAAAGTAATGAGATTATATCCATTACAAGTTTTTTCTTTTATCCAAAGTACATGACTAAAATTCCTCTTTCATTAAAACAAAAAAGTGTCCACTAGTTAATCGAAAGGTCTCCATTGATGCAAATAATTTCTAAACTGTGAGGACAATGCTAATATCACGGTAAGCAAAAAGCGCGCACGGATTAACTTGTTGCAGCCACCATCAATTTTCCTGCATAAATTGAGATAAAAAAGATAAAATGAGATTATATTCATTACAAGATTCTCCCACTTGAATATATGCTTTCAATTTTCAATCAGTGCATATGAACTATGGAATATTTGGTGTGTGGGGTGAGAAAGATTCAAGGAATATCTGTCTCACCTTTTCTTTTAAGAACTTGAAGGATGAAATGTGTAATACTTATGATTTAGAAAAGAAGCAAATGCAATTCATGGAAAATATCGTATATACAGAACAAAGTTTCAAGTATTGGCCGATACTTTTATAGTAAACATCCTTGTCATTTCAAATTTTAGTGGTCATAGTGCTTGAGCCTCGCCTTACCAGTTCCCTTAGACAACAACGGGAACGGTTTTAAGCCGCACCCCAAGAACCGTCCTCATAGATCTATTATGTGGTAGTGTTTGGAATTGGATGGGCTTAAAAACAAATCAGCCTAAACTTTGAGGGTACGGTAAAAAACTCATTAGTTAAACCATGGGCACGAATTAAGAAGTCAAGGACACTCCCCTCTTCTTTTTCCTCGTCCACTTAGTAGCTACTCCACTGCATGGTTTTAGTTCCTACCCAATTTGTTACTTTTTTATCAAGAATTTTCCTTGCAGAGGTGCAGATTTTGTACTCTAATACCCAGTTTTAGCATCCTCTCAAATCTCTGATCACGACATGAACTTCTTCCTCTTCTTGATTCTCCCGCTCTCCGTGGCGGCCACCCCCGCCAACTACAGCGCCCCATACAAAGCCACGACCGACCTCATCGACTGCGGCGCCTCCGGCGTCTCGGTAGACCTCGACGGCCGGAGGTGGTCCGGCGACGTTGTCCCCCGCTTTCCCCTCTTCCCCACCCTTCCCCTCCACCTCCATACTCCACTCCACCTCCACTCCACCCCTCCACCTACTCCTCCCTCCCCCCCTCCGCCGCCTCCTTCTCCGCCTCCGTCGGCGACCTCACCCTCCTCTCCAACTTCAGCCCTTACCAAACCATCAAAGCTCTCAACACCTCATCTCCTTATCTCATCCTTGAATACTCCCTTAACCTCTCATCCTCCTCCAACCTAACCCTGACCTTGGCCCCTACAAACTCCGGCTCCTACGCCTTCATCAACGGCATCGAGATCGTGTCGTCCCCCGATCTCTTCGCCGACGCTGACGCTCAGCCCAAACTGATCGGGTCGGATCAACCTCACCCGATCGGCCCGAACCAAGCCCTCCAAACCGCATACAGGCTCAACGTCGGCGGGCAGTCGATCACCCCTTCGGGAGATTCCGGCTTGTTCCGTTCTTGGGTCAACGACGATCCATACATTTTTGCGTCAGATTACGGAGTCACCTATTCGGCCGACCCGAACGTCTCCATCGGGTACGACGCGCGTCTGCCGGCATACATTGCGCCGAGCGGCGTGTACTCGACCGCGAGGTCGATGGGTCCCGTTGTTGCGGTGAACCTCAACAGCAACCTGACGTGGATACTGACTGTTGACGGCGGGTTCTACTATTTGGTCAGGCTCCATTTCTGCGAGATGGCTCGTCCGGTGACTGAACAGGGCGACAGAGTGTTTACGGTTTTCATTAATAACCAGACCGCGGACGAGCACGTCGATGTGATTGCTCGGAGCGGCGGGTTTGGGAGGCCGTATTACGCTGACTATGTCGTGATCGCGATGGGGATGGGGACGAGGACGGATATGTGGGTCGATCTTCATCCTTGTGAGAATGCGAAGCCGGTTTATTACGATGCGTTGTTGAACGGGATGGAGGTGTTCAAATTGGAGAGTGACGGGAGTTTTGCTTGGGCGAATCCAGAGCTTGAAGCCCAACCGAGTGTTGGGCCGAGCAAAGCTGTGGATACTCCAAAGAGGGGGTCGAAGAGCAACGCCAGAGCGATCGTGGGAGTAATTGTGGATGTTATTGCTGTTGGATGTTTAGCAGTCTTGTTGGTTGTGTGGAAGAGAAGGAATGGTTCTGGCTCCGGCGACGGGTTCAATCGAAATACTTCATTGCTGCGGTCGAACCTCTGCCGCATATTCTCGTTCGCAGAGATCGAAGCGGCCACCAACGGCTTCGACGGCGCTTTTCTCCTCGGTGTGGGAGGGTTTGGTAAGGTTTATCGGGGCGAAATTGACCGCGGGTTTATAAAAGTCGCGATAAAACGAGCGAATCCTATGTCGGATCAAGGAGTTCGTGAGTTCCAGACCGAGATCAGGATGCTGTCCAAGCTCCGACACCGACACTTGGTGTCCCTGATCGGATACTGTGAAGACAACGGAGAGATGATCCTGGTTTACGACTACATGGCCAACGGAACGCTCCGCGAGCACCTGTACAAGACCCAGAACCCTCCATTATCGTGGGAGAAACGGTTAGAGATTTGTATTGGAGCCGCTCGTGGCCTGGATTACCTCCACGCCGGAGCCAAGCACAACACGATCCACCGCGATGTCAAGACCACCAATATCCTCCTCGACGACAAATGGGTCGCAAAAGTATCGGATTTCGGGCTGTCCAAGGCAGGCCCAACACCCGAACACACCCACGTCAGCACACAGGTGAAGGGAAGTTTCGGATATCTAGATCCCGAATATGCCATGCGGGAAAAGCTGACCTACAAATCCGACGTTTACTCCTTCGGCGTGGTGTTGTTCGAGGTGTTGTGTGCTCGACCGGTGCTTGACGGGACGCTGCCTAGAGAACAAGTGAGCTTGGTTGAATGGGTGTTGCAGTGTAAAGAGGAAGGAAGTCTAGAGGAGATTGTGGATCCTTATCTGAAAGGGAAGATTGGGGTGAAGAGTTTCAAGAAGTATGTCGAGACCGCAGAGAAATGTGTGTCGGATAACGGGAGAGAGAGGCCAACGATGGGGGACGTGGTGGGGAACCTCGTGATTGCGCTGCAGTTGCAGGAGACCGCGGAGGAGAGCGAGAGAGTTGTCGGAGCCACAAGGTTGACGGAGGGGAAAGGGGTGCCATCGACAAACGACGGTGATTACCCAGCAATGGAACTATCGACGAGCATCATGAATCGACCTGGCTACTGCCACCAAACATGAAAACTATGATCAGAACCGAAGGCCGGATCTCAATAGTAAGGACGCCAACGGGCCATGCCGATCACTGCCTGTCTTTCCGGTGATCGGGAACCCAAGATTTGGTTCTTACTTTCTAGTTTATTTGTTGTTATGCTTGGTGAGTTTTGTGGATATGTAATATTGTTGAAGCCTCAAGACTTTCATGTTTCCGTACAATTTTTATGCCTGGTGTTTTCAGTTAAAACAACTCGATTAATAAGAGGGTAAAAAGGAGAGATGCGTCTTTTCATTACTAGACCTTGTAGTAAGACACTAGTTTTCCAACAAATTAAGACTGAATACACATTCTCTTAGAATGACCCGCCCGTCTGCCCTAAATATAAGGGTGTAAGATGATAAATTTTCTTTTCTCTCTGACACTTTAACCTTTCCCTCCTACTCACTCCAGTTCTGATGTTTTTCTCTTCTAGTTTTCTCCTCTATTTTGCATTAACTTATTGTAAATTTTACCTTAACTTGTGTGTGTTTTGATGGATTTGATTTTTACCCTAATTTTTGCCAATTTCATTTTGCCCTAATTTTTAATTTCTATTATTTCTAAACTAGACAATTTTTTGGTGGACAATTATTGTTATTTGATTCTTTCTCCCCCTTTCTCTAATTTTTCTTTAATTTTATTATTTTTCTCTAATGGTGAAGGAAGCAAGGTGCTAGTGTTTTGAAGATGGCAACAGTTGCACTCACTAGTGCAGAACAAGGCATCCTAGACGGCCAAAACCGTCTAGGATGCGGCCCAAAACCGTCTAGGATGTATTTGTACATCCTAGACGGCATGGCCGTCTAGGATGTGATAACCGTCTAGGATGTGATAACCGTCTAGGATGCTACATTGCAGACGGCATAGCCGTCTAGGATAGGCATCGCGGACGGCGTCACATCCTAGACGGCATGGCCGTCTAGGATGTACAAAAACATTTTAGACGGCATGGCCGTCTAGGATGTACAAAAACATCCTAGACGGCTAAACCGTCTAGGATGTGATAACCGTCTAGGATGTGATCCTAGACGGTTTAGCCGTCTAGGATGTTTTTGTACATCCTAGACGCCATGCCGCCTAGGATAAACCCTAGACGGTTTAGCCGTCTAGGATGTATTTGTACATCCTAGACGGCTATGCCGTCTAGGATCACATCCTAGACGGTTTAGCCGTCTAGGATGTTTTTGTACATCCTAGACGGCCAAAACCGTCTAGGATGTATTTGTACATCCTAGACGGTTTAGCCGTCTAGGATGTTATGTTACAGCAGCAGTTTGCATTTCCCGCCACCCTTTTGTCTGTATAAATACATATCGAATAATAACAAATCACATTCATATCAAATGTTTCCTGTATATCCATCACATTCATATCATATATTTCCATCCACATCCAAATTAAACAACATACACATCCAAATTCAACAACATACACATCCAAATCGAACAATAACCACATTCAAATCCAACAATATCGAATAATATCAAATTTGACATCCCACATATTCACAATCTAGCACATAGTCTCATCATTCACACATAGATAATATAAGTCCTCACATATAGTCTCATCATCCATACATAGATAATATAAGTCATGAAATAAGAAATCCATCATAGTCAAGCAAATGTAATATCCGGTACGCAAGATAGATAAGAAAGAAAATAAGCACTTAGATACCGAGCTCAACCTCCTCTTCACGATCATGCATTAGGGATCGTGCCTCTCATTCATGCCACTATTGCTCCCCATAGCATCCGTAGCCTAACATAAAACAATTAATATATTAGAAGCACACAAAATTTAGCTAAATATTATGATATATAATATTTTTAAGAAAGACCTTTTTGTGTTTTACCCGTGTTAAACAACCTCCCTAAAAATCAATCAAACACGTGTTATTCATGCTTTTATACCCTCATCCTATATGTCAAATATGGAAACTATACTTAGTTTTTAAATTTGAAGCTAAGATATCTATTGTATACATTCTTTAATAAAGAATAGTGATACACTAAAGCAATTATCAAACTCAATGAAAACTTATGTAAACATACATGTGCACCACCGCATAAACTGATCCCATGCTCAACCGAGGTACAATCTCCACAAATAAATCATCGAATCGTCTTGGGACAAGGAAGATATGATGTGAGGTAGAACAATCTCTACCGCGGATCGAGGCAAAATGGAATATAGCCGTCGCCACCGGCGATAAAGTGTGGGATCAATCTTACCAACTAAATAGCATGTGACACGATTAATGAGATCCAAGCCCGAGACACGACAGTGGTCGCACAACCGAAGGTGGCGCCGATGTCGGTGTCATAGGTCCCATCGAAGTCGAAGGTGTCGCCAAGATGTTGTGGAGGATGAAGTGTGATAGCACCGCCGAGCCCCAACCCCGTAATGGATATCTCGCTCTTATGCTTATTTCCGATAATAGTTGTGACGATCCCGCCATTGTCCTCCATAGATAAAATGTGTGGGTCCGATCACCTTCCACTTCACCCTGTGTCACTTGTAGTATTGTCCGGGTTGTCTCCATGTTAAAGCTCGCCTAAAATCACAACCAATAATAAGAAATTTCAATATCAAGAAAAAAAATTTAAACTAAGAAGTTGCCCAACCAAAGTTAGTTAGTGATTAGCCAAAAATATTAAGGCATGCTTAGTTGACAATGCGACATAGCTAATATATGACAAAAAGGACAAGAAATAGGATAGGAACAACAATTATACAAATTCAGGAGAATAATAAATTTTCGAGCACTATGTTGTTTATGAATCTCAACCCTTTGCTAATGGATTGACAAGCGATATTGGGGTCAGCCACACCGTAAGTATTTTGAAATTATTCCCTCAATTCACTAAACTTGCTATTAAGTCCATGAATTCACGAGTAATTTTTAAATTGGTCCCTATAATGAAGAGTAGTAGCAATTGGAGGGTTTAATTTGAAATACCTCTAATATGTGTGATCCCAAAAACATATGAAAGAATATGTCACGGCTCTTGTACTTCAACGTACAAAATCTTTGTAGTAAAGCTTGAGTTCATAACTCTTGGGAAATGAACGGATGGACTTAAAAATGTCTATGCAATCTCTTTTGATTAGGATCTTTGTGAATGAGGGGTGTTGTTAGCATTAATACCATTAACAAGCACGAAGTGGAATAAGATCATTACCAATTTCATATGTGGAAATACAAATTGAATATGTGGAATAGAATCATTACCACAAACTCGAGGTTGTCCCTCATCTTGTCTTTCTTATTATATGTATTCTTGAACTTGCCATGTTTACCTTCACCAATTCATTGACCGGCATGAAGGCTTTGCCTGTGAAATTACAAAAAATTAAAAGTGGTTGTAATAAATATTTAAAGAATACTAAAATTTAAATATTCTATACCGAAGCTCTAAGAATAACCACCCTCGATGGTAGCATACGATTATAACCCGTGGTGGTCGTGACTTATGCATCTCCGATTAGTATGTCCATTGAAAGTTGCAACAAGACAAAAAGATTTATACATACATATAATGTAAATACAATGTCAAAACTAACAAAATTATTATCTTACTTTAGTATCCCAATAGATGAGAAGCTGGAAATCTTTTCGATCCACCCTAGGATCGAGAACATAAAACCGCTGCCAATCATGCTTATATTTCTTGTATACATTATGCTTCACCATGTCTCCACTGCTTGAATGCAGTGGAACCTTCCCATCGGGCCCAAAACATAGTTCCATCCATTGGAGTGGTCCTCAAGGCAATAGCATTTCTACAAATTTACATATATGTAACTAAAGTACACAACAAAAATAACAATGATAACTTTATATTTTAAAATTATAAAAATTATCTAATTTACCCATTGCAATCTCGATCTTTCGTTGTAATTGCATTATCTTTCCTAATCTTTATCAACTCATCCATCTCCAATAATTTTCTTGTTGCAAGTGGGTTGAGCTTGTCAGATCTAGCCTTATATTGAAATGCATCTGGCGGTAATGAGAGATTACGGATATCAGGTGTAAGTGGCCGGAAAATAGTAGGGGGCTCATCAGAAGTAAAAGATGGTGTTGAGGAACCACCTGCAAAATTAAAGATAATAATCAATACAAAAATATTACATTACTAAAAACTATGCAATATTAACAAATAATTACCAATATGAGTTGATGGTGTTGATGGTTCCGCAGAGGATCCTGGTACATGATGACCAGACCCTGGAGTCACCAATCGTGATTGATCACATTTCACAATTGAAGATATTAAAGCATTCAAAAATCATGAATAATAAACATAAAAAGTAAAAAATATTTACCTATGTGAGGAGGATGTGATGGCAATGTCTCCTCAAATCCGGCACCTGGAGTCGTGGCTCGTGGTCGATCCCCTAAAAAATTAAAAATATAAAAGAATTTAAATATCATGAATAATAAACATAAAAATTAAAAATATAATTTACCTATGTGAGGAGGATGTGATGGCAATGTCTCCTCAAACCAAGACTGAGTCGTGGCTCGTGATCGACACCGAACAATTGAAGCTATTAAAGCATTCAAATATCATGAATAATAAACATAAAAATTAAAAATGAATAATTTACCTATGTGAGGAGGATGTGATGGCAATGTCTCCTCGATCCCAAGACTGGGTCGTGGATTGTGATCGATCACGAACAATTGAAGCTATTAAAGCATTCAAATATCATGAATAATAAACATAAAAATTAAAAATGAATAATTTACCTATGTGAGGAGGATGTGATGGCAATGTCTCCTCGATCCCAAGACTGGGTCGTGGATTGTGATCGATCACGCCTCCCAAAAGAGTCTCTTACCTCTCATCTCAGAATTTAACTCACTTGTTAAAATGCATAACAAGAAATGTGTAAATGCTTATAACAAACGCTTGTTACCAATTTAATACACTTCTCATATTCGACTTTAAAAGAATTTAATATTACATACCTACTACATATTGCTCTTTATGTCTCACGTGATTATGCTGTATCATTTTGGCTAAATTTGTTGTGTGCTTTTGTTTTCTTCTTTACTCCTAGACTTTGAACCAGAGGTATTGTCTTCGATTACAATTGGAATGTTAGTCTGAGTCTCGAATCGCAGCTCAAGTGTGACATTTTATGATAGGAGTAGTTTTGCCAAACATCATCAAATGAATCAAGAGGTTCATTGCTATTGTCTTCTTCGTCTCATCAAAGATCTTTGTTATCAATAGGATGAACAACGACCTTGGCTCCTTGCTGAGCAACCCGTTCGGTTGCTACCTTAGGATCTTTCACAAAGAAACACCGATCCGCTTGTTCTCAAAGATGAATTTTTCATCTAGATAGACTTCTTTATGAAGATTAACAAGTGTAAACTCATAATGATCCAAAGCGCTTTGCAGAGACCACCAACCTTAAACATCACGTAACTACATTGGCTTTCTTTACCATATCCGTAAAATATCTCCACAATATCTTCCAATTGCCCATAATATAGTATGTCACCAACGGATTTTGATCTCTTGTGTTTGAAAACAATCTTGAGCTAAGCATCCCATGATACCATAGTTCCGAAGTCACCCTATTCTCATCATTTTCGAAAGTGTTCTAAATTTATATCCATTAGCGGTATTCTTTGTATTGTCTTACTTCATAGTAAGGACGCTGTGTGAACCTCAATTTCTTCTCGACATCGCGATACCATCGAAGCTCTTTTTCGACCTAAACCAAACATGCATCAATCACATTTAATAGTTTAACTAGACTATTAAATATTTAGAAAAATTAAATTTAAAACACTTACTTCATTCCTAACCCAATCCGAGAAATCCTTCCTATGTATTTTTAATATCATGTGTCGCTTTCTACCGCTTATTTCATTCTTAAGCTTCAGATGTCGGCTAATATTAACAAAAACAGATTAGATTAGCAAATTAAAATTAAATAATTAGCTAATTGCATATCATAAATTTTATGTTACCTTCGATAGACTTCAAGATTTCAAGATTTTCTAGTAGAAATACATGAGCCCGATCCAATTCAGACCGATAAACAATGCTTTATTCTCCTTCACGGCTTGACGTGTTGTTTTTCCATCGCGATGTAACAAGATGCAAATTGTAGGCATTCATTGGCTATATAACTTTCAGAATCGAACCCTCCGACGAGCTCGACACGACAAGGCTTTTCATGAAACCTAAATACCTATAAAATGAAAAGGATACTATCAACAATGCCGCTCAGATTTTAAAAGTACATATATATTTAATAAAGTTAATCAAATGTCTAACCTCTCTATCTGGATACATCCAACGGTACATTACGGTCCCGCAATTATAGCCTCACTTGCTAGATGTTGTGTAAGATGGACCATAACCGTAAAAATGAAGGAGGAAATATCGCCCATATTGCACATAGTTTCACCATCGCTTTAAGATTTTAAATTGAGCCACATCTATAACTTTTGAGCATAATTTTCAAAAATCCACAATACTCAATTATAATTTTGGAGGCTTCTTTATCCATATTGTTACGGCGCAACCGGAGCAACTGATGAAGAAGGATGTGATAATCATGAGTTTTCGGACCTAAGAGTTTCCTCTCTTGCACCTGATATTATTTGATATATTAGCGTAATATCCATCAGCGACTTCATCGATTTGAGTACTTCACAAAATCTCTCAGATTCCGCTTCTTTGACATCGTAATACGAAGAAGGCAACTCATATTTGTTAGGTCCAATTACACGGTCAGAATCTTCCTGATATTCAATGCAACTAGGTCGCGACGAGCCCGAAGGTCATCCTTCGATTTGTTGGCATCTTGTAGGAGTGTTGACACTAGATTGTCGCAAATATTTTTCTCAATATGCATGACATCTAAGTTGTGTCGGATTTTAAGTTTTTGCCAATAAGGTAGCTGGAAGAAGATACTAATGTTCGCGGTAAAAGTTGGGATGATTGTCATTGATTTGAACTTGCTTACAAACTTCAGTCGCCTGAAACAGATTCAAAGAGAAATATCGCTTTTATTTTAAGGCTTACAATGAAAATCAAAAAGATTACAACTTTTTATCCTTGTGAACAAACACGAGGATCTACTTATATCGGGTCCCGCTTGCGTGGAGTTCTTTACGTGCTGGGGGACTTTTGTGTCCGTGGACCACCGCAATTCGATCCGTGGAGACCGGGTTCGAACTACAGATAAAGGCTCGCCACGAAGGAAACGGTTACCGAGGGGATCACACTCACGAAGGAGAGGATCGCTGCGGGGATCACACTCACGAAGGAGAGGATCGCCGAGCGTGAGATCTACTAGGAGAAATCACAAAGACTATCCCCGAGGTTAAGACGAAGCTTAACCTAGAGGGTATCTGTAGTTGACCGAATTCGGTTACCTTTTGCTTGTAGATCCGGCGTCATTTGGACTTGTACTCGTATTTGCTTTCCGGGACCGTCGATTTTCGTAGATCTCAGAATTCTTGAAGTCGAGCTCTTCCAAATCCCCAAAAATCCTCTCGGATCGGTAAAATCCATTTTCGAAGATGACACCCTATTTATCACTTCGGGGGTGTGATTAACTTCGGCCCTTGGTACCACGAGAATGGTAGGGGTGAAACCATATGGTGCTTAGAAACCACCCTTTCACTGGTAGGTCACCTCGACCAGTTGGTAGGGTATTTCGACAAAGTGGCCGAACGCCTCGGCCACTGTTGGGAGTTCCTCGACCAGTTGGTAGAGCCACTGACCACTTGGTAGAGGGTACCTCGACCAAGTTAGTAGAAGTCGCGCCGTCCTCGCCGTTTCGTTTTCGTCGTCTTCGTTTTCGTCTCTCGGGCTTGGGTTCGTGCGTTGCTTGATTAGGGACTAATTCTTGGTTCGTTCGGTTCAGCGATCTGAAATCGATCGTCCGTTCAAGTCGGTTTGCCCGTGCTTGTGGCAATGGGGTTAGCCGTCGAGTTGGCGTCTTAGCGATTCGGCGTGCGTATCATTCGATGGGTTGTCATTCGCCGACTTCGCCACGAAGTTGGCTTCGGGATCTTGTAAGTATTTTTCAACGCCGCAGATACCCTCCAAAGCGCCTCGCCTCGATTCTTGATGAGTCGTGATGCTTTGGACATGATGGTTCCCGCCTTCGGGCCGAGGGTCCCACAAGATAGCTTCAAGTCTTCAATTCTTCGGACCATCCGGTTCTTTGTAGGATTTCGATAAGATCACGGTCTTTGCATTTATTGTCCGACCGCTTGTTATCTTGACTAAGCCGGTGGGTGAGTTTTGTTTGTAACTTCGTGTCGGTTGGTGGTTGTTTGACTAACCATCGATTTTGACTTCTCAGATGTCGGCGAACTCCTTGTTGGCGACGTTGGTACAATGTCGAATACATGGAACTTCATAACCTTCACTCGGCTAATTCCTCCATCATCCGTGTGTTGTTGGTTTAACTACGAGGATATGATTATCCGATGTCAACATGACTTTCACTCCTCGCCGATTATTCCTCTCTTGGAGATTATGGTGGGAGGAAATTAAGGGTTACCGAAGTTATCCTTAAGAATATGGATTTATTCTCCGGGAACTCCTCGTTGAAATTTTGGAAACGGTTTATACTCGTAATCCTAGTTGGAGTAGGATTAGGCGTAGCGTTGATCGGCGTCGATGCAATCGCATGATCGAGTTATCCTAAGAATATTTCTTGTGAAAATATTCTTAGAACTCTCGATAAATTAGGAAGCGGTTTATACTCGTAATCCTAGTTGGAGTAGGATTAGGCGTAGCGTTGATCGTCGATGCAATTCGCATGATCGAGTTATCCTAAGAATATTTCTTGTGAGAATATTCTTAGGAACTTCTCGACAAATTAGGAAACGGTTTATACTCGTAATCCTAGTTGGAGTAGGATTAGGCGAGCGTTGATCGGCGTCGATGCAATTCGCATGATCGAGTTATCCTAAGAATATTTCTTGTGAGAATATTCTTAGGAACTTCTCGACAAATTAGGAAGCGGTTTATACTGTAATCCTAGTTGGGTAGGATTAGGCGAGCGTTGATCGTCGATGCAATTCGCATGATCGAGTTATCCTAAGAATATTTCTTGTGAGAATATTCTTAGGAACTTCTCGACAAATTAGGAAACAGCTTTATACTGTAATCCTAGTTGGGTAGGATTAGGCGAGCGTTGATGTCGATGCAATTCGCATGATCGAGTTATCCTAAGAATATTTCTTGTGAGAATATTCTTAGGAACTTCTCGACAAATTAGGAAGCGGTTTATACTCGTAATCCTAGTTGGGTAGGATTAGGCGAGCGTTGATCGTCGATGCAATTCGCATGATCGAGTTATCCTAAGAATATTTCTTGTGAGAATATTCTTAGGAACTTCTCGACAAATTAGGAAGCGGTTTATACTCGTAATCCTAGTTGGAGTAGGATTAGGCGACGCTGATCGGCGCCGATGCAATTCGCATGATCGAAGTTATCCTAAGAATATTTCTTGTGAGAATATTCTTCCGGAACTTCTCGACAAATTAGGAAGCGGTTTATACTCGTAATCCTAGTTGAGTAGGATTAGGCGACGCTGATCGGCCGATGCAATTCGCATGATCGAAGTTATCCTAAGAATATTTCTTGTGAGAATATTCTTCCGGAACTTCTCGACAAATTAGGAAACAGCTTTATACTCGTAATCCTAGTTGGAGTAGGATTAGGCACGCTGATCGGCCGATGCAATTCGCATGATCGAAGTTATCCCTAAGAATATTTCTTGTGAGAATATTCTTCCCGAACTTCTCGACAAATTAGGAAGCGGTTTATACTCGTAATCCTAGTTGAGTAGGATTAGGCGACGCTGATCGGCCGATGCAATTCGCATGATCGAAGTTATCCTAAGAATATTTCTTGTGAGAATATTCTTCCGGAACTTCTCGACAAATTAGGAAGCGGTTTATACTCGTAATCCTAGTTGAGTAGGATTAGGCACGCTGATCGGCCGATGCAATTCGCATGATCGAAGTTATCCTAAGAATATTTCTTGTGAGAATATTCTTCCGGAACTTCGACAAATTAGGAAGCGGTTTATACTCGTAATCCTAGTTGGAGTAGGATTAGGCTTACGCTGATCGGCCGATGCAATTCGCATGATCGAAGTTATCCTAAGAATATTTCTTGTGAGAATATTCTTCCCGAACTTCTCGATGAATTAGGCAACAGCTTATACCGTAATCCTAGTTGGAGTAGGATTAGGCGACGCTGATCGGCGCCGATGCAATTCGCATGATCGAAGTTATCCTAAGAATATTTCTTGTGAGAATATTCTTCCCGAACTTCTCGACAAATTAGGAAGCGGTTTATACTCGTAATCCTAGTTGAGTAGGATTAGGCGACGCTGATCGGCGCCGATGCAATTCGCATGATCGAAGTTATCCTAAGAATATTTCTTGTGAGAATATTCTTCCGGAACTTCTCGACAAATTAGGAAACAGCTTATACTGTAATCCTAGTTGGAGTAGGATTAGGCGACGCTGATCGGCGCCGATGCAATTCGCATGATCGAAGTTATCCTAAGAATATTTCTTGTGAGAATATTCTTCCGGAACTTCTCGACAAATTAGGAAGCGGTTTATACTCGTAATCCTAGTTGGAGTAGGATTAGGCTTACGCTGATCGGCCGATGCAATTCGCATGATCGAAGTTATCCTAAGAATATTTCTTGTGAGAATATTCTTCCGAACTTCTCGATGAATTAGGCAACAGCTTATACCGTAATCCTAGTTGGAGTAGGATTAGGCACGCTGATCGGCGCCGATGCAATTCGCATGATCGAAGTTATCCTAAGAATATTTCTTGTGAGAATATTCTTCCGGAACTTCTCGACAAATTAGGAAGCGGTTTATACTCGTAATCCTAGTTGAGTAGGATTGGGCGTAGCGTTGATTGGCGTCGAGAGAATTGCGAGGTGTTATCCGCCAATAAACCTTCTAATCTTTCCCAATATAGCGGAGGAATTAGGAGCCAATTAACGGACTGATTTGGCGCTATCTTCACTTCCAAACGGGATTCCACTAGGACTCCTAATTAGGGGCTGATTAGAGTCCCACTAGAATTGATTTGGACTCCAATTAGAATTCCTACTTCTTGCCAAATAGGAGTCCTCGCTCAAAGAGGATTGGGTGCATATGGGGTTGTTATAAATACCCATAAATCCTCCTCTTCTTTGACCTAGGCCGGCCCCCGTCTCTCTCTTGTTTTCATCTCGCTTCAGCCTTTTCTTCCTCGATCAACAAGGTATGCATACGAGAGCCTTACAGTTTTTCTTCTTTTTCTTTCTCTTTTCTTTGTGTATGCAGTGATGAAAACCACGAGGGCGAGCCGTGGTCGTAGCGATAAGCGTAGCCATGAATCGTGCTTGTATGACGGCAGAAGCGCCAGCGCCTAGCGAAGCGCCAGTGGCGTGGCCGGCGCTAAGCGCCAGCGCCATGAAGCAGCTATTGCGCCAGCAGCCCGTACCAACTGGCCCAGAAGCGCCAGCCCAGCCATTCTGAAGCCAAAGCGCCAATGCCGCTTGCTCTTCTTAAAGCGCATGTATGGCATACCAATAGCCTTCAAGCGCCAATAGCTGGCAGCGTCCATGACCAGCGCTTCGTCGATTGCTGCGTCCGGTTTTAGCTTTTGACCTTTATTTGCTGATCTTCCACCGTATCCGACTCTATTCGCCTTCTTTGCGCTCGATGTCGCCGGAAGATCACGCTGCTTCGAGGAGTCGATCAACTCGCGACGGCGCTGCGGAATGCACACCTCCTTCTTTCGGTGGTGCGCCCGCGTCATCATATTCTCGCATATATGCGTTGTATCCGCCGTTCTCCTTTGTGAGGCGATTGGGAAGAGCCAAATCCTCCTTTGTGGGATTGGCAGCAGTGCATACTCTTGTTATGACCCCGCCGTTCTCCTTTGTGAGGCGATTGGGAAGAGCCAAATCCTCCTTTGTGGGGATGGAAGCTACTGATTGGTTTTGCTTGGTCATCACCCGCCTCGATGTTTTAACGGAGCGATTTCACACCGTATTCGCCTCAGAACGGAATATATTGCCGCTTTGTTTACACGACTATATTTATCGTTCTCCGGGTATTCGATACGGGTGACATCGTCATACCCGTTATAAGGTCGTGACTCAATCTCATGGGTTTCTGAGAAGAGTTCTACGCCTTATACCGCTTCCTTTTAAAGATATTCCTCCTAAATGATATGTTAACCCTTTGTTCTCTTGTGGTAGGCGGATGTCTGATGATTATTCGTCTACTTCGAAGGCTCCCAATGTCAAGTCTCGATTCTTAAGGTCATCCGGGAGAACACCTCTTTCCACCGAGGAAGCGAACCGCAGTGGTAACACCCGCAGAAGAAACCCGCTAAGCTCGAGCCTACTATCATAATCTCGATGATGAGTTTGAGGGATCGCTTCCATCATCCGATCCACGCCTCCCTTGACCTTGGTAGAAACCGATTTCCGACCCTTGGTATAGAGGCGGGTGGAGGCCAGCGTTGATTGGCGTAGAGAATTAGTGTTATCTAGAATAAACCTTGAATCTTTCCAATATGGCGGAGAATTAGGAGCCAATTAACGGACTGATTTGGCGCTATCTTCACTTCCAAACGGGATTCCACTAGGACTCCTAATTAGGGGCTGATTAGAGTCCCACTAGAATTGATTTGGACTCCAATTAGAATTCCTACTTCTTGCCAAATAGGAGTCCTCGCTCAAAGAGGATTGGGTGCATATGGGGTTGTTATAAATACCCATAAATCCTCCTCTTCTTTGACCTAGGCCGGCCCCCTGTGCTCTCTCTCTCTCTTGTTTTCATCTCGCTTCTCGCCGTCTTTTCTTCCTCGATCAACAAGGTATGCATAATGAGCCTTACGAGTCCTTTTTCTTCTTTTTCTTTCTCTTTTCTTTGTGTATGCAGTGATGAAAACCACGAGGGGAGAAGGGCGAGGCGTGGTCGTGGCGATAAGCTGGCGGCGCCCCTGAGTCTTGGCAGCGGCAATGGCCAAGCGCCAGCGCTGCTTGAGCGCCCGGCGTGGCGGCGCTAAGCGCCAGCGCCATGAGGCATTCTGCGCCAGCTGGCGATGCCGGCCAGAGGCGCCAGCCGCGCCGGCTGCTTGGCCCGGCCAGCGCCAGCGCCTATTCTTTGGCGCCCTTGGCGCCATAACCCGGCCTTCGAGCGCCAGCTGGCAGCGGCGTCATAGCCGGCGCTTCGTCGTGTGCTTCGGCGTCGGATTTTGTAGCACGGCCTTTATTTGCTGATCTTCCCGTATGTCGACTCTATTGTCTTTCTTTTGCGGTTTCGATGTCGTCCGGAAGATCGCAGCGTTTAGAGTCGATCAACTTCGCGCGGCGGCGTGAATGCACACCTCCTTCTTCGGTGGTGCGCGGCGTCATCATATTCATTACATATATCGCGTTGTATCCGCTTCGTTCTCCTTTGTGGCGATTGGGAAGAGCGAAATCCTCCTTTGTGGGGATTGGCGCTTCAGTGCGTACTCTTGTTATGACCCGGCCGTTCTCCTTTGTGGCGATTGGGAAGAGCGAAATTCTCCTTTGTGGGGATGGGCTACTACATTGGTTTTGCTTGGTCATCACCCGTCTACGATGTTTAGCGGGGCGATTTCACACGTACTCTGCATACAGTAGAGCGGAATATATTGCAGCTTTGTTTACGACTATATTTATCGTTCTCGGGTATTCGATCTGGTGACATCGTCATACCGATATAAGGTAAATGACTCAATCTCATGGGTTTAGAAGAGTTCGCCTTATCTTGTTTCCTTTTAAAGATATTCCTCCTAAATGATATGTTAACCCTTTGTTCTCTTGTGGTGGCGGATGCTCCGATGATTATTAGTCTGCCGAGGCTCCCAATGTCAAGTCTCGATTCTTAAGGTCATCAGGAGAACACCTCTTTCCCAGAGGGAGGCCGAACGTGAACACCATGAGGAAGAAACCCTTGGCTGAGCCTACTATCATAATCTCGGATGATGAGTTTGAGGATCGCTTCCATCACCCGATCCACGCCTCCCTTACGGCCTTGGCGAAACCAGGATTTCCGACCCAGCCAGTATAGCGGGTGGAGGCCCAGGAGTTAATCTTGGCGGACCACTTCCGAATTCAACCCATCGCAGGATTGCCGGGCCAAAATCTGCCGTTCGACTCGGTTACGTGATGGGTCTCCTTGGTTTGTTGGAGAATGGTTTGAAACGAGCGATCTCTATTATCGAGGTTAGATGAAACTCCATGGTCTTACGCCCATTCATATGAGTATCTTGGAGAAATTCGGCGTGTTGGTGGCCCTCGGCTAGCTAATCGTTGTGGCAAAGCTCACTAGGCGGCTAACTCTTGCGTACCGTGTGGAGGATTTAGCCTTTTTGAATCATGCGATGAGGTGATCGACTCATCGGCGGCTTCGGATCAAGGCTTCGTGAGCAGCGCTTTGCGAGAGGAAAATATCGAGCAAGAGATCATTTTTGAACTCATATGGCGGCAGTGTAAACACTGCGGTATAAGATAAACTTATACCACCTATGTCGAGCGTACGAGGTCGGGAATTTCAAGGGAGAAGGCGTTGAAGAATTTCAGCGCGTGAGTGCACGAGAGTCGGGGCGTCAGCGAGCGCGAAACAAGTCCTCGTCGATCGTCGAACATCTAACTTCGCGATTCTTCGCGAGAACTCGAAGGAACGAAAGAAAGCTTCGGGTTGGCGAAAGCGGAGGAGAAAAACTAGCCGTAGTTAAAGGCGACCTCGCTTCCTTCCATTACTAGATTGCGCCAATGAAGTCGATGTGTTGCTTTGGTTTCGAGAGATTTTTTTGTTGACCACGTCGTTGTGATTTTTTTGTTTTTTTTGCTTAGATGTATTATCACGCTTTGCTTGAATCGATTGTCACGA
Organism: Asparagus setaceus; assembly: GCA_012295165.1. Lineage (NCBI taxonomy): Eukaryota > Viridiplantae > Streptophyta > Magnoliopsida > Asparagales > Asparagaceae > Asparagus > Asparagus setaceus. Next base: position 19,818,956 of record CM022705.1, read on the forward strand.
CAATTGTAGCTCCTTCTATATTTGCTTCAAATGAATAAGATCTATCCCTTTCATTATTTATTATGATTCTTTTACCGTCGAAATAATTAACCATAATACTTATAGGATTTTGGCAAACCCTCGACCCTCAGCGGGTTTGATTAGCTGACCGTTTGAGTTGGGTTTGGCGTCTGCGGATTATCGGATCCGTTCCGCCGTGGCGTTGTGCTAAAGAATGAAACTCTTCTAGACTTGATGCTATGATGTTGAATACGTAGCTTATTACTCTTTACGGGCAAGAGACCACCCGACAGCGTGTTACCGCGTAGACTTCGTCCCTTGAAGCGGGCGAAATACCCCGAATCGAACTCGGTGTCTTCTTCAATCGGAAAAAGACTAAGCGACAGCGTGTGAAGCGTTGGCTTTATCCTTCTTAGGCTTGGGATAAAATACCCGAGTCGAACTCAGGTGTCTTCTTCTCGGAGAAAAGACTAAATCGGCCTTGGCGTGTGGGCGTTGACTTTAGGGTTATTAGCCAACCCGACCCTCAGCGGGTTTGATGAGCCTTTACCAACTACCGTTTGAGTTGGGCTGGCGTGTAGATTGTCTAAATCCGTTCTACACAGCGTTGTGCTAAAGAATGAAACTCTCTTAGACTTAATGCTACGATGTTGAATCGTAGACTTAGTCTTTTCACGGGGAAGACTAACCCGAGCAGCGTGTGAGGCGTTGGCTTTATCCTTCTTAGGCTTGGGATAAAATACCCCGAGCGAACGGTGTCTTCTTCAATCGGAAAAAGACTAAGCCCGCAGCAGCGTGTGGCGTTGGCTTTATCCTTCTTAGGCTTGGGATAAAATACCCCGAGCGAACCTTGGTGTCTTCTTCAATCGGAAAAAGACTAAGCGGAAACAGCGTGTGGCGTTGGCTTTATCCTTCTTAGGCTTGGGATAAAATGCCCGAGTCGAACTCGGTGTCTTCTTCAATCGGAGAAAGACTAAACCGGCAGCAGCGTGTGGCGTTGGCTTTATCCTTCTTAGGCCGGGATAAAATGCCCAGTCGAACTGGTGTCTTCTTCAATGGAGAAAAGACTAAGCCCGACAGCAGCGTGTGGCGTTGGCTTTATCCTTCTTAGGCTTGGGATAAAATGCCCAGAATCGAACTCTGGTGTCTTCTTCAATGGGAGAAAGACTAAGCCGAAGCGTGTGGCGTTGGCTTTATCCTTCTTAGGCTTGGGATAAAATGCCCAATGAACCTTGGTGTCCTCTTTTGGCCGGAGAATGGCCCGAGCAGGAAGCAGTTGATTGAGGTGGGAAAGGAGGTTTATGTCCTATTTCTCGAATGAAACCAATAGCGGGGGCTGCTGCTATAGGAATCGAAAAGACTTCGAGGTGACCTTGAGGACTGACACGATCCCGAACATCGGCGCTATACCTTGATCGGTAGCTACCTAAGATAAGAGGTGGAACTAAAAGTGGGATCTCCACTCAGAACGAAGAGACTTCGGTGACCAGGTCGGACAACACAGTGCGAAAATCCCGTGCCTACCTTGGTCGGCTACAGGAGAGAGATGGAACTAAGAGTGGGATCTCCCTCAGAACGAAAGAGACTTCGAGGTGACCTTGAGGCGGACAACACAGTGCGAAAATCGGCGCGCCGCTGATCGGCTACCTAGAAGATGGAACTAAGAGTGGGATCTCCTCAGAAGCGAAAGACTTCGAGGTGACCAGTGGACAACTGGTGCGAAAATCGGCGCTATACAACCGGTCGGCTACCTAGGAAGAGATGGAACTAAGAGTGGGATCTCCACTCAGAAACCGAGAACTTCGAGGTGACCTTGGTGGACAACACAGTCACGAAAATCGGCGCATACCTTGATCGAGCTACCTAAGATGAAGATGGAACTAAGAGTGGGATCTCCACTCCGAGGCAGAAAGAGACTCGAGGTGACCTTGGTCGGACAACACAGTGCGAAAATCGGCTATACCTTCGGTCGGCTACCTAGGAGAGATGGAACTAAGAGTGGGATCTCCCTCGAACGAAAGACTTCAGGTGACCTTGGTGGACAACGTGCGAAAATCGGCGCATACCTTCGTTCGGCTACCTAAGATAAAGATGGAACCCTTCCGTTTGACACGAAAAGGATTTTGCGGCTTGGAGAGGAAGAATTTTATATTCTCTCTCGGTATGAAAGATTTGAGTGGGCCTCTTGTTCATAGAAGGAATCAAGAGGGATTTTGGTAATGTACCGAGAAAATTTGTAGACCCAGTCAAGGAATTTGATCGGTGGGGAAATGATGGAGGATAAATCTAGGGTTATCCTCATGAAAGTGGGTGAAACATCCCACGAGGAACTTCCGTTGAAGCGGGTTATCACGAAGATACTATGGGTAGTATTCCTTGGGAACTTCCATTATCGGCATTAATTGCATGCCATTTTGGGTAATTAAGCGATATGCACCATTGGAGTAAACCGTTTCTATTACAAGCGGACCCTCCCATTTAGGTTGAATTTACCTTTCTTCTTGGAAGTGAGGATTATCGATCGTCGGCGGAGGACCAAATCTCCTTCTCTAAAGGTTCTCATCGAACTTTCTTGTTGAAAGCCCTTGACATCTAGCTTGGTAGAACTCAATGCATTGTTGAGCCTCGAGCTTCTCATCTAACATCTCGAGCTCTTGAGTTTACGATGTTGTTCTTGATCGTCATCTCTGTTGAAGGCGTGCGAAGTGGCGAGGATCGAATTTCAATGGGAGAAGCGCTACACCGTGGAGCCGAGTGCGGGGTTGCTCGTTGGTGTGCGTCGATTGTGCGATATGCGAGCTTCTTCGAGTTTATCGTCGGTCTAAGCTTGTTATTCTTCACAAGCTTCGACAAGATTTTGATGATCGTTTTGTTGAGCATACTCGGCTAATCCATTTCTTTATGGATTATAGAGTACATTGTGAGACATCTTGTATCTTGAATTTCACCATAAAACGATGAAGGAATTCGTGGGTGGGGACCGTTGTCATGCGATCCGTCTTGGAACACCGTGTGCGTAGATGACATGGTGTTTGATAAATTGACGGCGATTTCGCCTTGACTTCTTTTAGCGGGATTATACGCCCGCGGAGTAATGTCGGTGATCGCTAGAATAAACCGTCATGGCGACCGGGCGGAGGAAAATGGGACCCTACGTCCATTCCCCATGTCTCGTTATGGTAAAAGTTGGGATGATTGTCATTGATTTGAATTTGCTTACGGCTTCTTTGGCCTACAACAAGATTCAAAGAAATGCCTTTTATTTTAAAGTACAATGAAAATCAAAAAGATTACAACTCTTATCCTTGTGAACAAACACGAGGATCTGTTATATCGGATCACCGCTTGCGTGGGTTCTTTACTGTCTTGGGGACTTATTGTGTCAGTGGACCGCAGCGCAATTCAATCTGGTGTAAGCACGGGTTGCGGAACTCTGACGTAGGGGGCTCCGTTTCCGCGAAGAAGCGAAGCTGAGGATCACACTCCGCGAAGGAGAGGATGCTGCGGATCACACTCACGAAGGAGAGGATGGGGGCGGTGGAATCTACAAGGAGAAATCCGCGCTATCCACGAGGTTAGAATGACTTAACCTAGAGGGTATCTGTGGATTCGACCGAGCTTGTTTACCTTCGCTGTAGATCGGCGTCATTGGACTTGAGCTCGCATGCTTTGCTGAACCGTGCGTCGTAGATCTGTGAGGGCTCTTGAAGTCCAAAAATCCGAAAATCCGACCTCACGAAAACCTTGAAATCCCCCTCTTTTCACCTTCAAGACCCCCTATTTATACAAAAGTGGAAGTGTCTTGTAGCGGCAAGTGGCTCGGCCGCTTGGCAAGACCACCGACCACGGCAGAGCCACCTCGGCAGGGTTGGTAGAGCCACCTCGCCACTTGGTAGAATTGCCTCGACAAGGATTGGAAGTGGCTTCGGCCAAGTGAAACCTCCTCCCACTTGGCGAGGCACCGCAAGTTGGTAGGGTGGCTCGACAAACGAAACCACAAACCATTTGGTAGGTAATCTTCAGCGTCGCTTTTCCCGCCGTTTAGCGTTTCTCCGTCGATTCTTGATTCGATTTCGTCGACTCTTCGGTCTTAGGGCTTAGTTTTGCTCGGTGATGTCGCCGTTGTGTTGAGTCGTGTCGATCAACTTTGAGCTTCGAGCGGTTGTTCATCGGCGGACTAAGTCGCGGTTGATTAGTCTCGTCAGCAGCGAGTTTAGCCAACTTCGCCTCGTTGAGCCGTCGTCGGGTTTTCTCCACGGCAGCGTCGTTTCGGCGGCACAAATGCGCCTCGCCGACCCACTTCATGAGTTCGTCGACTTCGCTTTATGCGTTTTGCGGTAATCCGTCGGCCGTTACGATCGCTTGGCGTCGGATGGATCGTCGGTTGTCGACCCCGTTTGAAGTCTTGTTCGAATGCGATAAGCAAATTTTTTTATGCCTCGGATACCCCTCCAAAGCGTCTCGGTCGATTCTTGATGAGTGCAGGATGCTTTGGACATGATGAGTTCCGGCCTTGATGGTGAGGTCCCAAAGATAGCTTCAAGTCTTCGATTCTTCGGATCATCCGTTCTTTGTGGGATTCTGATAAGATCACGGTCTGCATTTATTGTGCGACCGTTTGTTGAAATCTTGATTGATTTGGTGAGTGAGTTTTGTTTGTAACTTCGTGTGGGTTGGTGGTTGTCGACTAACCATCGGACTTTGGACTTCTCCATATGTCGTGAACTCCTTTGTTGACATATTGGTAATGTCAGTACATGGAATTTCATAACCCTTATTGGCTAATTCCTTCATCATCCGTGTGTTGTTGGTTTAACTACGGCGGAGGATATGATTATCGATGACTTTCACTCCTCATCAGATTATTTCTCTTTTGGAGATTATGGTGGGAGAAATTAAAGATTAGAGTTATCATAAGAATATGGATTTATTCTCCGGGAACTCCTCGTTGAAATTTTGGAAATAGTTTATACTAAATCTAGTGGGTAGGATTAGGCGGCGTTGATGGCGTCGATGCAATTCGCATGATCAAGTTATCCTAAGAATATTTCTTGTGAGAATATTCTTAGGGAACTTCTCGACAAATTAGGAAGCAGTTTATACTCGTAATCCTAGTTGGAGTAGGATTGAGCGTTGATGGCGTCGATGCAATCCTTACGATCGAGTTATCCTAAGAATATTTCTTGTGAGAATATTCTTAGGGAACTTCTCGACAAATTAGGAAGCAGTTTATACTCGTAATCCTAGTTGGAGTAGGATTAGGTAGCGTTGATGGCGTCGATGCAATTCGCATGATCAAGTTATCCTAAGAATATTTCTTGTGAGAATATTCTTAGGGAACTTCTCGACAAATTAGGAAGCAGTTTATACTCGTAATCCTAGTTGGGTAGGATTAGGCAGCGTTGATGTCGATGCAATCATACGATGATTATCCTAAGAATATTTCTTGTGAGAATATTCTTAGGGAACTTCTCGACAAATTAGGAAGCAGTTTATACTCGTAATCCTAGTTGGGTAGGATTAGGCGGTTGATGTCGATGGGGCCTTCACAAGATGTTATTCGAATCAATCTTGGAATCTTTCCAAACTTGGCGAAGGGAGTAGGAGCCAATCAGCGACTGATTTGGCGTTTTGATATCGGATAAGGTTCCAATTAGGACTCCTAATTAGGGGCTGATTAGAGTCCTAATTAGAAATTTGGGCTCCAATTAGAATTCCTACTTCTTGCCAAAATAGAGTCCTTGTTCAAGAGGATTGGGTTCATATGGGGTTGTTATAAATACCCATACTCCTCTATTCTTGACCTAGGCAGCCCCTTGTGCTCTCTCTCTCTTGTTTTCATCTCGCTTCGTAGTCTTATTTCCTTCGATCAACGAGGTATGTGTCGAGGTTTTGTAAATTCTTTTTCTTCTTTTCTTCCCTTTTTGTGCGTCTGGTGTAGCGGACCACGGAAAAAGGCCAGAATCCTTCAATGGGGGCAATGACCCAGGCGAAGCGGCGGAAGCCAATGGCGCGTGGCGGCGGCCGAACCGGCCAATGGCCTTGCGAAGCGCGGCAGCCAATGGCGCCAGCCGACGGCGCTGAAGCGCCAGCGCCCGCCAAGGCGCGCCAGCGCTAACCAACGCCTACCGGCCCGGCGGCGTAGTCGCCCAGCGCCCTGAAGCGGCCTTCTGGCGTATGCAGTACCAGCCAATGAGCTCACGGACTCTGGCGTCGCGTGGCGGTGGCGTCGCGGCCGGCGTCCGTCGGTGCTTCGTGTCGGATTTTGTAGCCTTTTTATGCGACTTTCAACGCATTCGACTTCATTTGTCTTCTTTGCGGCTTTCCGATGTCGTCGGGGAATATCGCAGCGTCTCGAGAGTCGATCAACTTCGCCTGGCCCGTGAATGCCTCCTTCTTTCGGTGAATGCGCCGGCGTCATCATATTCGTACATATATCGCGTTGGCCAGCTTAGTTCTCCTTTGTGGCGATTGGGAAGAGCGAAATCCTCCTTTGTGGGGCCGGCTTGGTGCGCGTTCGTTATGACCCAGCCGTTCTCCTGTGGCGATGGGAAAAGCGTGATCCTCCTTTGTGGGGATCGGCGGCGAACGTTCGTTATGACCCATACCGTTCTCCTTTGTGGCTGATTGGGAAGAGCCGTGATCCTCCTTTGTGGGGATCGGCGCTTCGAATGTGCGTGCCGTTTATGACCCGCCGTTCTCCTTTGTGGCGATTGGGAAGCCGTGATTCTCCTTCGTGAGGATTGAAGCTTCAAAGATCAGATCTCGATGTTATTAGCGGGGCGATTTCATACGTACTCTGCATACGTAGAGCGGAATATATTGCCGTTTGGATTCTGGCTATATTTATCGTTCTCAGGGTGTTTAATCTGGATGAAATCGTCATACCCGATATAAGGTTAAATGACTCAATCTATGTAAAGATGAATTCAACGCCATTTACTAGCGAGTATTTTACGATTTGATTGATTATTCCTCGGGAGCTTTTCCGCCTATCGCGGTCGATGGGCGTCATAGTGACTATTATTCCATGTCGTGATGATCCGCGATTTTATCGCCTCGATTTAGCGGCACATCGTGAGCGATCAGTACGTATTTGAGGGAGTTCGCGTTATCCGGCGATTGGTCACCGATCGGCTTCGTAGGGACACCGGCTCTCTTGAACCTTTGCGAAAGGCAGTTATCTATGGCTGACTTCGGTTAAGGATCGGATCAGACTCTTATCGAGTGAGAGGTGGTTGAACAAAGGACGGAGGCCTTGTATATTCCGGATACCTCGTCAACTCATTGAGACCTTAGACACCATCTTTGTGACCGCCGTATGTCATGGCGTCGACGAAACATGATCATATTCATTGTGGGTTTATTATTACCCGGCGGTTCAGGGTTCCAACGAATCGTGTCATATTCACCACAGGGTTGTAGAAATTTGGACACACCGCCCGTGATGAGCTTTTGTTCACCGCCGACTTTGAAGAATGCGCCTTGCAAAGTTGGGGAAGAGATGCCGTCGTCGATCATAGATTCTTTGGTTGGGTACACTTTCGTCAAGTAAGCCTTGGTGGGAATTGGCGACCATCGTCCTCGGCGATGGGATGGAGAACCGTGCTTGCGGTGCGTATTCGGCGATTAGTGCCACCATGTATGGCCTTCAATCAGTGTCAACCATTTCTTTACCTTATTGAGCTTTATAATCCGGACTGAATCGTTTTTCACCAAACATGGCGAGTTGGGGTTGGCTTTGCATGAGATGTACGTATTCGGTCTACCCATGGGGAAGATGCTATATAAGTACTTTCCCTCAATCGAGGCTAGGCTGAAGAGCATACGCCCGTCGTTATAAGACTTTATGGGATCTCACTTGTCATTACCATATAGCTCACGGCCCAATCTGCGAACCTTAGCTAGAAATCGCGGTGAGTGCGATTATCCAATTACTTGTTCGGCATTTGGAGGACAAATGCGAAATATGTGAACTATCACGCTCCTTGAAGGTTAATGAACTGATCAAAGTCGAGGCTATTCGTTATACACTCGGCTCGCCAAAGAAGGCTTTCCCGGGGACCAAGTTCGCGACCTTTACGTGGCATGCGGTGAAGCCTATCCGGTAGACAACTCTTCTAGCGAGCTATCTTGCAATCGGCTCAAGAAGTGTGTGGTTCCATATCAATCGATGATGCTTTACCTTTGGAGGTCCTTTATCCTGCGTTCAACTTCGCCCAAGAAGGAACTCTCTCTCTTCGGTGATGGTGGCGGTATTCCCGTGGATTGCGGCATATAGTTGGCGTTTACCCGAGAGAAAGGGCGAGCCATCATCCGCGTCCCTTCGTCAGGTAGAGCTCCCGTATACCTGATTGATGGCACAGTTGGTCCTTCATCGTCCGACATGATGTGGCGGGTTCCACGTTCGTCTACTCCTTTCTTACGGTTGGTAGAGTTGCGGATGGAAGAGCGTGGTTTTGAGAGATCAAGAAGCAGTCTTGATTCACAAAGGGTGGATCTTTTCGGATGTTTTCCTCGATTCTGGTCAATATGGTGAGTCCTTGGTTGAGTCTTGAAGACGAGACTTCACTTAACATTGGCTATTTCAAGCGTAGTGAATATCGAGGCGGGGTATCTCACCAGAGTAAATGAGGAATGCTTCATTGAGCCTTATTTTCCCTGTCGTTTTGCTGCCCGGTTCGGTTCGACCAACTTTATGTTGGGAACGAACCAGCGGCTCAACTTCGAGGTGGACTTGTGGATGGCCGAGCATGGTTGTGGGCGTCATGGGATGTAGGTGCTAGATCGATCTCAGAGCTCCGGGCCGTCGGTGAGTCGACATTCCTCCATTGTAGTTGGCTATTAGTAGCTAGCGAGTCAGTCCACATGAGGGCCATCTCGAGATCTGGTAGCGAAGCATCGTTCGCGACGGCATTGAGACACTGCAGAATGCGGTCAAGCTCGAAGAGCCGCCATCTTATCGGCCGGGTGAGATGAGGAGGAGTTCCACAACTTCAGCTGCTACTTTAGGAAGGACCAGCCCGGGCTGCGGCTCATGAGAAGGATCTCGGTACTTTCTCCTTTTTCCCTTCGTTTTCTCATCCTTTCCATTAGAGTTCTCATCAATTGAATTTTAGGGAAAATCTGTGAAGAGGAAAATTCGACCCTCTCAGGGGTTAAGCGAAAGAGGCTAGCCCACAAGAATCATGTGAATCCTCGGTCCTTTGATATAGACTTGACCCGTAATGTTCGGTCGGTGGCGGAGTAATAATTCAAGTGATGAAATCTGAATTCGACTTTTGAAGGCCGACATTTCTCGTTCATGCGGGGGTTCTAGGGATTATGATCACGGCAGATTTTGCTCACCACAATTCTGCTTGAGCCGGTTACGCTCATCTTGAGCCTAGTTTTACTCAACAAATGTATGGAGCTATGGCGGAAGAGGTGATGTAGGACTGATCCGGGGACCAGTTACATCGACATCGATAATTCCTCTTACGGTGGCAAATCGAGAATGACTTCGGGTTGTACCCCACTAACTACCTCTTTGCTTTTTGTTCTTTTAGAGATTGCGAGACAAATGCACAAAGCGAGACTAGGCATTAATCACAGTGGGAGGTAAGTAACTTTACCTATCGTTAGTCTTAATTCCATTCACTTTCCTAATGCCTCCTTTTGGGACTTCTCAATGGAAGATCTCGTGGCGATTTGGTTTATCTGGTAGTACTTCCATGGATGACACCTTTCTGCACTTGGTCACGGGATGGAGCTACCCAGGTGATTTGCAGACTCTTGTCCCTGAAGAAGGTATGAACTTTCTCTTGATTAATTATAGGACCAGCCGTTTGGCCAATACCACTATAATTAAAGTGGCTTCCTTGTGTAGTGGCGGGGACTCCTCTTTCGGCTGCTTTCGAGTCGGCTACCCGCAGCGACCGTTGAGATAGATGAGCACAAGCGAGGGCTCGGCTGCGGTTGGCGACATCGGCGATAGATCGCCTCGGTGGACTCACTAGCCTCTGAAGCTACAGGAAGGCCGGGTAAGGGTCTTTTAGCCAAATAAGCTTTTCGCCCGATTTTTTACTAAAAATCCTAAAGTCCTCTTTTCTTACGTGCTTGAGCCTACATCTCGACTCCATGATCACGGTGAGGCGTTGATCTTTGGATGAAGATCCATCCCATCTCATTATCTGTTTGGAAATCGCTCATTCTTTTCTTTGGTGAACAACGTGATCGAAAAAGGTCCTTCATGGCGGACTTTCTCTTCATCGATTCGAGGCCTTTGCTTGATCCCGGATGGCTTTGATACGGGATATGGGTTATCCGGTGCTCGAACCATTGTTGATGACCTTGCCCATGGAGAAAGCTCGAAGGCGCAAGAGCGGAGCGGTGGGGCTTCCTCATACATAGCGCTCATCGGCTTCAGCGTTTAGAGGCATGGCCAGCGATCTTTCGTGTTTTCTTGGGCTCGAAGTCCGGATCGAGAGAACAGCGCCGATCAGCTGAGGCTGTTGTTCTGAGACATATTCTTCCTTAAGCCACATCGGGATATTGTGGCGAGTCGCGGAGAAGGATATCTCTCGAGGAGAGCTCCATCTTGAGGAAGATAGGATGGGCAATTTGGGCTGGCCAAGGCCAACAAGGAAAAGCCCTCACGTTGCGTCTAGGGAGCTCGATCTGTGAAGCGGCTGGCTTCGAGCTTCGAGGCAACCCGCGAAGACTCGAACACCGATGAGGAGTCCTTGAGGGCGAGTTGCGGGGAAGAACTCCAGCGGGCTTACAATGGTGAAGTGTCTCGGCTCGAACAACAAATCCTTTGTCATAGACTTGATGTTTAAGCGATTGTAGCTCCTTCTATCTTCAAATGAATAAGATTTATTCCTTTCATTATTTATTATGATTCTTTTGCCGTCGAAATAATTAACCATAATACTTATAGGATTTTGGCAAACCCTGACCATCAGCGGGTTTGATTAGCCTTTACCAACCACCGTTTGAGTTGGGCTAGCGTGCGGATTATCAGGATCCGTTCCGCACGTGACGTTGTGCTAAAAGAATGAAACTCTTCTAGACTTGTTGCTATGATATTGAATACATAGGCTTCGTACTCTTTTACGGGCAAGAGACCGCGTGTTGCCGTCTCGTCCCTTCTTAGGCTTGGGAGCCGGAATACCCGAGAATCGGTGTCTTCTTCAATCGGAAAAAGACTAAACGACAGCGTGTGGCGTTGGCTTTAGGGTTGTAACCCCAGCCTTCAGCGGGTTTGATGAGCCTTTACCAACTACCGTTTGAGTTGGGCTAGCATGTAGATTATCTAAATCCGTTCTACACACAACGTTGTGCTAAAAGAATGAAACTCTCTTAGACTTGATGCTACGATGTTGAATCGTAAGCGTCTTTTTTGTGGGAAGACTAACCCGCAGCGTGTGAAGTTGGCTTTTATCCTTAGGCTTGGGGATAAATGCCCGGAATCGAACTCTGGTGTCTTCTTCAATGGGAGAAAGACTAGCCAAACCTTGTAGCGTGTGATCGTTGGCTTTATCCTCTTAGGCTTAGGGATAAATTCCCAAGATGAACCTTGAATGTCTTCTTTTGGCCAGGAGAAACGGCCCGAACGGTTTAAGATTGATTGAGGTGGGAAAGGAAGAAGGTGTTCTATTTCGAAGGTGGAAAGGAAGGAGGATCTTGTCTCTCTATCTCAGGGGTGAAATGATGAACAAAGAGGAAGGTTTTGTATCTATCTCTTGAAAGTGGAAGGTTTTGTGTCCTATCTCCGGGTGCTCCCACGAATAAGAGGAAGGTTTTGTATCCTATCTCTTATGATGGAAGGAAGGAGGATCTTGTCTCTATCTCCGGATCTTTGAAAGGAAGGATTTTTGTCTGTTTCCAGTGAAAGAGACTAAAAATGGGATTTCCATTTTGAGAATCTTGAAGGATGAAACTAAGAGTGGTATCTCCACTCCGAGAATCTAAGACAAGAGAGGAAGAATGTATTCTATCTCTTGCTTGAAGAGGAAGGATGTGTCCTATCTCCAGGTGAATGTGGGAAAGGAAGAATGTATTCTATTTCCCGATGAGAAACTAAGAGTGGGGTCTCCACTCTGAGAATCTTTGGAAGAAGTGCGGATAGTTTCCGCTTTTATAGGATTGCTAACCAAAATTTGAAAGTGGACCTCTGGTTCATGGAATGTCGAGAGAGGGACTTTCTTGAGGTTGGACCGGGGGAAGTTTTAGTGGGCCACCGTCAATGAATTTGTCGGTGAGAGAAATTTTGGAGGAAAACACAATAATTGAGGTTATCCTCATGAATATGAGTGAGATATTCTCGAGAACTTCCCATCAAAATGGGTTATCTGAATGTACTAAGGATAATACTTTTGAGCTTCCCATTTATGGCATTAATTGCGGTCGCCATTTTATGTGATAAAGGCGATATGCACCGTTTGATAGGCCGTGTCTATTATTATAGCGGTCCTTCCATTGGGTTCAATTTACTTCTTGGAGGTGAGGATTATCGGCCGTCGGCGAGGGCGAGATCTCCCTCCTTAAAGGTTCTCGTCGAACTTTCTTGTTGAAAGCCCTCGACATTCTAGCTTGATAGAACTCAATGCATTGTTGAGCCTCGAGCTTCTCATCTAACATCTCAAGCTCTTGAGGCGTTTTGATGTTGTTCTTGGTCGTCATCTCACATTTGCAAAGGCGGCGAAGTGGCGGAATCTGGATTTCCAGCGGAGAATTGCTTCACGCACGTAAACCCGAGTGCAGGGGTAGCTCTGTTGGCGTCACGTACCGTTGTGCGCGATATGCGAGTGCTTCTCGAGTTTATCATCGGTCGCATTTATTCTTCACAAGCCGACAAAATCTTGATGATCGTCTTGTTGAGCGCCTCGGCTAATCCATTTCTTTTGGATTATAAATTTGTCGGCAGAGACATCTTGTATCTTAAATTTTAGCAAAACGATGAAGGAATTAGCGATGAATTGGGGACCGTTGTCATGCCGCGATCCGTCTTGGGACACACCATGTCGATAGATGACATGGTGTTTGATAATCGGCGGCGGTACTGCGCCTTGACCTCTTTTAGTGGGATTGCTTGACCCACTTGGAGAAAGGTGATAAGCTAGAATAGCGATCTCCTTTAACTGACGGAAAAATGGGACCTACAACGTCCATTCCCCATGTCTCGAATGGCGAGGATGTGGTAGAAGGATACAGCTGCTCGGAGGTGATGCATATAATTATGAATTTGACATGCATGGCATTCCGGCGTACTCAAGCTGCGTCATTAATCGTATTGGGCCAAAAGTAGCCCATTCTCGATTATTTGTAGAGCTTGGGACGGGTTAGTGCGCCGCATTCACCGTGTGCTTCGAAGGACCTCTTACCTCTTTGTTTGAGAGGCGGATAAAAGACCATCGTACCCCGGCGATATAGCATCACAGGTTCTGGCATTAAGTAAAGAATCTTGGAGCTCTTAGCGGAAAGAATTTGACATGCATGGCATTTCGGCGTGCTCAATGCGTCATTAATCATCGTGGGCCAAAAGTAGCCCATTCTCGATTATTTGTAGAGCTTGGGACCAGGTTATGCGCACCATTCACCTTCGTGTGCTTCCGAAGGACCTCTTACGCCTCTTTGTTTGAGAGGCATCGAGTAAAAGACCATCATTACCCGGCGATATAGCATCACGGGTTTACGCGTGAAAAGAATCTTGGAGCTCTTGGCCGGATTGACTCTCTCCTTCCGCGTCTTACGGTAGAATACCATATAAGGCGTGTCGATGATAAGGCGCCAATCTCGGGGCTCCAACTTGGTTGGGTTGCATGTACTTCTTTGGTACTACCTTACCTTCTTGTGCCTCATGCGTATATTAGTGCGAAGAGTTGGTGAGTCGACCGTAACTAGTTGCTCGGTCGGAAGGTTGTGCTAACGACCGCGGCTACTTGCCCGGTGCATCCGCATAAAGCGTTTTGGAAGTAGCGGGATATATTCAATGAAGAACTCTTGAGAATGAGCTCGCCATTTCAGCGGCTATCGATGATAGGGGATCGGATCAGATTCACGACCGTAGTCACCACGAACACCTTAACTATCGATTCTTGAATCGCCGTCGCGGAGATACTTCGACCCCGGCTCTTTGGCAAAGCTAAGTCCGATAAGTAGCGTTGTATTGACTCGTTATTGGAACAGGGTTGGTGAGTGAATAACACGGGGCATGACATGATTCCCGGAAATCAAGACAACTCCGACTCCGTGAGATTTTAGAACGTCAGGGGTACTTGCTACATTAGTGGCCCGAAGCTCCATCAAAATACAATGCCATATTTGTTGGTGCGGCGTAGTGTTGACTTCTGGACTTCATCCGGAAGATCATCATATACCTCAAGCTGCGTCCGTTGTCCGGGTTGGCGACCAAAAGATCGCAAAATGCTTGCCCTTTGGTGACTTACACGTTGTTTGAAGTCACGGTCGTATTGGGACAAAGCAAGGCCCATTTTGCCAAAGCGCCAACTCATTGAAGCCGGTGGGTCATAAAGATTTGGACCCGGTTCGTTTGAGATAACATAAATCGTCTGTCAGGCTAAATAGTGTCGCATTTACGAATCGCGAACACTAATGCAAAACGCGCTTCTCGACCATTGGGTATCGAGACTCGGTAGCCGACCAATGTTGACTCGGGTAATACTGCGCACGTTAAATTGCGTTATCGTCGTCTGCTTGCGAGTAAAGCTTAGCAGTGATCCGTTGCCTTGGCGTAGATCGAGCGGTTTTCGATGCGGTGCAACAAGAGCGGGAGGAGGTTTAGCGAGATACGATTTGATCTCTTCAGCGCTTTACGGCGTCGTCCCAGAATAAGCGACGCGCCCTTCTTGTTTAACTTAGAAATGGTTGGCACTTCACGATAGGTTCGATATGAATGTCGGATGTCATGTCGCCCTTAACCCACGAGTTCTCGGATTTCGGAGGTTGCAACTCTTGAATTGCCTTCACTTTGTCGGGATCGGCGTGGATTCCTTTGTCGGTGGCGACAAGCGAAGGCTGCCCTTTGGACATCCCAAGGAAGGATTTGGCGGGGTTCATCTTTAATTGATGAGTCGCATGAGTTCGAATACCGTTCTAAGATCTTTAATGTGATCTCCTTTGTCCGGCTTTTCACCACCATGTATTCGGTAGCATTCGACCGTTTAGTAGATGATCACGGAAAATTTTAGTCATTGCTTCGTGATATGTGGCGTAGGCATTTTGAGGCGAGCGGCATGACCGTGTAGCAATATATACCGATGAAGTTACGAGCGGCTGTGTGTTTGGCGTCATCGGGGTGCATCTTGATTTGGTTGTACCGAAAAACCATCCATAAAAGGACATCCTCTCGAATCCACATGTATTGTCAACTATGGCGTCGATGATTGGCGAGAGAAATCATCCTTTAGGCAGCGGCGTTTAGGTCTCGTAGTGACCACAGTCCTAATCGAACCATTCTTTTCATGGCAGGGACTATATTAGCCACAATCCGGATGTTGAATTTCCTCGATGAACCCGATTCTATGAGTTTCTTCTTACGTCTCGATTGCTGTAGATTTGTGGATGAAACCGTCTTTCGATTGCTTGAGTTTGACATCCACTTTGATGTTGAGGTGATGAGTAATACGTGGGGTCGAGTCTGGCATGTCCTCATAGCTCCAAGCAAACCGCGTCGATGTATTCCACGATTAGGGCAATCAGCTCCTCTTCTCGAGGAAGACTATTCGCGGCGTTTATGAGCTTAGGATGCTCCTCATCACCCATGTTAACTTTGGACTACCTGCGTCCTTAAGGGGGTTCTCTTTGTTGAACTTGTCCCCAAAGCTGTTCCTGCGAGTTGATGGATCCATGGGTCTTCCCATGTTGGCATATCCTCATCATTCTCAATAGTAGCGAGGTCGGTAGCCATGTTTGACATTAAAGCCTTGAAAGCTTCTCGAGGAGGCTATGTCGAATCCCAAGCAGAAGAATCGAGGCGAATGTCGTCTCCCTCATTGGGTGGATTGTTATCAATCTGACCATGAGCATTCATCGAGGAGGATTCATATCCCAATCCTCGTCTAAATGAGTAGTAATCATCGGCTTCCCTTTTGGGACATATGCGCTTTAGGAGGGATTCAGGGACCTCGTCCATAACATGACCTTCTCCTCGTGTCAGGTACCCCACTTCTTCATGATACCCGTGTCTCGGGACTATATGCGATGTGTGGAGGATAGGTCCATTATCATCTTCATCTTCTTCAAAAGAAATGATTATTGGGCGCATCTCCTTTTCAGTAAACCAAATCCTTTTCATTGCTTGATCTTAGGTGGGATGGACAGTGCGTCAAAGGAGTCTGAATTGCTGTGTAAAGCAATATGGCCAGAGTTGGCGGGTGCAACTCTGGATCGTTATAAACACATCATTACATCATTCAAAGGCGAAGGATACTCTAAATGCGTCATTTATTGATTCATGCGGCAATTTGCCAATTACAATGTTCATCGGCGATTCTTCATCATCAAGATTGATTACAAGGGGTACAATGTCGTTTAAAACAAAACCACCACTATAACCAAGCCCGGCGGTATCGGCTTCTTCACATTGTATCGTGCCTTGGAGCCGATGATTCGATTTGGACTCATCGCAGTAGAGGAGAGAATCGGTGAAATAATTCTCCATCCTTAGCGGTTGTTTGTCGCGACCACCGTCTTGACCTCATTATTATGTCTATATATTTGAGACATTGATGAAGAGTAGATGGGACTATAGCGTTACCGTGGATCCAGGTCGACCTTGATAAGTTATAGGAAGTCTCTGCGTCAATCACATAGCGGTGACTTGGACTTTAAGTCCCCATTTGGCACTTTATTGGATTTTACCAAGTGGTAGAGACCCGGTGTTAAACCCGTGAATCAACGTACTGTCGGCCTTGACTCTTGGCGAGGATTCAAAGATACATGGTAGCGAGGGCATGATCTTGGCGGGAACGGATCGACTTGGATCCGGTTAACCTCATTGGAGCAGATATACCACAGTGAAGTCTGGCCCCTATCATGCTTGGAATCTTTCATCTGCATATCCTCCTTTGTAAAAGTAATCGAGGGAAGTGCTTAGCCCATAAGGTTACCTTGTTAAGACCCAACTCTTCGGACTCGGCTCAATCTGGTGAAAGACTTGAGTCGGCCGAGCTTCTTGTAGAGCTTCGGGTTTCCTTTGTGATCGAACAACTTCGTAAAGGAGTTATTCTAGCAGGGATGTTTGCCAATTGGGCCATGACATCAAAGCGGTATGGAGAGCTCGATGTTCCCGGTCTATCCCTCCTGTCAGGCGATTGAATGGGATGCCGGGGTGAGCTTCTGGACCTGAATTGTTTCTCCTTTGCCCGGTGCTTTTCTTTAGGGCGTGCTGCTGCCCTTTCTCTGCGAGTGAGAGGTTAAGTGGCGACCCGGTTCGACGGCGTCTTGGCGTTTGGATCACGGGGTTTCGGATATTGTAGGCGTATTACGTGTCACTCCTTGTGGCAAAGACTTCATGCTCGTCCTCACGAAAATTGGAAGGTACGCTACTTTTTCATCATCCTTCTGGAATTCTTTGAGCGGCATGGCATAGCTTGCCTTTTCCCTTGGTCTTCCTTTTGGTAGGATGTAGTCCTTGATCGTCTTCCGCAAAGTCGGGGTGGACCAAAGGATTTCTCGTTTGTTGTAGGTAGTGTGTAGTGCAGTCCCTTCTCGCGTGCCCGAAGTGAGGATCCTCATTCACCATTTTCATTCCTACTTTTCACGTGGCGTCGGTTGAAACCAATCAAAGGTGATCCGAAATTTATAGAGGCGCATTAAGCCCCACCTTCTCTTTAGAAGGTTTTGGAGTGATGACTCCACATCGATCAAGGCTTGAATCTTGTCCACGAGATGGTAGCGAACCGTGGGATGATGTACATACTGTGTGATAAGCCTTGATGCCAGGATCGAAATTTTGTTTGCCTCCTCTTGGTTTACAATTGGAGGCAAGCTGGATTGTGTTCTCGAAGGTACTTGAAGATGCCGGAACTTCCTCATCTTTGAATGAGTAAGTTTTGGGAAATCTCGAACGAAGGTTTTGATTGAGCTTCTTTGGCGCTTGAAGGCTGTGATTCTTTGTGGCGCCTGCTGTTCTGGCTGCTATTGTGGTTGCGGTTCGAAGGTTTGATTGGCGTCTGGACTTTCTTTGGCGCTTTACCTTTGCGGCGTGGCACAAAATTGTTTGTTAGGTGTTTGTGCCGGTGGCCTCTTTACGCTTTCTTCCTTTTAAGGAACCTCGACTTGCTCTCCACGAACTTTCAAGTCCTTCCATGTTACGGATGGTGCCGTCCCCATTGCGAACGCGTCTATCGACAAATTGCGGCAGTGCGGAGGATGAACTCCTCGTTATCGGATCCGGCAATTCATTGCCTTATTCGAAATCGTTTGACAAAGGTATCCACCGTTTCTCCATTCTTAGCTTCTCGTCGAGTAATGTCCCAATGGATACCTCGGTATCATCATCAAAGAAGTTGGAAGAAACAAGGACTCCATATCGTCCCGGTGATGCTCCCTGTTTAAGGCAGGGTACCAATCGAAGCTGACCCGAAGGGTGCCAGCGAATAGCCGAACCATCGGGGCTCATTGCGAAATAACCCGAGGTGTGACTTGAAGTAAATCAAATGTTGCGTCGGGGAACCCTACCAATCAAGCGGTGTAAAGTTTATTAAGTTAAACTTTGAAGGGTATGGGATTGATTCCCACCTCGGGTATGGGCAAGGGATGCCCGTCTTCTTCACTTCTTGGCGGAAATCAGCGAGTTAATTTTGCTCTCGAGGTCTTTAATCTTCTGGTTCTCATGAGCAACGGCAGGCGTCGGCGTGGTTGAGGGTTGTCATCTTACGTGCTTCCTCGATGCGAGTATTTGTCATCTTGATCAACATCGATGTGTTGACTTGATTTCCCTCGATGCTTTGTTAGAAAGCTTGGATCTTTGGTCATGCATTCTCTCATTATGCATGGCCAATTCCATCTCTAATTTGAAGTTTTCCGTTGCTTATTTAGCGCTTCATCCGCATCTTGGCCACGATGCATCTTGATCATAAAGCTTTCGGGTTGTCCGTCACTAGAAGGCTGTATTGTGGGATGCCATTGCGACCCGGGATCGATACTTCATCCTCGAAGGTAGCCCTCGAGCTTGTCGTAGTGGACCGTCCGAATAGTCGGGACCATAAGCGAGTTAGCAGTTGCGATCGCGGGAATAGTTCTTGGCGATGGTTCCTTGCCAGTCATATTATTAGTGACCTCTGGCAATTCATCCTCTCGGGATACCATCCTTATGCGGGACCTCCTTGACCTAGGTTTTGGCGTGTTGGTGCCAAGTCTCTGAAAGACCGAGACTCTTTACGGGTTCCTCGACGGCAATTACACTCAGGAAACCTTGTTTTGATAAGTTTGGAGCATAAACATGGCTGCGTCAAATTAGAAGAATCCCGAGATTTTCGTACCCTTGCACTGTGATACGGTTCGTGGGTGGGTGTCTGCGAGACAATGCGTATCTTTGGGAGGTTTCTCGGGTATAACGTCATCGTCATCGAGGCAGGCGTCTTCGAGAATGACCAAAATCACCGTAACTCTCCTTGACTTCCGCTTATGTGGCGTGAAGTTTGAGGGGACTCGGACTTCGACTTTCAATCCGTTATGCAAAGCGGGAATCTTCTTGTCTTTGTGGGTGCGACCCCTGTCCGGGAATGACCCGCGATTCCTTTAGCGACGGCGATCCTTGGCTGATAAGCTTCTTTGGTCGTGGCGAGAGTTGGCCAGGAAGTTTGGAGTCACGGTAGGAGGTAACCGGCGTTACTTGTTGAAGTGCTCACAATTTTGATTTGAGCACGGGAGTAGGAAGTTGGCTGGCGGCTGGGCTTGAATCACGGGTTAAATCGGTTTGAAGTGTCGGCGGACTTGGGCTTCAAACTAGTCGACTTCGTTGGCGACTTCTTAGCCGTCTCCTTCTTTAACTGCGGGCTTTGCACCAAAGCCTTGCTTGTCGCGAGGAGTCGCGGCAGCTTCGGATCGCTCACGGCGTGAAGCGGTTCCGTTTGACTTCGGACCCATTCGTTTGTTGCCGGCTGTAGAATCGGCTACAATCTCAATTTTAACCTCACGAGTTAACACGGATCTTAGATCCGCTTCATGCGAACCCCATCCATTGATTCTTTTGCACAGGCTGTTTGCCGGTGGCGTCGCCTCGGCGGGCTCTCTTGGAGAGTCGCGGCGCCATTGGCGGAATCGACCCCTGTGAAAGCGAGGGTTACGGACTGGCGTTGCTGGGGCGGGGAACCACCGTCGTCTGCGGTCTTGGCGGTGGTGGTGGATTTCGCCTCCGCGCATCGAGGCGATCGGGTCTTCCTTGCGGCGGAGACCATCTTGGATTCGCGGGGAGGCGGATGCGGGCGAGGAGGAGGTATTCTTCATACTTCTTACGGTGGACTTCGAACTTCGACCTCGATGGCGGGATCGGGATCGCGGTTGCGACCGCAACGGCTTCTTCTTTGAAGCCGTTGGCTCTATTGTAATTGCGGCTTGTTGTGGTAAAAGTTGGGATGATTGTCATTGATTTGAATTTGCTACGGCTTCTTTGGCCTACAACAAGATTCAAAGAAATGCCTTTTATTTTAAAGGCATTACAATGAAAATCAAAAAAGATTACAACTCTTATCCTTGTGAACAAACACGAGGATCTGTTATCTCGGATCACCGGCTTGCGTGGGTTCTTTACTGTCTTAGGGACTTATTGTGTCGTGGACCACCGCGAATTCAATCTGGTGTAAGCACGGGTTGGAACTCTGAGGCGTGGGGGCTCGTTTCACGAAGGAAAGCGCTGAGGATCACACTCACGAAGGGAGGATGCGCTGGGGATCCACTCACGAAGGAGAGGATGGGGGCCGGGTGAATCTACAGGAGAAATCCTGGCGCTATCCACGAGGTTAAGAAGCTTAACCTAGGGGTATCTGTAGTTCGACCGAGCTTGTTTACCTTCCGCTGTAGATCGGCGTCGTTGGACTTGAGCTCGCCGATGCTCGGAACCGTCGTCGTAGATCTCATGAGGGCTCTCAGTCGCCAAAATCCGAAAATCCGACCTCGAAAACCTTGAAATCCCCTCTTTTCACCTTCAAGACCCCCTATTTATACAAAAAGTGGGGTCTGTAGCCTGACCAGTGGCTTTCGGCCATGGTGGTAGAGCCACCTCGCACTGGCCAGAGCACCTGACCACTTGGCAGAGGCACCTCGACCATGGCGGGTGCCTGGCACCAAGTTGGCGAGTGGCTCGGCAAAGTGCGAAACCTCGGCCACTTGGCGAGCACCTGGCCATTTGGCGAGGTAGTGCGCCTCGGCGTCGCTTTTCCGCCCGTTCGCCGTTTCTCCGTCGATTCTTCGTCGATTTCCGTCGACTCTTCGGTCTTCGGGCTTAGTTTTGCTCGGTGATGTCCCGTTGTGTTGGTCGGTGTCGATCAACTTTCAGAGCTCGAGCGGTTCGTTTGCATCGGCGGACTAAGTCACGGTTGATTAGTCTCGTCAGCGCGAGTTTAGCCAACTTCGCCTCGTTGAGCGCTGCGTCGGGTTTTCTCCCGACGCCGTCGTTCGGCGCTCATGCGCCTCGCCGACCCACTTCGCGAGTTCGTCGACTTCGCTTTGCGTTTTCGCGGCGTAATCCGCGTCGGCAATTACGAGTCGGCGCCGTCGGATGGATCGTCGGTTGTGACCCCCGTTCACGAGTCTTGTTCGTGCTGATAAGCAAATTTTTTTTATGCCTCTGATCTCGAATGGCGGGATGTGGCGAAGGATGCTGGCAAGGAGAAGCATATAATTAGGCGTGAATTTGACGCGTGGCATTTTCGGCGTACTCGACCGCGTCATTAATCATCGTGGGCCAAAGTAGCCCATTCTCTGATTCGATCGTAGAGCTTGGGACTGGTGTGCACCACATTCACCTTCGTGTTGCTCGAGGACCTCTTCTTTGTTTGAGAGGCATCGAGATAAAGACCATCATACCCGGCGATATAACATCTAGGTTTCCGTGTCATAAAAGAATCTTGGAGCTCTTAGCGGATTGACTCTCTCCTTCCGTCTTACGGTAGAATACCATGTAAGGCGTATCGATGATAGGAAACCAATCTCGGGGCTCCAACTTGGTTGGGTTGTATACACTTTTTGGTAACTACCCCTTATCTTCTTGTGCCTCTTCGTATAATGGTACAAAGAGTTGGTGAGTCTGACCGTAACTAGTTGCTCGGTCGGAAGGTTGTGCGGCGACACGATACTTGCCGCCCGATGCATCCGCATAAGCGTTTTGGAAGGCGGGATATATTCGATGAAAAATTCTTGAATGAGTGCGCTATTTCAACGACTATCGATGATAGGGATTAGATCCGGATTCGACTTAGTAGTCACCACGAACACTGCAACTATCAATTGCGAATGCGCCGTGCTTGAGATATTCGACCCGGCTCCTTGGCGAAACTAAGTCCGATAAGTAGGCGTTATATTCGACTCGTTATTGGGCGAGGGTTGATGAATAAGCACGGGGCATGACATGATTCCACGGGAAACTAAGGCGGCGCCCGACTCGGAAATCTTAGAACATCGAGGGCACTTGCTACATTAGTAGCTCGAGAAGCTCCGTCAAAATACGGTCGCCATATTTGTTGGTGCGATGTAGTGTTGACTTCTTGAACTTCATCGGAAGATCATCATATAGCTCAAGCTGCGTCCATCGTCGGTATGCGGCCAAGAGATCATAAATCGCGTCCTTTGACCGACTTACATTGTTTGAAGTGCAAGTCATATTGGGACAAGAGCAAAGCCCATTTAAGCAGCCAACTCATTGAAATTTGGGTCATAAATATTGGTTGGATTTACGTTAGAGATAACATAAATCGTTTGTCCGACTAAATAGTGTCGCATTTTCTGAATCGCGAACACTAATGCGAGGCACTGCTTCTCGACCATTGGGTATCGAGACTCAGCGCCGACTAAGGTTCGGCTCAGGTAATACACTGCCTGTTCGTGACCGCTGTCGTCGTCTTGCGCAAGTAAAGCGCTTAACGAGTGATCCGTTGCCTTGACGTAGATCAAAAACGGTTTTCCCGACCGCGGTGCAACAAGAACGGGAGGTTTAGCGAGATACGATTTGATCTCTTCAAATGCCTTCTGGCAGGCGTCATCCCAAATAAATGACACGCCCTTCTTATTCAATTTTGAGAACGGTTGGCACTTCCCAGATAGGTTCGATATGAACCGTCGGATGTACGCCAATCGCCCTTGTAACCCTCTGAGTTCTCTCAGATTTCTCGGAGGTTGCAACTCTTGAATCGCCTTCACTTTATCAGGATCGACGTGGATGCCCTTATTTGTGACGACAAAGCCGAGGAACTTGCCACTAGACATCCCAAGGAAGGATTTGGCAGGGTTCATCTTTAGTTGATGAGTTCGCATGAGCTCGAATACCGTTCTAAGATCTTTGATGTGATCTCCTTTGTCACGGCTTTTCACGACCAAGTCGTCGACGTAGCATTCAACCGTTTTAGAAGATGATCACGGAAAATCTCGTCATTGCTCGGTATGTTGCACCGGCATTCTTTAAGCCGAACGGCATGACCGTGTAGCAAAATATACCGATGGGCGTTCTGAACGGCTGTGTGTTTGGCGTCATCGGGGTGCATCTTGATTTGGTTGTACCCCGAAAAGCCATCCATAAAGGACATCCTCTCGAATCCACATGTATTGTCAACTATGACATCGGTGATTGGCGAGGAAATCATCCTTTGGGCAGCGGCGTTTAGGTCTCGTAGTGACCTGAGATCCTAATCGAACCATTCTTCTTCATGGCCGGGACTATATTAGCCACCCAATCCGGTGTTGAATTTCCTCAATGAATCCGATTCTATGAGTTTCTTCACTTAGTCAACAATTGCCTCCAATATTTGTGGGCGAAGCCGTCTTCTTTGTTGCTTAGCGGGTTGACATCCGCCTTGATGTTGGCGATGTGTTGCCACATTAGGGTCGAGTCCGGCATGTCCTCGTAACTCGGCGAATACATCGATATACTCACGATTAGGGCAATCAACTCTTCCTTTTCTTCCAAGGGAGAGTATTGCGATGTTTATGAGTTTAGGATGCTCTTCATCACCCATATCTGGACTACCTCGTCCTTAGTGGGGGTTCTGTTGAACCTATCCCCAAAGCTCTTGGAGTTGATGGATCCATGGGTCTTCCCATGTTGGCATGTCTTCATCACTCTCAGCGATGGCGGGATCGATCGTAGCCATATTTGACATTAAAGCCTTGAAAGCTTCTCCGAGGCTGGTGTCAGAATCCCAAGCCGAAGAGTCAGACGAATGTCCGTCTCCCTCACCGGGTGGATTATTATCAATCAGCCACGAGCATTCATCTTCTGAGGAGGATTCGTATCCCAATCCCCTTCTAAATGCATAGTAATTATCCGGCTTTCCTCTTGGGACATATGCCGCTTTAGGAGGGACTCGAGGACCTCGCCCGAAACATAGACCTTCTCCTTGTGTCAAGTCGTACCCCCACTTCTTCATGATACCCAGTCTCGGACTATATCGAATGTGTGGAGGATAGGCCCATTGTCATCTTCATCTTCTTCAAAGAAATGATTGGCGTTGGGCGCATTTCCTTTTCCATA
Organism: Asparagus setaceus; assembly: GCA_012295165.1. Classification (NCBI taxonomy): domain Eukaryota; kingdom Viridiplantae; phylum Streptophyta; class Magnoliopsida; order Asparagales; family Asparagaceae; genus Asparagus; species Asparagus setaceus. The sequence goes on from CM022705.1 coordinate 19,843,647, forward strand.
AACCAAGTCTTTCTCCTACTTGATCTTAATTGGGATGACAAGTCTGTCCCAAAGGAGTCGGAACCGCTTTGTGTAAAGCAAGATGACCAGTTGGCGAGTGCAACTCGGATCGTTGTATAAACTGTCATCACATCATTCAAAGACAAAGGATACTCTAAATGCGTCATTTATTGATTCATCGGTAATTTGCCAATTACAATGTTCATCGGCGATTCTTCATCGTCAAGATTGATTATAAAGGGTACAATGTCATTTAAAACAAAACCTCCACTATAACCAAGCCGATTGGTGTCGGCTTCTTCACGCTGTAAAATGCGGGCCGATGATTGATTTGGACTCATTACGTAGAGAGAATGGTGAAATAATTCTCCATCCCTTAGCGGTTGTTTGTCGCACCACCGTCTTGACCTCATTATTAGTGTCCATATTTGAGACGATGAAGAGTGAGCGGGACTATAACGTTATTATGGATCCAAGGTCGACCCAACAATAAGTTATAGGAAGTCTCTGCGTCAATCACATAGCGGTGACTTGGACTTTAAGTCCCCATTTGGCACTTTATCGGATCTTACCAAGCGGCGAGACCGGCTGGTGTTAAATCCATAAATCATTGTGCTGTCGGCCTTGATTCTTGGAGAATTAAGATGATACATGGCAGAGGGCATGATGCTCCTGCCGTGAACCGGATCGACTTGGATCCGGTTAACTTCACTAGAGCCAATATACCGTGAAGTATAGCGGCCTATCGTGTTTGGAATTCCTCGTCTGCATATCCTCCTTTGTAAAAGTGATCACGGTGTTTAGTCGCGAGGTTGCATTCTTTGGGCGACTCTTACGTTCGGCCTAATCGGGTGAGGAAGACTTCGAATCGGCGAGGGCTTCTTGAAGAGCTTCTCGTCTCTTTGATAAGCCGGCAACTCATAGAAGTGATCCTTGCGGGGATATTGGCTAATTGGGCCATGGCGTCGAGCGGTATGGAGAGTTGAAGTTCGGTTTATCTCTTCAATCGGGCGGCGAATCGAGGGCCGAGTTGAACTTCATCATCGCTGCTGTAGCTTCTTTGGCGACCACTGGCTGTTCGCTTTCTGCAATGCGGTGAGGGATTTGTTGGTACCCCGACTCACGAGGCGTCTTGGCATTAGGGTCGGGACTTACGGGTACTTGTATTTGCGTGTCACTCACGGTGGCGTGGGCTTGAGTTCCCGCCGGACAGTGGAATGTTACCACTGTTCATCGTCTCCCTCGAGTGCGGAGTAGCATGGCATGCCTTTCCGCCAGCCTTTTCTTCAACCAAGAAGAGGCTACCCATTGCTCATCTTCAAGTAGGTGCGGGTGGACCCACAAGACTTCGCCATTGAGGTTGTACGATACAAGTCCTTTAAAGCGTTGCTTGTGTGGTCGTCATTCCGTCTTCACTGCGACTTTGACCAGCGGTTCAGGTTCAAACCATGTCAGCGGCACCACCGACGAAGCTTATGGACACCGCGTGCTCCGACCTTCTTTTCTTTGGGCGGCTTCATAGTGTGACCCCATCAATTAGAGCACGGATTTTATCCTTAAGGTGAAGCGAGTTTAGTAGGGTGATGAATTGCCCTGTGATCTGTGCGATATTTTGGGTCGTTCGTCCTCATTGCTTCCTCTTGATTCGAATGGAGGAGCTTGATCTTGTTATTTTCGACAAGATATTTGAAGAGCCGGGAATCTCGTAGTCCCTAAAGGAATAGGACTTCGGGAATCTCGGCTCAGGGCTCATTTACGTGGCCCGGTTGCCACGTTGATTGTGCCTGCTGCGGCGCCCGTTCTTGCTTCTTCTTGCTTCTTCTTGTTGGGGTTGGGTTGGAGCGTTTGGTTACAACCGCCGTCTTGGCTTGCTCTTTCCCTTTGCGTGGGACAAAGTTAAGCGAACTTCCATTCGGTGGCCTCTTTCGCCTTTTCCTTTTAAGGAATCTTTCGACTTGCTCTCCACGAACCTTCAAGTCCTTCCACTTTATCGATGGTGCTGTACCCATTGCTTCAAGCACATCTATCGATAAGTTCGCGTGTGAGTTTGGAGGATGAACTCCTCGTTATTGGATCCCGACGGTTCATTGCCTTGTTCGAGGAATCGTTTAACAAAGATGTCCACGGTTTCTCCGTCTTTACGCTTCGTCGAGCAATGTCGATCGATACCTCGGTATCGTCATCAAAAGAAATTGGTAAGGAAGCTAGACTCCATGTCGTCCAGTATGAATGCTCCCGGCAGAGGCGGCGGTACCATTCGAAGGCAGCCCACGAAGGGTGCCAGCGAATGACCGAACCATCGAGGGTTCGTTGCGAGTAACTTTCAGAGGTGTGACTTGAAATAAATCAAGTCTGCGTCGGGGAACCCTTCCGATCAAATGGTGTGAAGTTTATTAAGTTAAACTTCGGAGTGCGGATTGATTCCCATTCCCCGGGTATGGGCAAGGAATTCTGTCTTCTTTACTTCTTGGCGAAATCAATGAGTTGATTTTGCTCTCCAAGTCTTTGATCTTCGTTCTCATGAGCAACGGCGTGCGTGGTTCAGGAGGGTTATCATCTTCGGTGCTTCCTCGATCCGGTATTGTCATCTTGATCAACGTCAATGTGTTGACTTGATTCCCCTCGATGCTTTGTTAAAGCTTGGATCATTGGTCATGCATTTCTTTCATCGTGCGCAGCCAACTCCATCTCTAATTTGAAGTTTTCCGTTGCTTGTTCAGCGCTTCATCCGACATCTTGGCCACGATGCATCGTCATAAAAGCGCCGGGGTTGTCCGTCGCTAGAAGGCTGTATTGTGGATGCCATTCGAACCGGTCGACACTTCATCCTCTAAGGAGCTTGTCATCAATTGGACCATCGAATAGTCGGGACCGCAAGCGAGTTAGCAGTTGCGATGCGGCGGAATAGCCCTTGCGATGGTTCTTTGCCGATCATATTATTAGTGACCTCGGCAACTCACCCTCTCGGGAGGTCATCCTTTCTTGGAATCGCCTTGACCTAGGTCTGGCATCTCCGTGGTGAGTCTCGGAAGGCCCACCCGCTGCGGAGCTTCTTGATGGCAATTGCACTCGAGAGCATCGTTTTGATGAGCTTGGAACACAAGCATGGCTAGCGTCAATTTGGGGAATCCCGAGATTTTCATTACCCTTACTGCGGTAGTACACTCATCGGTGTGTGTCGGAGCAACTCCGCGTGTCGGTCTTCTCTCGGGTAACGTCCTCATCGTCGGATAAGCGTCTCCTTCCGGGGGCGGGTCAATCTATCGCGGCTTAGAAAGTGACTAGCCTAGACTTCGCGATGTGGGCGAAGTCTCGGCGACTCTCGGACTTCAATTTTCAATCCGATAGGAGAGGCTGCGAATCTTCTTGTCCTTGTTGGAGCAGTGCGACCTCTGCATGAGGTGACCCGTGATTCTCTCAGAAGGACGAGGCGATCCTTGATAGTCGGTTTGGTGGTGGTGGCGGGAGTTGGCTTCACCGGTTGATCGCGGCCTGCTTGTCTTTGGCGTCGTCGGTCTTGGACCTGGCGTTGGATTTGTAACGCTGTATCCTGGCTTAAAGCAGAGGCGGAGTGTGTGGGCAACTGAGGTTGGGGCACCATTAGACTTGGGCCTCAAACTGGCGATGCGTTGGTGGCTTCTTCGCCCCTTCCTTTTTAATTCCGCGAGCTCTTTGCACCAGCGCTTCGTGCTTGTGCAAGGAGTGCACGGCCTTCCGGATACGCTCACGGCGTGGAAGCGGTTCGTTGACGGACCCACTCGTTGGTTGGCGGCTTGGATCGGCCGTCGATTCCTTGAGGCTGGAGCCTCTGCGTGATCTGGATCTTAGATCCGCTTCATAGCGGACCCCATCCGTGGATTGCATGGCTTTGGCGAGTTCGCCATGCTCTGTCGTCGCCTTTGGCGGGCTCGCGGAGAGTGCGGTAGCGTCATCGGCGTTCATCTCGGCGCCGTTGTAGTTGGACTTGGGCGCCGAGGGATTTCTAGCTACTGTGGCGGGAGGTTGGACTTCGCCGTCACAGGGCTCTACCTCGAAGGCCATCGGGTTCTCCTTGCAGCGGAGACCTTCTTGGGCGGCGGGGAACTGGATGGAAGAGGGTGAGGACAAATACTCCTCAAACTTCTCTGGTCGAACTTCGAACTTCGACCTCTTCTTCCACCGGGATAAGGATCGCTGGCTGCGGCGACCTCGATCTGAGGCGGTGGCTCCCCGCGTAATCGCCCGACTTGGCGGTAAAATTGGAATGATTGTCATTGATTTGAACTTGCTTACAAACTTGATGCTGAAAGCGATTCAAAGAGAAATATCGCCTTATTTTAAGGCTTACAATGAAAATCAAAAGATTACAACTTTTTATCCTTGTGAACAAACCGCGAGGATCTGTTATATCGAGGTCACCGCTTGCGTGGGTTCTTTGCACTCTTAGGGACTTTTGTGTCCGTGGACCGCAATTCGATCAGTGGGCCGAGGTTACGGAACTGAGATGTAAAGGGGCTCGTTTCACGAAGGAAGCGAAGCGCTGAGGATCACACTCACGAAGGAGAGGATGCGCTGGGGATCACACTCACGAAGGAGAGGATCGCCGGGCGGGTGAATCTACTAGGAGAAATCACGAGCTATCCACGAGGTTAAG